>CM049874.1:3265063-3345063 GCA_027474115.1 Schizopygopsis malacanthus | reverse complement strand
AGGTAGTACAGAGGTAGTACAGAGGTAGTACAGAGGTAGTAGAGGTAGTACAGAGCTAGTAGAGGTGGTACAGAGGTAGTACAGAGGTAGTACAGAGGTAGTAGAGGTAGTACAGAGGTAGTACAGAGGTACAGAGGTAGTACAGAGGTAGTACAGAGGTAGTACAGAGGTAGTACAGAGGTAGTAGAGGTAGTACAGAGGTAGTACAGAGGTAGTACAGAGGTAGTACAGAGGTGGTACAGAGGTGGTACAGAGGTGGTACAGAGGTGGTACAGAGGTAGTACAGAGGTAGTAGAGGTACAGAGGTGGTACAGAGGTGGTACAGAGGTGTACAGAGGTACAGAGGTAGTACAGAGGTAGTACAGAGGTAGTAGTACAGAGGTGGTACAGAGGTAGTACAGAGGTAGTACAGAGGTAGTAGTACAGAGGTGGAGGTAGTACAGAGGTAGTAGAGGTACAGAGGTAGTACAGAGGTAGTACAGAGGTACAGAGGTAGGAGGTACAGAGGTAGTACAGAGGTGGTACAGAGGTAGTACAGAGGTAGTACAGAGGTGGTACAGAGGTGGTACAGAGGTAGTACAGAGGTAGTACAGAGGTAGTACAGAGGTAGTACAGAGGTAGTACAGAGGTAGTAGTACAGAGGTAGTACAGAGGTACAGAGGTAGTACAGAGGTACAGAGGTACAGAGGTAGTACAGAGGTAGTACAGAGGTAGTACAGAGGTAGTACAGAGGTAGTACAGAGGTACAGAGGTGGTACAGAGGTAGAGGTGGTACAGAGGTGTACAGAGGTACAGAGGTGTACAGTAGTACAGAGGTGGTACAGAGGCAGAGGTAGTACAGAGGGTACAGAGGTACAGAGGTAGTACAGAGGTAGTACAGAGGTACAGAGGTAGACAGAGGTTACAGAGGTACACATCAGAGGTTACAGAGGTGTACCAGAGGTCACCGAACACAATCTTGCCGTCTGACAGTGAACCCTGGTCTTGTCTTAAACAGGAGCCGTACAAGCTTAACACGTGCAGTTAATGTAATAATAATTAGCCAGCACTTTTCCTCCTGATGTCAGAGAGCAGTGTGTGTTTCAGGTGTTTGCTCATCTGATGAATAATCGCCGGCTGATCCGGTGACATAATAGGGTCAAAACAAAGAACGGTGCAGATGTAAAAAGTTCTCAAACCTCACAAAGCGACTTTTTCTGCTGAATGCTGTGGAACTGGTGTTGAACCCTGTTTAATAATGTTCTCGGGATCCATTAAAACGAGAAAGGGCTTCTCATCTCTCCTCCCCCACAGTGCTTTGTGTCTGAGGTATAGAGAGGTGTCAGGTCCCTCATGTTTTAGCCGATTGAGTTGAATGTCACCTGCAGCTCAGTCACGTCTCGCTTATTTCAAGCAGAATCGCTCCGAGGGCCTGACCTTTAGAGCCGCTGGTTTTTGAGAGAAACTCTAGCTTGAGTGAACTTTCGTGCAGTATTTTAGTAAAGCTTTTGCCATTTTATATTAGATAATGATTGGGAAAATGTTCAAATTAAACTAATTTTGAATTTACTGAAAGAAATATGAAATTATTAAATATATGAAATATTGAGGTATACTGGCATTTGTACTTTTATTCAGTAAGGAGACATTAAATTGATCAAAATCAACATTTATAGTCCGTGATTAAAACTATTTTGATAAGTGAAAAAGTGATTCTTTAACTTAAATTCTAGAGCAGGTAAATTCTGTGCATATTATTTATACTGTTATAATTCGTATTAAATATATATACACTACTATTCAAAAGTTTGGGGTCGATTATATTTTTAGCAAAGAAATGAATACCTTTATTCAGCAAAGATGCATTAAAATAATCAGATCTGACAGTTAAAACATTAATGTTACAAAAGTTTCTGTTCTTTTGAACGTTCTATTCATCAAAGGATTCCGAACAAAAATATATCACAGTTTCCACCAAAATATGAAGCGGCACAACTGTTTTCAACGTTAATAATAATCAGAAATGTTTCTTGAGCAGCAAATCAGTATATTATTATGATTTCTGAAGATCATGTGACACTGAAGACTGGAGTAATGATGCTGAAAATACAGCTGCGCATCACAGAAATACATTACATTTGAACATATATTCAAATAGAAGAACATTTTGTAATCAAATAAATGCAGCCGTTGGTGAGCAGAAGAGCCTCTAGTATCATTTTGAACAGTTGTGTTCTTCATTGTTTAATAAATGTCTTTGGTTCTGCATCGCAGCTGTCATGTCACTCAACACATGTCTTGTTTTCAGATGCACACAAGAATCAGTCGAGTTAAGGCATAAATTATTAAATATATGCATGGAAGACGAGACTAAACACTATTCGGTATGCAAACAGAGTAAAGAAAAAAGAGCAGGTAGAATTCAGTCGGCACAGTGACACCCTCTTTGAAAATATTACAGTTATGAAAATAACATTTACGGAAACTATACAGGCTAACGTGATACTGTTCCACTTAAAACATGTCAAATCCTGTATTCTCGTGCTTTCTGCATGCTGTATGACTTTTTAAAGATCAGTTAAGGAATAAAAAGCTTCAAAGTTTGAAAATACTATTACAGTTTTTATTAATATTTTAAATTAGCGTGTATTTTTTGCTTTAATTAAATGGTAAAGTTTTAGTAGTTTTATGCTTTTGTCCATTTCAGTAGTTTTTTTTATGTCTATATACTTTTCACTCATTTTTATTTGAGTTTACAGTTAGTTGTTTTAATACATTAAGTTAAACTCACGTTGAATTGTGTTTTATTTCAGTTTAAGTCTTTTATTTCTAGTACTGAAATTTTTGTATGTTTTAGTTTTCAATTTTTCAGAAAGCATGACTTCAAATCTTAATTTTGCATCTCAAGTAAATAAGGAAGCTTAGATATTTGTACTGGAAAACAGTACACGTTTTATGTTTTATGCAACATTTAATGTCATTATTTCATAAACGTCAGATTTTTGGCTCTGATTTAATACCTTTTTAAGGCCTTGATTTATGAAAGTGCAAATGAAGACGTTTTAAGACCTAATTAAGTCCAGCATGAACCCTGGCGATGAAGCCTTTAAAGAAAAGCTAGAGAACAAATAGTTGTTATTCAATGAGAGCATAAAGTGTACCTGATATCATCTGATTGATAATCTCTGCCGAGAGAGCGAGCGCTGATAATCTGCACAGATTCTGACCTAAACTGACACAATCCACATCTGAACTCCCGTGCAGACGCATGCTAGCACACACACACACACACACACACACACACACACACACACACACACACACACACACACACACACACACACACACACACACACACACACACACACAGATCTCAAACAATCTGTCCCCAAACATCATGCATCTGTGCTGTAGACTTATGATATGGCAAACCTGAATGTGTCCTCTGTTCTCCAGGCACGAATGACATATTTGGCGAGATGATCCACCTGTATGCGAAGCCCGGTAAGTCGAACGCAGACGTGCGAGCGCTCAGCTACTGCGACCTGCACACCATCCAGAGAGAGGAGCTCCTGGAGGTTCTGGACATGTATCCAGAGTTCGCTGACTACTTCCTCACCAATCTGGAGCTGACCTTTAACCTGCGGGAAGACAATTCAAAGGTACTTCCCACCAACAGCTGGAATTAAACATGCATCCAGAATAAATGAAATGAAAACATCATTATTGTGTGTTGTTGGGATGTCCTGCTCAGGCCACTTATTCACAAGCCAGTGATTCAGACGGAGAGGAGACCAAGAGCCGAAGGAAGAGCTCCTTTAAACGCAAACCATCCCAAGGTGAATATGATCGGTTTATTCATTATATTGGACCATGACACTTTTGCAGAAACTCAAGGGTGAAATGGTAACAATTTCCAGTTTCGGTTCAGATTAGAAAAGACAACACATTACAAAATGCACTACAGTGTATAAAAATTATAATTATAATATATATATATATATAAAGAAGTCTCTTCTGCTCACCAAGGCTGTATTTATTTGCTCAAAAATGCAGTTAAAACAGTAATAACACTATTGTTTCTGATTGCGATATATTATAAAATGTAATGTATTTCTGTGATGTGCAGCTGAGTTTTCAGCATCATTACTCCAGTCTTCAGTGTCACATGATCTTCAGAAATCATTATAATATGCTGCTCAAGAAACATTTCTGATTATTATCAATGTTTAAAATAGTTGTGCTGCTTCATATTTTGTGGAAACTGGGATACATTTTAATACATTTTATTTTCAGGATTATTTGATGAATCGATTTTTTAAAAGAACAGCATTTATTTGAAATGGAAATCTTTTGTAACATTATAAATGTGTTTATTGTCACTTTTGATCAATTTATTGTGTCCTTAATTAATAAAAGCCTTAACTACCTAGAATATATACCTTCCTCAAACAAATCACACAACTCTGTGTGTGTCGATAACCTATAGTTACTGTATATATATATATCTCTCTCGAGTACACAGAGTTGTGTGATGTGTTTGGAGAAGTATTCTTGCAGGATAAACTGCTGTGATCATGATGAACATCTATATCTCTGTGAGCTCTTAAAACACTGTGTGTGTCGATAACCTATAGTTACTGTATATATATATATATATATATATCTCGAGCACACAGAGTTGTGTGATGTGTTTGGAGAAGTATTCTTGCAGGATAAACTGCTGTGATCACGATGAACATCTGTATCTCTGTGAGCTCTTAAAACACTGTGTGTGTCGATAGCCTATAGTTACTGTATATATATATATATATCTCGAGCACACAGAGTTGTGTGATGTGTTTGGAGAAGCATTCTTGCAGGATAAACTGCTGTGATCATGATGAACATCTGTATCTCTGTGAGCTCTTAAAACACTGTGTGTGTCGATAGCCTATAGTTACTGTATATATATATATCTCTCTCGAGTACACAGAGTTGTGTGATGTGTTTGGAGAAGTATTCTTGCAGGATAAACTGCTGTGATCATGATGAACATCTATATCTCTGTGAGCTCTTAAAACACTGTGTGTGTCGATAGCCTATAGTTACTGTATATATATATATATATCTCGAGCACACAGAGTTGTGTGATGTGTTTGGAGAAGCATTCTTGCAGGATAAACTGCTGTGATCACGATGAACATCTATATCTCTGTGAGCTCTTAAAACACTGTGGGGACGTTTTAAAACGCTTTACGTGGAAAAACACTTAGCATGGCTTAAATGCACTGCTACAACAACCAGGGAGAACCTAATTGATGGTCATAAAAACAATCTACTCTGTACTCCAAGGAGAAAAACGATATATTATCTGTGAAGTGTTTTTGACCTCATTGGTGTGTGTTATATGGAAACATCATAGTTTTTGCTCTCGCTGATCAGAAAAACTCTCTCTGAGCTCGAAATATCCTCGTTTTGTATAATATACTAAAACAACGACATTTCTGTAATGCTTAACAATGATTTTGCCATTAAATAGTATTTCCGGCTGGCAATTTTGGCTAGAAAAGTTGTGGGTTATATTATTACTATTTATTTATTTTATACAAAACAGAAAATATTATGCATATTTTGATAAGGCATCGAAATAATCATTAAGGTCTTCCAGAGTTGTCTTTATTTATAGTGGCTAAATTAAATTACATATTGACTAAACAAAATGCTTTTAGTTTTAAGGTAAAAATTATATTTTAATATATTATCATTTTGTTTATAGCTTTTATGGTCAAATTAAGTTGTACAAATCCAAAGGTTATTAATAATTGTGCAATTATGATTATATAATATAATGTACAATTAAATAATTATTATATTGACCTACATTAATCAACATTAATAAATTACTTTGTATGAATGATTTTGTCTTTTTTGGAAAATAATATTTTTAATTAATGTTAAATCAATATGTAATATTTGTACAATATATATTGAACTAAACTAAATAAAAAATAATACATTTATGTTTTTAGTTTCATCGTAAGTGAAAATTCGACCTGCATGTTATAGTTAACGTAGCATTTGTATTTTATTAATTAATAATAAAATGAAATGAAATAAAATAATGACTTACATTAAGTAACATTTTAGCTTATGTACAAAAAAAACATATTGACTTAGTATATAATCATTTTACTTGCTATTAATGTTTTTTTTCAATGTGTTTGAAAAATAGTTTTTTGGTTAATATTTAATCAAATTAATTTATGATTTGAACCTGTGTAATTTGAGAGAAAATGAATATATATTTAATAATATGATATGATATAATTTGAGAACAGCTAATAGATTTGTGCAGGTCTAAATCACTGAATGTTTTGGTCCGTGTGCTCGGAGCTCTTTCTGGTTAAAAACATGTCGGGACGGTGTTTTCCATGAAGTCTGTCCCAGAATTGATCTCTGACCGATCGTCCCGTAGGAGGAAGCCTGAAGGAAACAGACAGCGAGTGCAGGAAGGATCGGCGAGAGTCTCGTCTCAGCTCTAAGAGAAGCTCAGAGGACCGTCCCACCTCCAGAGAGGAACAGCAAGGGCTTCTGGGAGCAGGCGTAACAGAGTATCCATCAGTACAGAGCTGCACCTCCACACCGGGCTGCAGTCCTCCTGCTGAGGACACGGAGAAGACACGTGATGGTGAGGGTTCAGTGTTCCTTCATCTCAACACTGTCCTTGTTTTCTGTTTCTGTGCATCACGCTGGGTTTCTACAGCAAACCTGAAGAGACAAAAAATCACTCCATAAAGAGCATCCTAATGCATTACACAATGAGTCTCATTTGGCCAGATGCACATGACTGGGATTCGGTCAGTCAGAAACAGTGAGAGAAATCAAGTCTAGAGGAACATTGTGCTCAAATGCGGTTTGTTTGTGAGACATCGCTCTCCTGTCTGTTCACAAAAGCCCATTTTACTTAATAAAGCTTTCAGTCGATCTCATCAACAACTTCAGTCCAACAGAAGATAAAGTTCCCTCAACTATCACAAACACAGCTCGTGTCGCTAATAGTCCCTAATGAGTCGTTGAGATGGAGCTGTGAATCTGTTTTCTAAGACTTGAGGGAAAGAACTGACTGGAAAGATCAGTTCGTTCACAAATCTATCGCGTCACTGGCCATCATCTAGCCCGGGGTCACCAAGTTCAGTCCTGGAGGGCCGGTGTCCTGCAGAGTTGAGCTCCAGCCCTAATCAAACACACCTGAAGCAGCTAATCAAGCTCTTACTGGGTACACTGAAACTTCCAGACAGGTGTGTGGAGGCGAGTTGAGCTAAACTCTGCAGGACACCGGCTCTCCAGGATCGAGTTTGATGACCCCTGATCTAGACATTCAAATATTATAGAGCCGATCATAACTGGAAACACCTCAGTGTCCTCCAAAAGTTTGGACACATTTCATTTTATTGTTTAATAGTTATTTTCAATCTTTGATTTTCAATATTTGTTGACTTTGATGGCAACATATTTAACATATTGATAATAATCATACATTACCAATGTGCCATGTTGTGCAGTTTTATATTATATTTTTATATAAATGTATTTATTTTTTACCTTGATGGCATTATTAATAGCCAACTTATAGCTAATATTACTACAGTACCAATGTGCCAGGTTATGCAGTTTTTAATTAATAATTTAGTATTTTATATAATTAATTCCAAATATTTAGTTGATCAATTATAATCTTTTGTACCTTAATGGCCATCTTAATCTTTTTAATAAACTGTATATTTTCTAACGTCGATTCTAAACTTTTAATTTTTTTTAATGATCAATTATTTACACTTCTCTGTCGCTTTTTGATGTCATTTATGTGTAGCGATGCCCCTGCTAAACATAACTTTCATAATTTTTCAAGAACAATCTCTGCAAAAACAGTAGTAGTGTGTAAAAGCGTCTATCGACCTTCACGTTTTCAAACACTCTGTATATTCAGTGTTTCAGCGAAACACGTTCAGTCTGATGGATGACTTCAAAAACAAACCGTTGTGCATTCGTCCTGAAAACATTTCAGACACTGTTAGTCGTTAAAACACTGCTCGACAGGGTATAAAAGGAGTATTGATTGAATCAGTCTGTTCCTAAATCCAGGCTAAAGCAGCATGATGAGCGAGAGGGAGATGTCACGGTGAAACCGGGTCTTTCAGGAGCTTACGGCACAGCGCGGCTTTAGGAAAATCCTCTGGACAGCAGCTCTTCCCTAACTCTCCTCACCGAGACGAGCACACAGTGTTCCCTCCGGCGCTACAGCCACCAAACTAATGCCCACCAACCACTGCACAACGACCTCCACGTGCACACACACACTCAACTCAACCTGATTACATGCCATTGTGATATTAAAGCAATCGAACATCCAAAAATGTGAATTCTGTAATAAATTCCCTTCATGCCGTTCTGAACCCGGCTCGCTCTCTTTTCAGTATGATTGAGACTGCTATGCACCAAAAAGGACAAAAAAAGCACAACAGAATTGTGATACAAAACTGATATAAAGTTGTGCTCATAAGTTTACATACCTTGCAGGATCAACCAAATATTCATCATTTTACATCAAACATTTTAAAAAGCATACAAAGTAATGCAAAATACAAAACTTCAAAAGATTAAAAGATGCATTTACAGTAGGACATTTTTTTATTATAGATATTAGATTATTTAGCACAGAGCTCGATATTTACTTTTCCCAAAAGACAAACTAACTACAGTTTACCATATTCATCAAATAAAAAAATATATATTTTAATGCATTTTTTCCTGAATATTTGAGTCACTCAACACACACACAAAATAGCTTATTCTGGGCGTTACTAAAAAATGATATATTATATTTTACATAAAAAACAAGACTGGTGAATATACAGTTTATAAATATAAGGGTGAGTAAATTACATAATTTCTGTATTTATTTATTATGTTGCCTGATCTATCCTTTTAACACAGTAGATATATAATTGATTTAGTCAGCTTTTGTGTATGTTACATGTTGGTAAAATTGGCAGCCGTGGATCAAGCAAACTGAGCTCTTGCTGTAGGCATGTTCCTTTCAACTCTATTCATGTAATACACATAATACAGGATTATGTACCAGGGAAGTAGAGTTAGGGGGGGGGGGTGTCCCTACCAATATCCAGCCACTACCAAACTGTCCCTAGCAATATTTTGATCAAATAATTAAATATATGTTTTTGTCATATCAATGATATTACCTAACAAGTTAAAGTAAATACGTTAGAAATCATTTAATACATGAGCGGAATGTAGTCGCACACCGGACGAGAAGCGCAGCCGTGTTAATAACGCACAGGTATTGCACCCAAATCAAGGCCGCAGTCTAAAACGGTTCATATAAAAGCCCACTTCAGGAATGAACAAAGGTGCATCGATGAGTTTGAGGTGGTGATTGTTTGACGAAACAGAGCAAACGGAAAGAGAAAGCGCATCTGTGGCTATTATTAGCTCCCTATAGGGACAGAAAGACAAACGATACACAATCTTTCAGCCTAGGATAAAGCCATGAACATCAACCATAATTTAGGACAAATATAATGTGATTAGTTTTTTGGTAAACTATGTAAGTGGCACTCTGTGGTGTGGAGTCGCTGCAGACAGTCTTTGACTTTAAATTAATATTGTTCAACTGAATGTACAAATCAAACTGTTAGCAGAAATATCCACAAAACAAAAAACAACACTCATATGAGAGCGTGCGGGTAATCTGTCAATCAGATGCGCACGAGTTTCGTTACTACAGCAACAGCAGAGTATTCTTTCAGAACCATCAATTCATATTCAAATAAAGTGATATGTGATTAAAGCGATAGTTCACCCAAAAATGACAATTCTGTCATTATTTACTCACCCTCAAGTATTTCCAACCCTGTATGAATGTGTTTGTTCTTCTGAACACAAAGGAAGATATTCTGAAGAAAGTTTGTAAGCAGGCTGTTTTGGGCACCATAGGAAAAACAATGGAAAAGTCAATGGTGTCCCAGAACTGCTCTGTTTCCTCATTCTTCAGAATATCTTCCTTTGTGTTCAGCAGAACAAACACATTCATACAGGTTTGGAAATACTGGGTGAGTAAATGACAGAATTTTCATTTTTGGGTGAACTATCCCTTTAAGACACCCAGCGCTCTGATGCTGATGGTTCATAAAATCATAATTGTGTAAATACTGTCTGTTAAACATACTATTTGTGACCCTGGACCACAAAACCTTCTGAAAGCTGAATAAATAAGCTTTCCATTGATGTATGGTTTGTTAGGATATGATAATATTTAGATTCAACTATTTGAATATCTGGAATCTGAGGGTGCAAAAACATCTGAAAAAATAGTTGTCCAAATGAAGTTCTTAGCAATGCATATTACTTATCAAAAATGAAGTTTTGATACATGAACGGTAATAAATGTACTAAATAACTTCATGGAACATGATCTTTACTTAATATGATAATGGTTTTTGGCATAAAAGAAAAATCGATAATTTTGACTCATTCAGTGTTTTTTTTGGCTATTGCTACAAATATACCCCAGTGACTTAACAGGGGTAACAAAAAAGAAACTCTGTAAGCTACATGAATTATAACGGGGGGGGGGGGGGGGGGGGGGGGTCGAAAGCAAACATACATCCTTGTTATGTACAGTACTTCATCTGACGTGAGTGGACATAATAGAAGTCAGACAAGTTCCCCTGATGATTTAAAGCTGGTGTGTGAAAACACATATTCTGTGTCAGTTACTGTGTTATGTGCAGACCAAAGTTCACTAAAACCATAAAAAAATTAAGTGATTTTAATAGATATTTTATGTTTAATAAGGTTTAAAGGTTTTTTCAGCCAAGGCAAGTCAAGGATTTCTCCTAATCTAAATTAAGTTTGTTTTTTATTTTAATTAACACAAAAATAACTAGAAGTAAAATTAAATATAAATCATTAATACATATATTTAATAATAATCATTATTATTATTATTATAAAATGAATACATATTATTCATATAAAAAACAACTTTTAAATGAAACCTGAAAATATAAAAAATATATTTAAAATATGAATTAAAACTATAATAGTATCTCAATACTCAAATAACTCTAACTTTTATGAAGGCTGCTTTTTTACAGAGTGTAAATGCTGTGGTGCTTTGGGTATTTTAAGCTACTTTTAAAAGTACTTTTAGCAGATTTATACATTACGCATTAAAAAGGTATTTTCAAAGAATAATAAACCAAAACAATTGATGCTACTAAGCGTCAAAGCTCTGGAAATGCCCAAACCTCCCATTTCAACCTGCACTTTCCATGGTGCTTTTAAAGAAAACCTCGCTCATCGCTCATCGCGTCAGGCGTCTTCTCGGAGGAATCTCATTTCTCTCCGCAGCCGCTGTGATCAGCGTGTGCTTCTGGCTCTGGTGGGAGCAGGTGTGTGTGAGAGATAACCACTGGCTTTAGTGTTTCGATCACAGCAATGCAAGCGCTAACACAGAGACAGCGGCCCTTCACGCGCAAACTCTTTCTCCGTTTCTTCCTCTGCTTTTCTTATGAGCCACAGGTGTGTTCTGAGGATCACCTGCAGCCGAGGAAATCAATGCTAACTGAAAATAAATCATGCAAATAATGTTATAGTTAAGATAAACAGACTTGTCAACGTTTGTCCCTGTAAAGCCTACTGATACCACATTTCTAAGACATCAACATGATCAAAACCTGTCGCACACAATCTACTTCATGCCTTCTGTCGACTGATTGATAGTTTAGACTTTTTTAGCGACTAAAAGGCCTTTTAGTATAATTTTAGGACAAACATCCAGCTTTAGTTGGTATTTCATGTGTCTTTTTGCTGTTAAATCTGATATTTATGAAGTATAACTTTTACTATTGTTAGTAATATTTTAAGATAAACACTTACTGGACAATCATGTTCAAATGTGAATATCAAATACGATCATCAGGAACATTTATTTGTTAATCTCTCAATCATCATTGTGTTGCATTGCATTATATGTCTTAAGCATTTAAATATCATCTTACTAAGACATATAACTGGAGATATAGAGCGATGACGGATATTTACTGTATATCGTTTTATGTAAGTATTCTGCTATACTGTTATAACGATCTCGCTGATTTACAAGCTATCAGAATTGCATGCCTCTGAATAAAATGTGCTTTTTCCTTCTCAAGTATAAGCTCCATATTCTCACTATATGATGCATAAAAGCCTGGTGCATCAAATATGATACAAAACAAAAAAGATTCTAAAGTACAGAATTGTACTTGAATGTGTGTGTATTACCCGTTTCAGAGCCGCAGACTGACGGATGGCTAGCTGGCCGTGTGAAAGCAGACATGGACACGGCTGCGCAGGAGCAGGGCGCCGCTGAAGATGATGATCTGGACTGTGAAGTCACGTATGGAGAAGTGGAGCAGAGACTAGACCACCTGCAGGAACACCTGAGCAGGTACAACCCAGATCAGGCTTCGTTAGGAAACTGAACATGATCATACACAACATTGGGATCGCATGTTCTATATTAATGCACAAGCTGCTATGATCGATTTGATTTAAAATGGGAACCGAATGGATGGAAAAGTGGGCATTACGTACCGACTGCGTCAGATAAATGGAAAGGAAAAGGAACAGAATATGTGGCATCCACTGAAAATGAAGGATTCATATGTGGAGCATCTGTTAAAATGATTTTACATTTGGACTTAAAATAGAAATTAAATTATTGTGGATATGTGGACACAAAAATAATGTTTGCCTCTGTGTGAGTCTTCCGGTGCATTACTCCATGTTTCCACAGATCCGTACTCTACAACAAATTACACTAACCACATGCACGCCTGTAATAAACATTACTAAACAAAACATTGCTCGTGGTTCTCATTCACATGAATATTAGCCTCGGCTGACAAAACAAGTTTAGATAACAGTAGTTAAAGCATGCACACACACACACACGCGCACACGCACGCACACACAGACAGACAGACACAGACGCACACACACAGACACACACACACAGACACACACGCACACACACACACACACACACACACACACACACACACACACACACGCACACACACACACACACACACACACACACACACACACACACACACACACACACACGCACACACACACACAGACACACACACACACACACACACACACACACACACACACACAGACAGACAGACAGAGGAGCACCGCAGCAGGTGGTATTTTTAGCTGTAAGACTGGCTTACAGAGAAAGACACACCAGGCAGCAAAACTCCTGCATCAGCTGAGCTCCACATCGCACATCTTATAGCACAGAATCAGAAGAAACCTGACAAGCACAAGTACAGGTCATATTCAACACCATTACTATTGTTGCATTGTGACATTAAATTCAGGCACATTTTCCTGGAAAATACAAATGACAGAAAGAAGTAGAATTACTGACTGTTTTAATTATAAAAATATGAAATGCCAAAATCTCTATTAAAGTAAAGCATCTGGACATACCAGTGACAAGAATTTGGTGTTAAAATTATGCTTAATAATCATAAAAATAATGTCACAATGTGATGCAACTCAATATACACTCACTGGCCACTTTATTAGGTACACCTTACAAAAGTGCTAACCCACTTTAGCCTTCAGAACGGTCTTAATTCTTCGTGGCATAGATTCAACAAGGTGTTGGAAACATTGCTCAGAGGTTTTGGTTCCATATTGACATGATAGCATCACACAGTTGCTGCAGATTTGTCGTCTGCACATCCATGATGTGAATCTCTCGTTCCACCACATCACAAAGGTGCTCTATTGGATTGAGATCTGGTGACTGTGGAGGTCATTTGAGTAAAGTGAACTCATTGTCATGTTCAAGAAACCAGTCTGAGATGATTTGAGCATTTAAACCAATAAGTTCTATTTTGGTTTCATCCATCCATTAACCCTTTCTCCAATAGTCCTTCTTTTTGGAGAACAGTGGCGTTCTTCTTGCAGCTCTGCCAGGCACACCATGCTCAGTGTCCTTCTGACGGTGGGCTCATCAACATTAACATTAGCCAATGTGAGAAAGGCCTATACTTGCTTAGAAGTTACTCTGGGAACTTTTGCCTATTCTAGTCTATTACACGTTCTGCTTTGGAGTGATCTTTGTTGGTCGACCTCTTCTCGGGAAGGTAACAGTGGTCTTGAATCTGTCTGACTGTGGATTTGTGGAGTCTCTTTAGAGATGGTTTTGTGAACTTGTCTCGTCTGATGAGCAACATCAACTCTTTTTCAGAGGTCCTCAGTTATCTCCTTTGTTCGTGACATGATGCGCTTCCACAAACATGATCAGATTTGATAGATCCCTGTTCTTTGAATAAAACAGGTCACGTACTGACATTTGATAGTCATTCCACTGACTGAAAACACCTCTAATTTCACCTTTAAATGAACTGCTAATCCGAGAGATTCACGTACTTTTGCCACTCACAGATATGTAACACTGAATCATTTTCCTGAATAAATAAATGACAAAGAATATATTTTTCTCTCACTTGTTTGATTGGGTTCTCTTACTTTCAGGACTTGTATGAAAATCTGATGATGTTTTGGGTCATATTTATGCAGAAATACATAATTCTAAAGGGTTCACAAACTTTCAAGCAGCACTGGATATATATATAATCACAATTCTACTTTGAAAAATGTATTGTTTCATCCCATTTTACTTGTCTTTTTTTCCGTTATAATTATTTGTGGAATTTACTAGTAATTTCGGAGTGAAGAAAGGTGCTGAGTAAATTAATTTATTTTTCAGTGTACATCTGGATCACAAGAAAAATAAATGATGATGTAGAGAAAACAAAACAGAAAATGATAATCATGTCCTCTGTGGTTTCAACACTTCATTGTTGGATTTTGGCGTGATGCCGGTATGAACTTGAAACAGATGCGGTCTGCGTCTCATAAATTGAATCCACGCTGTGATACAAGATTTATTACAGCTTCAGTTCCATGTGGAAAATTATTAGATGCTCCGTGTTGCAAACGCTAACCATTCAATTCAGCTCAAGAAATAATTGAGTGTTTTTGGGCTGTGTGTGCATGAGATACAGAGGGAACATCGTCAGCCTGCAGACTCCACGAAAGAAGGGATGGTCTTATTCCTTTGTTTTCTGAGAGCTCTCTGTTTTAATGAATAGATGTGCCGGCTCATAGAACACTTCAGATGAACCCTCATATCACACCGCTGAACTGCAAATCATACTCCCTCCGCACACGTCCATTACCTGGAAGGAAAATGAACATGCCTCCTCAAGCGTCACGTGTCCATTTTTGAGGAGCGCCATTCTGGAAAAGGCCAGCTCATGCTTTTTATGCTTGAAGCCTCTCCGGAGCAGAAATGCTGTTGTATTGCGGTCATCTCTCTCTCTACTCTGCCCTACAAACTAGGTCATCATCAATAACTTCATCATGAAAGTTTAGCAGGTAAAGTGATGAATTGGAAATACATATTCAGATGCATGCAACACCGACAGGGTCAGTGCAAGAGCTCCCCCTGCTGGACAACAGCAGTCAGCACACATCAACTGTGGCCATAAATCACATATACGGTATTATTAAGGCATCGTTTTCCTTTCATTGATGTGCTAGACCTAAAGACATTTGACTTCATATATTTTAGATAAAATTAAAATAAAATACTTTTTCCTTCTGAGCTGAACTCTTGGCTCATTGCTCATTGTATTTACCGGTATTATTTTCTTTAATGCACTTTGTGAGAAGCACTATATAAATAAGATCAAATAAAAATACTTTTTTCTTCCGAGCTGAACTCTTAGCTCATTGCTCAGAGAATTTAACTTATAATTTTACTGCAATTATATAATTAAAACCAATAAAGTTTGATGTCTACTGGATTTGATGCACAAGTCATAGAAACTATTTGTATGATTACTTTATGCAGTTTCTTTGGTCATTTGGGGTCTGTAATATTGTTGAAATGTTTTAGGACATTTTTTTTTTAAATATGTTTTTTATAGTCTCTTCTGCTCACCAAGGCTATATATTTGAAAAGACAAAAATACTGTAAAAACAGTAATATTGAAATATAAAAAAATATTACAGTTTGAAATATCTGGTTTCTATGTGAATAATATGTTCAAATGCAATTTATTCCTGTGATCAAAGCTGTATTTTCAGCATCATTACTCCAGTCTTCAGTGTCACATGATCTTCAGAAATCATTCTAATATGCTGATTTGCTGCTCATTAAACATTTCTGATTATTAGCAATGTTGAAAACAGTTGTGCTGCACAATATTTTTGTGGAAATGCTGATACTTTTTTCAGGATGCTTTAATGAACAGAAATCCTTTGTAACATTATAAATGTCTTTACTGAATAAAAAGCATAAATGATGTTCATTGTCACACAGAAGTGTGTTTCTCACCGCGCTCTGCTTGCTGTCTCACCAGGTTAGAGGGTCAGATGACGTCAGACATTCAGAGTATCCTGACGCTGCTGCAGAGACAGACGTGTTTAGGACCTCCGGCGTACAGCAGCCTCACAGCCGGTCCCGAGTCCAAGAGACCCGCCAGCAGAGTGCAGCCCGTCGCTTCTGTTCCCACCGACCCACAGCACTGCACAGCACAGGTCACACTGCACCCTGACACATGCCCAGAGACGAGAAACAGGTTATTTCAGCCTAAACTTACTTCAGTTAGCATAGCATTGCATCTAAGATTTCTGTATTATCATTTTATTTTAGCTTTATTTCAATTAATACAATCTAAGAAAATGTCAAATATTTAGTTTTAGATTTAATTAACAACAGCACTGGCTCCTACTAAGCATCATACATTCTGAAGATGGGTCCATATAGGTACAGTACATACTTGAGGTCTACGCAGTTTCTTCACTTATTAATAATTATTTTGTCATTAACCAACTTGCATTACTGCAAACTTTCAATGCATCAGATATATGTATTTAAATAATTCAAATATTATAAAAATGCAAGATAAATATTTTAGCATCTACTGTATATATGTGTGTAAGAAATGATAAATAATTGCATGAATTAGTGCATATTTTATGCCCTGGTTCTCTAAAAGCATTGAGAAGTGTTTACTGGCACAAAAGTATGTGTTATGGTGACGCCCGAATGAGATCACATGACCAGATACCTACTGCAGACATTCATTACTTTTGCATACAGCCTTGGGTCATGGTCAGTCTAGATATAGAGTAGGATGGGATGCAAAATATTTTATAAACAAATAAATAGATATTTTTTTAATTAATACAAAATATCTATACAATACATATATATCAGAGTTAACAGATAAAAAAATTTTTTTTTACTGAAATAAAAATCAAACTGATTTTAATTCTGTTAGTTTTCAAAGAAACATTCCTCATTTTTGTTTAGTTTAACTTAACTAGAAACCAAAACTGAATTAAAAAAAAACTATGTAGACATTAAAAATACTAAAAATGACACAAACTCACAATAAAATGACTAAAAGCTTAACAAATATTAAACTAAAGATGTAAAAATTTTAAATGATTAATAAAAAATATATAATAGTGTCTCATTGATAAAAAAAAAAAAAAAACACTGATATACATATATGTTTCCCGATTTTTTTTCTCTGAAGGTTACTCATAAAAACACTGCCACATTGATTAAATCAGGATATAATTGGCTGCTTTACGGACTAGACATTTCACTTTAATAATGCATTTCTGAATCATGCACAACACTAAAATACACATGCAAAATCTTCATTATCCCCAATAAACAATGCAATAAATCCCTCTTTTACAGGACGCTGACTTTTTGGCCATGACAAAGATCCATCCGACCCCCAAAGACTCTCTGTCAGGTCTGGCCCTTATGGACTCCAACCCAAAGCAGAGCCACGGGACACGGTCCTCACAGCACTCCAGCTTCACAAACAGCCAGCAGTCCAGATCCCTGCTTCCAGACACCACAGCCGCTCTGGAGCTCCACAGACCGCCGTCTGATCCAGGACTGCACTGACCGGGACGTCCCACAGCTCTTCCACACCTACAGACATCCCACAGACATTCGGACGTCCCACAGCTCTTCCACACCTACAGACATCCCACAGACATTCGGACGTCCCACAGCACTTCCACACCTACTCGGAGGCATAAAGGACGTTTTGAAAACAGGCACTGGCCAAAACTTTAATACTTGTACAACTTAGGATTCACCGCTGGCTCTTGCCTGTACATTTGCTTCCTCTTCCTCTTCCTGCGCTACGCTCCTCGATGCAGTCGAGGGAGATTTGAATCGGATCCCTGGATAACACTTCCGTTTTCAGGAAGTCAAAGACTTTTCTTGGAGTGTCTTGTTTCACCTACAGTTACATCTAAAAAAAAAATATTTATATCATGAAAAAGGTCAATATTTTTGTCACTCATTTCAGAAGGTGAAACCCATATATTATATAGATTCATTACACACAGAGTGAAATATTTCAAACCTTTATTTCTTGAAATTTTGATGATTATGGCTTACAGATAATTAAAACCCAACATTCAGTGTCTCAGAAAATTTTAATATTACATAAGATCAATTAAAAAAAGGATATTTTAAACAGAAATGTCAGGCTTCTGAAAAGTATGTTCATTTCTATGCACTCAATACTTGGTTGGGCCTCCTTTTGCATGAATTACTGCATCAATGCGGCGTGGCATGGAGACGATCAGCCCGTGGCACTGCTCAGGTGTAATGAAGCCCAGGTTCTTCAGCTCATCTGCATCGTTGGGTCTGGTGTCTCTCATCTAGATTCTCGATGGGCTTCAGCTCATCTGCATTGTTGGGTCTGGTGTCTCTCATCTAGATTCTCTGGGGTTCAGGTCAGGCGAGTTTGCTGGACAATCAAACACAGTAACACATGGTCATTGAATCAACTTTTGGTACCTTTGGCAGTGTGGGCAGGTGCCAAGTCCTGCTGGAAAATGAAATCAGCATCTCCATAAAGCTGGTCAGCAGAAGGAAGCATGAAGTGCTCTAATATTTCCTGGTAGATGGCTGCGTTGACTGTGGACTTCAGAAAACACAGTAGACCAACACCAGCAGATGACATGGCAGCCCAAATCATCACTGACTGTGGGAACTTCACACTGGACTTCAAGTAACATGGATTCTGTGTCTCTCCTCTCTTCCTCCAGACTCTGGGACCTTGATTTACAAATTAAATGCAACATTTCCTTTTATCTGAAAAGAGGACTTTGGACCACTGAGCAACAGTCCAGTTCTTCTTCTCCTTATCCCAGGTAAGATGCTTCTGACGATGTTTCTGTTTCAGAAGTGGCTGGTAGCTCTTTTCCTGAAGATGTCTGAGCGTGGTGACTCTTGATGCACTGACTCCAGCTTCAGTTCACTCCGCGTGAAGCTCTCCCAAGTGTTTGAATCGGCTTAGATTGACAGTATTCTCAAGCTTACGGTCATCTCTGTTGCTTGTGCACCTTTTCATACCCAAATTCTTCCTTCCAGTCAACTTTGTATTTAATATGCTTTGATACAGCACTCCTTGAACAGCCCCCCCCCCCCTACTCTCTTTGTGGAGGGTGTCGATGATCGTCTTCTGGACCATTGCCAAGTCATCAGTGTTCCTCATTATTGTGCTTTCAAAGAACAAGAGATACCCAGAGTTTATACGTATGGATGGTCATTTATTGAAACTCAAATATAAATATAATATTTTGAGATACTGATTTTTGACTTTCATGAGCTGTAAGCTATAATCATCAAAATTAAAACAAAAAACTTTTGAAATGGTTTACTTTACATGTAATGAATCTACAAGAAAAAATGAACTTTTTCACCATATTCACATTTTTTGAGATGTACCTGTACATGTGTTCTGCACACTTTTACACTAGTGTGAGACTCAGGAGATTGATGGTGTTAATATATCACACTGGCAGAATCTCTTCCCTGTTTTGTCATTATCATTCTAAATTATAATAATGACATTTTACACTTCCATTTGCAGAACCCCGTGGAACTAAATACTATACAGTGTGGTCCATAAAACAGTATGTTATACAAAATATTTGTAATATATTTAAAAACAATCCAACATTAATTTGACAAAAATAGATTTTCTGTTAATGACATTTTTTTTAAACTGCAAAGATGTCCAACTGTAGCAAACCAAAATTGCCATACACCCACACAGACACACACACACACACACACACACACAGACACACACACACACACGCACACACGCACACACACAGACACGCACACAGACAGACACACACAGACAGACAGACACACACACACACACACACACACACACACACACACACACACACAGACACAGACACACGCGAACGAACACGAACTCAGACACACAGACACACATGCACACACGCACACACACATACACACAGACACACAAATCTAAATGTTAATTATTATTAATTCAGTTCATTTTATATCCAAGATTCATATGTAAATTTAGAGAATGGAAAATTGTAAAAGTTTCAAAGTGCTTTGAGTTTTGGACCCCTCTAATAAAATAATTATATTTAGTTAGAATTGTTTTAATTTATTTTATTTTATTAAATATATTAATTAAATTGTTGTATTTATATTTACATTTAATTTGTATTTATTTATTTGCATCATTGTATAATTTAGTACATTTTTCACTAGAATTAAAAAAATTGACAAAATATTTTGGACAAAAAAGTTAATTTGCATTTGAAAAGTTAAATTGCAGCATATTATTAATGTATTCATTGTGATGTAAATTAAATGTACATCATAAAATTTCATATTTAAATAAAAAAAGGTTTTAATATTCTCTCAGTTTTGGACCTCACTGTAGCAATATATTGGTTTGCTTGCATTTTTTAATAAATATATTTTTTTGGACTCGTGCTTAGCTGCCATGTACATACATGATACCCCTCTATTAAACGAAAAGAGATGCATGGATGAAGGTTTTACGTGTTGCATGTTTACTGCAACATATTGGGAAGCAGGTTTACTGTACGCCGGCATGTTCCAGAGCTAATCACTGAATGATAGGTTTATTTACACATGGTCATGCTAGCTTGAATCAAACTCTGCACGACATAAAACAATGACATTGAGCAGCTTCTTTGCAAGCACTGACGTACAAGACGGCCACATGTGTGATAATAATATGGAATACAAACATACTTTTTAACCCAGCAAAACTGTATTTACACTGGAGTCACAAATGTGAGAAATAATGAATCTATTGTTCAAACAGATGCACAGAAAACATCGTAGCGGAGCACAAACACAGCAAGCGTTCATGTATGATGTCACTGCTCCTTTTTGTGATACGCCACGGTTTGCAAAGCAGGTGATAGTCTCGTATGTAGCTACAGTATGAATATATATGCATAATAGAATTACGTTGGCGTCATTCAAAATCTTCTCACAACAAAATCACTTTGTTTTCCAAATATTTCGTCACACATCCTGCTAGCAATAATGATAAAACACTGGATCTTTCTCATCTAAAGGATTGATTTGCTGATTTGTGTTGAAAAGATTGTATTATTCACTGCCTAACATCATCTGGAGTAGTTTTTCTTTTTCTGTAATATTAGTTTATACCTAAAAATATCTATATTTAAAACCAGTAACATACTGGATTTCTTTATGTGCAATAAACACTTTCATTAATTACTTTTTCCAGATTTCGCAGCTTGATTTCAAAGTTACAGCTTTGATTTGAGCTATTTTATTTATGTTTACTTGTATATGTCATGGCAAAACACTGTATTTTGGATTACAAGCAAACAATCTAATAAATTGCACAGAAACATGTAAAATGAAGAATTGTCACATGCAAACAAATATTAAATCAGATAAATGCATTAAATCTCACTGGAATATAATTCATTTCTGCATGAAGGGATGATATCTGCACTTTATGTTAAAATAAATACTCCATGCCCTTATAATAAATATTACCATCCTCTGCATGAATGTGTGAGTGCATACGAGTGTATCTTTATTTTTAATTCAGTAATTACATTGTATTTATATGTGGCGTTTTGCTGCATAACGGATCATATTGAAGACAGCCAGAAGCGGCGTTTTTTTTTTTTTGACATATTAAAAACTGTTAATAAAACTGCAAAGGTTTGCACGTAACACTTTCACGTTTTATCCCAGTGTTTCACTTGGACTGAGATGTGTTTTATAGTTTGGACACCGCAGTACAGGTGTTTTGAATGTGTCTGTTATTTAAAGATTTATTTATTATATATTTGATGCATTTACTTTAGCTGATGACTTTTGACTAACTGTATAAACAAGTATTTCAATAAAAGGAATGCATATCAGTTTTGTGCTTACTGTTGTTCCTGTGGCTGTTTATTGAGTCTAAATATTTTTTTAGGAAAGAAGCACTTAAACATACAATAAATACTCATAAACTCAATAAACATGTGATGGTCACTAGTGAAAAATAAAACCATAAGCAGCAACACAAATCAGCACTTCTATATACACCTGCTTGTATGAAATGCTATATAGAATTGTTTATATATTTTTCTGTTTTTATTTAATTTTAGTGTTTTTGCTTTGTGCCTTTGACATTTTCATTTTTTTTTTTTTTTTTTTTTTTTGTGTAGTTTTAGTTCTTCCTCTTATTTTATTTCAGATATTTGTCAAGGCAACATTTCAAAATTTCATTTACATTTTTGAAGCTCAAGTTTTTCACATAATATTAAAATCTATTTCAGCTTTATTTCAATTAACAAAACGTTATCTAGAAGTTTTAGTTTGATTAATTGCAATGTGATGAGAAATGCCCTAATCCATGAGGTCATTTGATTTTAAAGTATTACATTTATTTATTTTTTTGCAAATGTTTGAAGCTAATGGAAATCCCTGCTTTAGTCTAATTGCTTTTATCCCTTCAAAACTTGGAGAAGAAAAATTTGTGCAGAAACAGTTTTCACTCACACTATTTTCACAATTAATTACATAACTTCAACAGCAAAAGTATTTTCTTGTAAAACATACTCCAATAATATTTTTATGACTGGGGGGGGGGGGGGGGTTACAAATTAAAGCATATAGTGTACATAAAATATATTTCTTCTACTATTTCAGATTCAATCACATTTTAAAAATAAATATTATATTATTATGATTACTAATTTTAAAAAGTGTCTTAACTCAAAACAGAGCATGTTTCTGAACATAGCCTTTTATGAAAAAAATAACTAGAATTAATCTTGATATGTTGAAGTAGAAAGACTGACATTTTATTTTCTGACATTTTATTTGCTGTCTTTACATTATGTATATATTTTTTTTTACAGTGTAGTAGCCTATACTTTAATGATTTCTAATAAAAAAGGTCTGCATTACAGAATCAACCAATATTAAAAAATAATTGTATTGTATTATAACACGTAGGAAGTTTGGCATAAAGCATTCTGTCTCCATCTAGTGTTTATTTGTTATTTAAAATTGCAGAACATTTTTAGTGTACATATTTTTATTTAGCCGCAAAGCTGTCGCTCTATGAATAAATAAATGTATTTTAATATGTTTTCTCCGTTTATTTGGATCTAATGGTGAGTGTTAGTAAGACGCATCGCATATCTGACTGATCACTGATGACGAGGCGAGAAACGAAACCGAAAGTAAACTCGGGTCCACCGGCTCTCGGTGAACGCTGCAGGACTTCTGCTGATCTCTACAGCGATATCTTATCAACATGAGCTGCGATCAGGACGCAGAGACGCGTCACATTCTGGACTGTTTCAGAGACAGACTGAAGAGACTGGTTCAGGTCGAGCCGCTTCTGGATCTGTTGCACTTCCTCGAACCGGATCGAAAGGACCGCATTAAAGCCAAGTTTCGCGAGGAGGGGAACATAAGCGCCGCGGCACTCCTGATTGACGAGATTATTCAGTCTAAAAACTGCGAACAGGGATGGTCGAGAGAGCTGATCACCGCGCTGGAGACCGTCGGGTGCAAACACGCCGCGAAGTACGTGTTGAACAGCCCACCGGAGCCCACAGCGGAGACCGAGAACGACAGCTGCGTCCGGCTGATCGACCTCCTGCAGCTGACGCTGGTCAACATGAAGACCGCGGACGTGTGCACGCACTGCTGCGCGCTGGGGCTCCTGACGCAGGAGGACCAGGAGAATGTCAGTGATCGTATCAGATCAGGGGCCTAACTTACACTGGGGTGGAGGGGGTGCTAGCTGGTTTGTTGTTGTGCTAGTGCTAGCTGGTTTGTTGTTAGCACACACTGGTTTGTTAGCTTTCCATTGGCGTATGGTGTGTGTTAGGATAGGACAATATCTGCTGAGATACAACTATTTGAAAATATGGAATCTGAGGGTGCAAAAAAATCCTTTTAAATTTAAATCCTTTTAAATCGCCTTTAAATTTGACACAGGGGCTAACTAACAAAACGTGTATTAATCCCTGCATTAGAACGATAATAGATAATAAAAATCATCCTTATCAGTAGAGGGCGCTGTAAACCAAACAAACGTGTTATAAATTGTGAATTGGAGTGACCTATGTGGCTCTGACATACTAGATCAAATACTAAACTCACAATTCAATAACATGTTATTAGTATTGATATACTTAATGGTGATATAAAATAACAATTATTATTTATATTAATTTTAATTGTATATTTAATTTATTATATATATATATATAAAAACACTTATTAATCATAGTTATTATTAATAATTACATCTCATTTAAAATGCTACTAATTCTAGTAATAATATATTTTTATACATTTCATGTAATACTATATTATTTATATTTATCATATTTATATTTATTTTTTATTTAATATTCATAAATTACTATAAATGAATAATAATTATAATTAATTAAAGGTGACATGTCTAAGCTTGAACAAAGAACATTTCTGAACATAGCCTTTTATATAAATACTTAAAAAAAAAAAAAAACATGAAAGTAAGAATTCAAAAATGTCTGCATATCACGAATGATCCATATTGAGCTGAACTAACCAGCCCGTGTGTCTTTGTCACGTCGTCTCTCTAGTGTCTGTCAGCATTGTTCTTCCCTCGTCACTCAGATTAAACACATTAACTATTTGTTCATTATGACTCCGGCAGATTATGAAACGCACAGAGAATCAGGGGAACATAGGTGGCGCTCGACTGCTCCTCAAAAGACTGGTGAAAAACGAAGCTGGCTGGTTTTCCCAATTCCTTCAGGCTCTGGAGGACACGGAGCACCACGAGCTGGTGCGCGAGCTGCGGGGAGAGCCGTGTAATGAGGACGGTGAGGCACGAAATCATCTCCTTCATCAAGCAGAGGTCAAACATCACTCCCATACCCCACTGTTAGTTTCTGTAGAAACCTGAGAACAAACCAGCTTGAGATTGATTCATCAGGATGTGTTTCAAATGTTCTTAAGAAACTGGGTGTGCTTCTACTGGGGAACTATCCACTTCATTTCAGTTCCTTAAAGCTTTTTGAGGAGCAGCAAAGCTATTTGACCTACCTTAAAATTATTATGTATTCTTTGTCAATTCTGTAGCATAAAAAAAAAAAAAAAAAAACCCTTACAAAAATCAAAACTACACTACTGTTTAAAAGCTGGGGGTCAGTAAGAAGCTACTTTGTTTTAGCAAGGGCGCGCTAAATTAATCAAAAGTGAAAGTGAGATAAATGCTCTTTTTTAACATTCTATTCATCAATCCTGAAAAAAAATTGCATGTCTTTCACAAAAATATTAAGCAACATTTCAACATTGATAATAATCAGAAATGTTTCTTGAGCAGTATATTATTATGATTTCTGAAGATCACGTGACACTGAAGACTGGAGGAATGATGCTGAAAACTCAGCTGCGCATCACAGAAATACATTACATCCTAAATTATATTAAAATAGAAAACAATATTAAAATATTTCACAATATTACTGTTTTTCTGTAATTTTAAACAGATAAATGCAGCCTTGGTGAGCAGAAGATACTTCTTTCAAAAACATTACAAATCTTACTGACCCCAAACAGTATAGTGTATATTAACGTTCTCATAAATTACACAATACAGTAACAGTTCTTAATAAAAAAAAAATTAAGTAATGTTTGCAATTTAGTATAGGCTTTTAATAAGTATAACAATAATATATTTAAAATAATTCTAAATGCAAGTAAAGGTAAAATAGTAGAATCCACAGCACAAATATAACGATAACAACATACAGAATATCACTGGAATAATTTTCTGATAATAATTTTAATTTTATTTTTTTCTGATGAACACTACAAACACTGACAGCCAATCAGAATCCACTCTAATTTAATGAGCTTGAGCATTTAAAGGGACAGATGACAAAACTGCACAATAAACAATGTTTTTGTGCATTGATGTGAACACTTATATAGTTATTGTTCTTAGTTTGAACAGGCCTCGAGTTTTAGAGCGTATCAAACTGAAAAAACACAAATTTAGATTAATCTAAGTGTTGCATTCATGAAGCAGATTGCACTGGTCATGCTTTTGTTGCTGCCTTTTAAGAAATAATTTCTTGATTTCCAGAAACAGATGATGCACGGGTCATCATTCTTTTGAGACATGCAGATTTATGGTTTGATTTCGACCATAGTTGCTTGACGGATTTTCTGTGCGTTATGCATAAGCAGAGCTACTGTGGATTTAACTGTATTGATTACCTGTGTGTTTCAGAGGCCATGACAGTCGAGACTGTTGAGGAGGGTGAACAGTCGCGCTCGGCTGCTGAAATGGAGACTAACACGCACGGCTCTGTGCCGTTTCTCCCTCTCGTTCTCTCAGCGAACAGCTCAGTTCTGTCAGAGGATCTGGACAGCAGTGTGGACAGCAGCGGTCTGGGTACATCCGCTGACAATACAGGTGAATATCTGAAGCTTGCTCTTTCACAAGTCATACTACACTTAGGCAAATAGACAATCCTGCCCTAACATGATCAAGTACTATTCTTTGTATTATTGGACTGATTGATCGATCTGGAAAAAGCATCAAAGCCTGGGCAAACACATGCAATGCAGTGCAAAATGTGCAATGCAAATACAAAGCAATGCAAATACAGTGTTTTAAATCTTCTGTGACTCAAACCAAACTAACAGCAGCACACGTATTCACTTACAGAGGTCGACATGTACAAAGAAGGTGAGGAGGAAGATCTCACTGAGGATGATGATGCGTCAGGTACAGTGCATCTGCAAATCATTCAGATTAATTGCCGTCCCAGCAATTAGAGTACTGTAAAAGATGCATAAAAGCGTTAGTTGAATTACACATTTTCTGTAGTATATGTTCTAGTTATTCTCAGCTCTGAACTAATTAATCCAATCTCTAAAACATATTTTTAAAATAGGAGGGCTGTGTGCCATTCACTCAGATTTGAATTAAGAATTGCCTTTTAAATTCAATTTCGGAATATCAATTAAACAAAATACCTGTTACAGACAATTGCAATTAATTACTATACATTTTTTATTACATTTAGAATAAGTATTCAATAAAAAAATACATTTAAAAATGCATGAAAAAGTCAAATTCATGAAAAAGTAAAATAAATACTGAAAAAGTAACATAAATACAGTAAAATATTTATGCAATTAAAAATTAAAAATTGCAATTAAAGTAAAGGTTAAATAAATAAATGAATAAAAAATAAATACGTTTAATAAAAATACAAGTATAAATTAAATACAAGTAAATAAATAAATGCAATTTAAATAAATAAATACAAGTTAAATAAATTAATAAATACAAGTTAAGTAAATAAATAAATACAAGCTAAATAAATAAATAAATAAATACAAGCTAAATAAATAAATACAAGCTAAATACAAGCTAAATAAATAAATACAAGCTAAATAAATAAATAAATACAAGCTAAATAAATAAATACAAGCTAAATAAATAAATACAAGTAAATAGATAAATAAATACAAGCTAAATACAAGCTAAATAAATAAATACAAGCTAAATAAATAAATAAATAAATACAAGTAAATAAATAAATAATTAAAAAATAAATAAATACAAGCTAAATAAATAAATACAAGCTAAATAAATAAATACAAGTTAAATACAAGCTACATAAATAAATAAATAAATACAAGCTAAATACAAGCTACATAAATAAATAAATAAAAGCTAAATAAATAAATACAAGCTAAATACAAGCTAAATAAATAAATACAAGCTAAATAAATAAATAAATAAATAAATAAATAAATAAATGAATAAATAAATACAAGTTAAATAAATAAATGAATACAAGTTAAATAAATAAATACAAGTTAAATAAATAAATGCAAGTTAAATAAATAAATGAATACAAGTTAAATAAATAAATTATTAAATATAAGTTAAACAAATAAATACAAGTTACATACATACATGAAGCAGGCTTTCATGGATAGTTGGGTTGCATAAACTTAGCCACCATGTTAAGACTGTGTCTTAAGAACAGTTGGCAAGAGGTAATCAGTCTTACTTTTCCAAATAAGACCAATCTACCTTTTCATAACTGAATTAAAAAAGTTATGACCAGTCTTGAAGAAAAAAAATTAGGTGACTAACTTTTTAAGACTTAAACAATTTATGCAACCGGCCCCAGTCACTATAATGAACACATTAACCAATAACGAGGAACATCTGGAAAAGCCATGGAAATCCACTAGTCACAAAGTGAAACAATTCTTAACTGAATTAAGTTACACATAACCCTATTTAACACCATTATGATTATTAAACATGATTTAATAGTGGTCAAGAGTCGTTTAATTGTACCTTCAATAATTTATTGTCCAGTTCATCGTTTGAAAAGAAATAAAACACTTTCTTTAAACCCTTTGACATTTTAGCATAACTGTTCATTCTTTACAATACATCTAATGACCCATAATCCAGCCTTTGCTTGAGAAACGTTCCTGCAAGCAATTAACTGTCGTGTTATTATTATAACATATGGAAAAGAAGGGCTTAGTTGTGTTCAGAGGTCAGATTCTCTGCGGCTTTGTTAGAGCTCCACATGTGATACTTTCCCTCAACCGCAAAAGGTTTGCCTGTCCCGTCTCCTCAATAAAGTGCTAAATCATTGTCATATCCAGGGAATATTTCCACTCGGATTTCAGCAGAGACGCCTTTTCCAGACCAAGCTCTGCTGCTAGCATGAGGCTTTGTCTGAGTGCATATTGAAGTGATCACGAACGGGCCGTCGTGGTCTGCAGGAGAGAGAGGATCGTGTGTTTGAAATGAGGAAAGATGCATTTGTGAATTTCTGAAAAACAAACATTGTTCACATCATGCATAAAGCTCTCTAGAGAAAGGAGGATTGAATAAAGGGAGTTTAAAAGCAGTTAATGGCTAAATAAAACATGCATTTATGTCATGACATTGTTGGCATATTAACTGCAAATATATTATAAACATTCAGTATATAAATGAGCCATAGTATTGCAATGACAAACAGCATGCAATGCAAGTAATGCAACTGCAGCATGCATTTATTAGTCAATCACTACTATACATTTCACACTACATTTCAAAATAAAATGCAAACAAAATAAAATAAAACATGCATTTAAATCATGATATTGCTAACATACATATATATCATAAATATTCAGTATATCACTGAGCCCTAGTTTGCCCCAAATATACATTGCAGAGACAAATGGCAAGAGTAAAGTAACATGTTAAAAAAAAAAAGTTTGCACAGATTCATTACACCACATTTCAAATTAAACTGTCCATTTTAAATTAAAATAAAACATGCATTAAAATAACGATACTGCTGGTAAAATCATTGCAAAAAAATTATACATATTCAATATCACTGAGCCCTTGTATTGCCTCAAATATACACTGCAAAGACAACTAGCAAGCAAAATTAAAATGCTGCATCTAAAAATGAATGCAATGCCTCTTCAGTTCAAATTATATTAAATTCAATTAGAATACTTTAAAATTACACATAAATTACTGTCCATTGTCTATCAAAATCAAAAATATAAAATGCAATAAAGCATGCATTCAATTAAATATGTATGTAATAATTATTACATATATGCCATTATTATGAATGCATGTAATAATTATTACACATTTCAAATTAAATTAAATTAGAATCAAATAAAATGAAACATACTTTTTCTGTTAAATTACAAAGCACATGCACGGATGCATTCACTCGCTAAGCACTTCAGCTGCTTCTTCCAGGACATTCTCAGCTGATGCACGTGACTGTCGACCACATTTCAATTATTTGTTTCTATCCTTCAGCCAAAAATGCTGTTAGCATAACCATCAGCTATTGCACTGGTTCATAAACAGCTCATCCAGATCTATGACTTCTCTAGGAATGTGATATTGTCAGAGAATTATAAACAGTCCTGTTAATTATAAACGAGTTTCCTGTTAGCACATAAAATATGAGTCACACCAACCGACGTCCATTCAGAAAACCACCATGGCAGGTTTACAAGACCAGTATAATTTACATACTTTACATAATTTAAAGTGCATTAAACTGCAAATGGATGATAGAGACGTGAATCTCCTCGATGACCCTCGAGAACATATGCTCACAATCAAAAACCAGTCCACTGCATTACTTCATGAAGACACAATCAGGGAGGACACGACCATAGGAAACAAAAATCACAGTGGAGATTTCATTTATACTTTCTCCTTTCTACTAGACAAAGAGTAATTGGCTAAAAATGTCCTCAACCCTCAGGCCATCCAAGATTTAGATGAGTTTGTTTCTTCATGAAACATCACTTGCTCACTAATGGATGCTCTGTAGTGAATGGGTGCCGTCAGAATGAGTCAAAACAGCTGATAAAAACATCACAATAATCCACAAATAATCCACACCATACCACTCCAGTCCATCAATTAATGTCTTTAAAAGCCAAACGCTGTAGCATCATCATTTTTAAATTCAAACAAAGCTTCTGGTCATAATATGAGCCAAAAATCCATAATAACAAAATCCTCTCACATATAAATCACACCAAATCCACTGATATATTTGGCTTGTAATCGTGCTTGATCTGTGCATATTTCTCCCCTGATTCACAACTTCACTGGAGAAAGCAAGCAACAGTTTGAATGAACGCCTTAATGATGGATTTGTTTCTTACAAAAACACAGCTTTTGGCTTCACAAGATGCTAATTGACCCTTCGCAAAAACCCGCCCGCCTTAGTTACTGTTGCTATGTCCGACAAACAATGCTGCTCTCACACTACACATGTTCTCATGCAGTGAAAAATACATTGTGGAGCAAAGGTTAAACACGCCGACAGACAAGACAGAGCAGCTCTCAGCTTTAAAATCTAGTCATTTGTATTCAAAATTCAAACGATAAATACTTTTTGTGGCCCTTTAATGCGTCGCAAAAATCCCTGTATTTCCTCAGTTCAAGTTTACCAACCTTACTTCCATTTACCTATGAAATAAGCATGAATGAACATCAAAACATTTTATTTATAAATATAAATAAACATATTCTGACGGCACCCATTCACTGCTGAGCACCTATTGCTGAGCAAGTGATGCAATGCTACATTTCTCCAAATCTGATGAAGAAACAAACTCATCTACATCTTGGATGGTCAGAAGGTGAGTACATTCTCAGCAAATTTCCATTTCGGGGTGAACTATTCCTTTAATATGAACAAACATGTTCAAATTCTTCCGCATGTATTTATAGCTCTAAACTCTAACAACCATCTTATTTATGCCTGTTTTTATTTCTAAGGAATATTAGGAGGAACCTCAGAGACAGAAGTTAATACTTAAACACTTGCATAACATAACTGTGAAATGAATTATGTGTCTTGAGTTATTAAAGGACTTTAGCTCTGGGGAACCTGATTTGTTGCTTCCTTGTTTTTTCTTGTGTAATGAATTCTTAAACTAAAGTCTGTTTCGTAAATCAAACCGCCAAGGTTGTAAAGGGTCAGCGCTGTCTGCGCGCTCGACTTACTATTGACCGATAACTTCAATATAATTCATAATTTAATGCATTCCTGTGTGAATGATGACCTTTCTCGACCTCTTTGATTAAAACAGCACTTGTGTGTGATTTAACCTCGTCAAGTCATATAAATGAGAGTGTCTTTAGAGGAGAAAAGGACAGAGTTCAGTGGATGTTCAGAACTATATCCAATGGCTTGCTATTTTCCAATGATTCACAATGACTTGTAAATGTAACCGTTAAGTGTTACATTACATTAACCGTTAACCGTTCGTAGTGTTAAACGTTCAAGCATGATGTTTAAGACAAAGATAAATGTGATGTGATTGCTAAAATCTCTTCAGTTATGACGTCAGTTTGTAGGTAAATGTGGAAGACTAATTCATCATGGGTTCCCTAATGGGTTTTATTTTCCAGTTACAAGTAAAATAAGGTCTGTTATGAAAGTTACTTTTTTATAAAAGATCCTAAGTTACTTTACCACGAGATTATTGATGCATCATTTAATGACGATCAAACACATATACCCCCTGAAATACTGTAATGAATAGACGGTTTCAACAGCAACAACATAAACAAACATTACTGTGCGTGTTTGTGGCCCTAACTTAACTTCCGGTGGACATCCGAATAGAATCAATAACAACAGCTAAGTCCATCTGGAGTAGATTATTATTTTTATAACAAGCAAAATATGTTTGCTTCGTAAATCAGACGGACTGAGATGCAGCGATAACTAACGTTACTTGGACGGACTTATTAAAAATGCAAATTCACTCTCTGCCAGCAGGAGATGCGTAAAAGCGGGAGAAATAACGTTAACGTTAGAGTTTTTCGCCGGTAACGGCTGTAAACTGAGTTTACAAACGCTGCTTTATCAGACATATAACATGCAAGATTAAATTAAAATTACATCAAACATTTTCCAAAGACGGTGTTCCTTCAGAAATACAGTGATATATCACGTTTTGATTTTTAAACGTGCATTACGTGCTCATGTTTATTCAACAAAGCCTTTTGGAAAAGTTTTGATATTGTGGCGGGTCGCCTCAAATAAATGTATGTATGTGAAACACATCCCATAAAACAACAACCTGAGCCCAGCTTCATTACTCATCACTTTAACTGTGTTTGTAGCCGACGCCACTAACAGCCCGATATACAAACACGCACGCATGTGCACAATGAAACGTCTATACTGTACAAATTAAAGGCAACACACATACCACCATGGTATATACTTTATCATTTCATACAATATAAATACATATTTAAAAAAGAGTGCTTATAAAAAAGTATTAAAATATACTTTATTTTATTGAACATTTAATTTAATTAATATTATTTCTAAATAAATTTTTGTGTAGGCTCATACCACTATGGTATATTAAATATTTACAATTTAAATATAAAATTGCATAAAATATTTATAGATTTTTGTTTAATTGCTATTAAAATAAAAGTCATACTGCACAAATAATACAACTTATAGTTTAAATAATAATTAAATTAATATTTATAATTTCTTTCCTTTGATTTCAGGCCTTTATTTGGGTTTTTAAATAAGAAGTAAAACAAGGTCTGGGACTTGATATTGCTTTTGTATAAGATCAGACACCAATATCTTCAAGTTATGTTTACCACAGACATCTTTTTACTTATAAATCAATCCAGAACTGGCATTATACAATTCAATAAAATAATCAAGAAAACTAAGAAACTGTGAAGTTTAAAATTCGCACCTGGGTTTTTGGATTATAATCTGAACGGCTATATGTTCTGTAGGTGTGCATTAGAAAATGTATGTTATTAGTTGCTAAATGTGTTGTAACTGTATTTGGGCATTGGGATTGTTGTAGTCCTTGTATAGCAACTTGTTAAAAAGCACAACATTGACAACACGCCATGCAAATGCTTCTGCAATATTAAACACAGAGACTGTTTTACTGATAAATAAATAAACAAACAAAAAAACATTCAAAATGACTCATGCTAAATTATATTCAGGGTTTTAGATCGAAAAACTGAAACTCTATGAGCCTCATTCACTTCTGAAATCTAAAGCTCTGACACTGGGCTGATGATGCTGACAGACTAAACAAGTGTTTAATATTGTCAGAGAACATTGTGTTTCCAGATGAAGCCACGTGAATGCAAACACAGACCTGCTTCAGCGGCTCATCTGTCCTCTGACACAGCTGGTGTGTTTCTAGGGTAATCGTTCTCCCAGACCGAAGCGAAATGGGCTCTTTTACTAACCCTAGCTTGAGTTTTGTCTTTCTGTACTTGAAACCACGCACAGATGTGTAGATGTTGAATTTCCACTTTAATTCATTAGATCGGTCTAAATAGCACAGAGAGCTAGAGGCTAGGAAATAATGTTTACATGGGGAAGCTCACAAAAAATATCCAGCGTCACATTTCATCACAAAATCAAAAGAAAAATATGATTGTTTTTAGTCATTTCTGATTTTTCTCAAAGCTTTATATTAAACAAAGTACTTCATATAATGTTTCACAAATTAATTATTGTATTTTTAAATATTACTGTAAAATATCACAAATATTTAATATTATATATTTGCACTATGATGATACAATTAAGCATATTTTCAATTAATTACAGTAATGCATCAATGTTTTAATTTTGAGTTTTAATAATGATGATTATTTTCAAAACTGATTTTCATTAGATTCTTAATACTGTAATGCTATAATAATGTAATTTTTATTGAATAGCAGTAATAAAGACCACAGGTGTATATATACACACTTTTAATAAAATATTTGAACAATATACAATTATATAATTATACAATTATACAATTATATAATTATATATTTTTTTTTTCTCACATAACCGTTATGATGAGCAAAAAGATTTAACTTAAAATGAACTTCATTTCATTATATATATATATTTAAAAGACGTTTTGAGGGTAAATCTTGCCTATGAATGTTCTCAGGTTTGGTGAGACTCACAGCAGACTTACAGACAGTCGGCAGAGCTTAACAGCAATGTTATTATAACTAGCAGGGGATAAAGAAAGCACAGCTGTAATTACAATAGCTGGAAGCACCGAGACACTGATGCTGCAGGCGAACACAACTGACTAATTACAGGATCACCTCTCTCTCTCTCTCACCCCTCTCTCTCTCTCTCTCTCTCTCTCTCTCCTCTCTCTCTCTCTCTCTCTCCATCTCTCTCTCTCTCCCTCACCTCTCTCTCTCTCTCTCTCTCTCTCTCTCTCCCTCTCCCTCTCTCCATCTCTCTCCCCCTCTCTCTCTCTCTCTCTCCCTCTCTCTCTCTCTCTCTCTCTCTCTCTCTCTCTCTCTCTCTCTCCTCTCTCTCTCTCTCTCTCTCTCTCTCTCTCTCTCTCTCTCTCTCTCTCTCTCTCTCTCTCTCTCTCTCCCCCTCTCTCTCTCTCTCTCTCCCTCTCTCTCTCTCTCTCTCTCTCTCTCTCTCTCTCTCTCTCTCTCTCTCTCTGTCTCCTCTCTCTCTCTCTCTCTCTCTCTCTCTCTCTCTCTCTCTCTCTCTCTCTCTCTCTCTCTCTCTCCTCTCTCTCTCTCTCTCTCTCCCTCTCCTCTCTCTCTCTCTCTCTCTCTCTCTCTCTCCTCTCTCTCTCTCTCAGAGGAACACAAGAGGGATATTGTACTGCGTTGTTATCAGATGGAGGTGGCGAGACCAGCTCTGGAGGGAAAGAACATCATCGTCTGCCTCCCTACAGGAAGTGGGAAAACCAGAGTTGCTGTGTATATCACTGAGAAACATTTGGAGAGGAGGAAGCAGATGGGACAGCCGGGGAAAGTTGTTGTTTTGGTCAACAAGGTGCTGCACGGCCATCCATATACAAATATACAAATTCACCTCTAACATATAATAGTGTCAATATTATAGACCGTAAAACATTGTTAGTAACAAAAAATGTTACTATAGTATTATTTTTGTTAAATTATGAATTTAAATATTTGTATTTATTTATGCTATTTAACCCCAAAAATGTCTCATCAAATACGTCTAGGATCAAATGATATCAGTTTCAATCAATCTGTGTGTTTGTTTGTTTGTTTGTTTGTTCAAACAGATGTTTATACTTGTACATTTATTTTATTAAAACTCATTAAAACATTTATCATCAAATTCTTACAAGACCAAATGATACTGTATCAATAACATCTTTATTTTATTTATTTCAATTAATATTTATACTTATATATTTAATTTATTTTATTAAAACAAAAATGTTATCTGTTATTTATTTATTATTTAAATGTATTTATTTAAAAATAAATTATAATATTTTATTTATTAAAATAAATATATTGATTTTACTCATTTTATTTCATTAAAACTCACATTACTCATCAAATTCTTACAAGGCAAAATAATCTTGGTATTCTATAAATTCTCTAATAATTATAAATTATTATTTTAATATTTAATTTCTCAAAATAAATATTGATATTAATTATTTAATAATTATTATTATTATTACTCATCAAATTCTTCTAATCTATAAATTACTTATTTAAATATTTGTATTCATTAAAATAAATGTATTTATTTCTCTCCAATTCTTTGAAGACCAAGTGATTTTGGTATTAACAATAATTTTACAGCTCTAAGCTCTCGCTGTATGTCAACAATGGTCTCATTGGTGTTTATTCGTAGAATTTTAAGAGAAACATATAAGACAAGCTATTAACGTGCGACTAACGTTCTTCACTTCCCAGGCTGATTAGATCAACAGGCACAGAGCACAGAGAGTTTTTTCAGGCCTCTGAAAGAGGAAAAACAGACACGTTTGAGTGTTTGCTGTAGCAGCAGAGGGACTTTCTGTCCTGCTGAATCATGTCTTAAACTGCTCAAGGTCATAAAGCGTATTAATATCAGCAGAAGTGTGGTGCAAACATACATCTCAGCACTTCAGTCGGTGCAGATTTCCTCAGAACGACCATTTAAAGTGATATCACAAAAAAAAATCTTATGCAATACCCTAGCGACCAACCAGAAACCCCTAGCAACCTAATAATGCTATTTGATATCTTCCCAGGTTCCCCTGGTCGAGCAGCACTACAAGGCCGAGTTTGGGCGGTTTCTGAAGCACCAGTACTCAGTGGAGCGGGTCAGCGGAGCCTCGCAGCTCAAAATCTCCTTCCCACAAATCATCGAGCAAAACGACATCATCGTCTGCACTGCACAGATCCTGGAAAACTCTCTGGCCAAAGCTAAGAATGGCGACGAGGACGGGATCAAATTATCACGTAGGTCACATTTTCCTTCTCTCCTAACATAATTTCACCACTCTCAGAGAGTCAGAGTCCAGTCGAACGGGTTCGGCTTCTGTTAGACGCTGAACGGAGACCAGAGCTCCTCCTCTGAGGTTTCATGTGACAGTGTTTTTCCCCATCAGTCTTTGCTGGCAGATTCGGCTCTCCTGTGAGTCTCTCTGGCAGCGTCCGCCGCAAGGTGGGATTTCTTCTCTGTGGCATATGCTGTTTGTTGATTTTTTCCCTCTCGTTTTACTCTTAAACCCTTTATGATTTTTTTCGTCCACATGTCTGGCTGATCAAATTCAGTGGAGATTTGCTGTCATTTTTAGAGACTGAGCTCCATTTCATCTCCCACTCAGCCCTGAGGAGCCAAACAGGCAGCACCTTTAAAGTCTGATTTGTAAAACGTGGCCCTATCACCCGCCGCGTCTCTGTCAGTGGGGGGGGAAGAGCTAGTCTGCATTTCACACAGAGACCCCTGGGAGCGCCGGAAGGCGGCACAAAAACGGCTGTAAACTGAGAGAGTGGACTGGACGTTTACAAAACCTGCCTTTATTGATTAGAAACACATGCTAGAAAAACAAATGATGCTGTTTGTATATAAGGACTATGAACGATGTGTTATTAACATGGGTTTTGTATATACAGATCTGTCATGATAATCAAATTATAGCTGGCCATTAATGGTACAAATACAAATAACTGCAATTATAAAGGAAAGTTGACCCAAAAATAAACATTCAGCCATCCCTGACTCTCCCTCGTGTCATTCTGAGCCTGCACAAGTTTCTTCTGCAAAATACAAAAGAGTCCAAACAACATCGAGAAAAAACTACTTTTAAAAGCATTGCTTAAAATATCTTCTTTTACATATTTAATGGACAAAAACTGGTTTGGAACTAGAATAAGTAAATTATGCATTTTTATTTTTGAACGAACTGTCACTTTATGGCAAGACATAATAGATGTCACTATACTTTCCCCTATGATTAATCACAGTAGATTAAGACCATTCATTTGCATTACAAGCTTTCTGAAATGTTATGTTTAAGGTAAATAAGACTTAGGTCAATTGTATTTTTAATTTATTGTCTGTTCTCTTTATTATTAGTGTTATTATTCTTTACCTTAAATTATATGTCTGCATATTTTCTGCACTGGAAGCTCCTGTCACCAAGATGAATTCCTTGTGTGTGTGTGTGTGTGTGTGTGTGTGTGTGTGTGTGTGTGTGTGGGCATGTTTATGTGGTTTATGAGGACACAAATTTGTATAATGACATGGGTATGACAGGTATTACAAGGAGAAGGTGATTTATGAGGACATTTTCAGTGTCCCCATAATTTAAAACACTTATAAATCATACAGAGTGAGTTTTTTGAGGGAAAATAGAAATGCACCGTCTCCTGTGAGGGCTAAGTTTAGGTGTAGGGTAGGTGTAGGGCAATAGCACATACAGCTTGTACAGTATAAAAACCATTACGCCTATGGAGAGTCCCCGTAAACCATAAAAACCAACATGTGTGTGTGTGTGTGTGTGTGTGTGTGTGTGTGTGTGTGTGTGTGTAAACATACTTGGCAATAAAGCTCTTTCTGATTCTGATTTTCATTTCATTCATTTCATTCATATATTTGCAGAGTTCACTCTGATGGTTATTGACGAATGCCATCACACGAAGAAGGGCGGTGTGTATAACCACATCATGATTCGCTACCTAAAACAAAAACATCAGAACCAGCTTCTGAAGAAGCAGGAGAAGAGTCCAGTTCTGCTCCCTCAGATTCTGGGTCTGACGGCCTCACCTGGTGTGGGAGGAGCGATGAGCCAGCAGAGAGCAGAGGAACACATTCTCCAGGTAACATCGCCACTCGCTTCCATTAATGCTGCTTCAGCATTGTTCTGCGCATCTACAACGATACAGACAAAACATGTTCGCTGAGCTGTGATGTTGCAGGCAACGCATCTTTCTATTACACAAAAGAAAGAAAAGAAAGGCAGGGTTGGTGATTTGATTCAAAAAAAAAATGTTTTGTTATGTTGGTTAAAAGTCTCAAGTTAAGTGGTCTAAATGTATTTATATCGTTTGTGGAAGGCGTAGGACCATAAAATGTTCTTCCAATCAAAATGTTCGCTCCGAATGTTATGATAGGCTGTCCTTCCTGCTTATAATAATATGTATTTGCATACCTCTGTGCACCCTGTTTGCACAGACATGATACGTCATAAGCGAGAGCGAAAGTGTTATTATTGTAATATTATGCACTTTGTATTGTAATGTTTTCTCACCGGTGAATGAGACATGAGGTAATCTGACTTCAACCCTCTACCAACGCCGTCTCTCCTCGTATCGCAGTCTCTGGCTTGCCTGAGCGCGTCGTGTACTTTGCAGGGTAATTACGCAGGGAGGGTAGAGAGCTTGCTTTCAAAGCTAACTTGCTATTGCTAGCTTTTCCGAAATCGCCTACCCTACTTTTAATACTTTTATTCAGCAAGGACGGATTAAGTTAGTCAAAAGCGAGACATTTATAATATTACAAAAGATTTCTGATTTAAAAAAAAAAAAATGCTAAGAACGTTCTATTCATCCTTGAAAACAAATTGTCACAGTTTCCACAAAATTATGAAGCAGCTCAACTGTTTTCAACATTGATAATAATCAGAAATGTTTCTTGATCAGCAAATCAGCATATTATTATGATTTCTGAAGATCATGTGACACTGAAGACTGGAGTAATGATGCTGAAAATACAGCTTTGATCACGAGAATAAATTTCATTTTAACATATATTCAAATAGAAAACTATTATTTTAAATTGTAATAATATTTCACAATATTAATGTTTTTTTCTGTATTTTTCATCAAATAAATGCAGCCTCTGTGAGCATAAGAGACTGAAAAACATTACAATTTTACAATAAACCCTCATTTGTTAACATTAATTAATGCATTAACTAACATGAACTAACAATTAACAATATATTTTGATAGCATTGATTAACTTTTTCCTAGTTAATAAAATGTTCATGTACTAGTAAATGTTATGATATTAGCATTAAGATTAATAAATGTTGTACAAGTATTGTTATACTTAATTTGTGCCTTAAAATGACTATATGAACATAAAAGGCTGTAATACACTACACAAATTTTGCTCAGATTTTTGCACCAATTTACAGTCTGGAGAGCTTGGTGCTAGTTGACGAAAGTCACAGCCAGCGTGCAGATTTGAGTCGACAGATTTCATAGAAAACGGCATACGTGATGATCTCAGACTCTGATTTTATCCAGTCAGAGGATATCTAACTTTTTTTTTCAGGTTTTAGAACAAGTATTGTTTTCAATTGTCACTTGTCTTTTAGCAACAAGACACATTTATTGTGTGAGTTTGATGTGATGGGAATGACTTTAAAGTCTGGTAGTGTATCACAGTTTTTCCTCTGTGACTATTACAAGGTCAGTAAGCGTATGATGACCAGCTGTTCAGATTTTAAAAGTCATGTATTCCAGCCTTTAGTTCTTGAATGGGTTTGTTAGGGCACTGGAATCATTAAGCGGAAGTAAATTGTTAAAGTCTACAACTCCCATGCCTACCAGCAATATCATGTTACATGTAATGAGAACAAGCCCGAGCAAATCCAAGTGAATACACACACACACACTCTATAATACACTAATTCTACATTCTGCTTTACTTCAAGTTCTTTTGCTCCTTCTCTCAAATCAAAAAAACAAATCTTCCCTGAGTGTTTTTCTGTAATCTGAATTTTACACACACACACACACACACACACACACACACACACTCTATAATACACTAATTCTACATTCTGCTTTACTTCAAGTTCTTTTGCTCCTCCTCTCAAATCTAAAAAACAAATCTTCCCTGAGTGTTTTTCTGTAATCTGAATTTTACACACACACACACACACACACACACACACACACACACACACACACACACACACACACACACACTCTATAATACACTAATTCTACATTCTGCTTTACTTCAAGTTCTTTTGCTCCTTCTCTCAAATCAAAAAAACAAATCTTCCCTGAGTGTTTTTCTGTAATCTGAATTTTCCACACACACACACACACACACACACACACACACACACACACACACACACGCACCACACACACACACACACACACACACACACACACACACACACACACACACACACACACACACATATCTACATTCTGCTTTACTTCAAGTTCTTTTCCTCCTCCTCTCAAATCAAAAAACCAAATCTTCCCTGAGTGTTTTTCTGTAATCTGAATTTTCCACACACACACACACACACACACACACACACACACACACACACACACACACACACACACACACACACCCTCCTCTCCCACATCTCTTACTGTTTTCTCCACCGCAAAGCTGTTTCCAATGTTCCACGCGGCCCCTGTGCTGGAGGCAGCTATAAACCTCCGCATGCCTTTCATGCCTCTCCAGTCAGGACCCTGCATCACATTATTACTCTGCTGGCCTGTTTTACCATGAATCTTTATGACAACAGCACCAAAGCGCCAAGAGAAACTCTTCAGCGTTGGTTTCTCAGTATAGAACTCAAGGTTCAGAAATGGGAATTGGTTTCTTTTAAAAACGCATGCTTTTTATCGACAGTTCTTAAATACATCTGCATTAGTTCAACGAAGTGGAACAACAAACCCAGCCAATGTAGTCTGATTCACAATCAAATGACTCCTATAAACTGGATATTTTACTAAAGGAGTGATCCTAACTGAGAAGTCAAGAATCAAATGATAATATATTGTCAAAACTAACGTTTTGCTATTTGTAAATGCTATTCAAGGTCAGTTTATGTCCACTGATGTGTGATGGTTTCACAGTCTATCTGTTATCCATCTCTAAACTGGAGCTGTGAATATGCGTCTCATTATTTGGATTCATTACAGATCTGTGCGAACTTGGACGCCTTCACAATAAAAACAAAGACTTTGGAAGAAGAGGAGGCCAAAACACCATTCAAAAGGATTGCAAGAGCTGAGGAGAGGAAGGAGGTAATTCCACTGAATAAACTTCATTTCTGCACCACTAGTTTGGGATGGGAACTATTACAAATATTGTTAAGATTTGCACTTAAGAGCATTCTTACAAACAAACCTCTTGAAGTTTATCTTAAAAAACTTGTTTGAAAACAGTCGTGACTTTTGCTATTCTTTTTTGGTGCCACTAGTTGTTCATATGGAATAATTGTTTAGATATTTCTAGAAAAATCGGTGTAAACCATAACAATACAAAAACTTAAGGTCTTTTCACACAGAGTCCAACATGTTTGTATGCATTTTTTTGTACTCGTCATCCTTTCTTTCCTATCAAAATGCATGTTACGGATGCGAAAATGCAGAAAATCGAACCTGATCCAATTTTTTTTTTATGAGAAAGTTCTGAAAGCAACGTAATTTACACAACGTGAGGTCATATTTATTTTTAACATGCAAAAATTTCAGACGAGAATTTTGGACTCGGTGTGCAATGACGTTTAAAGTTCTTGTCTGTCAAGAATAAAAGCATGCATGCTGTACTGTTATGATGCTAGTATATTCAGTTTAGATGTGGATTATTTGAAGAAGTGACAATAAAAACCTTCTGTGCCTATGCATGTTAAAGGACCCGTTTGGAGACGTGATCAAGAAGATAATGGATGAAATCCACGAGCATGCTGACCTGAAGCCCTCTGTGAGCCTGGCACACAAATCTACGAACAGTGGGTCGTCCAGAAAGAGCAGAACGGTGAGTTCACTGCCTTTTACAAACACATTCAGATATATGGAGGTTTACTGGGTCATTAAAAACCTGGAAATATCATCGAAATTATTACAGCGTCATAAATACGAATTCCTGGTGGCACCACAAAAACACACAGTCTGAAACCTTAATTTATGAGCTGTAACATTACACCCTTTTCCTAACCAGCCAAACCACTCCAGTTTTCTAGTTTGCTCTGCTTTATAGATTTAAATAACTAGATACTGTGCTTATTCACACTAATTCTGATGTTGTCTTACACACGTATGTGTGAAGTTTAACTGCATAAATGTATTTCTTCCCAAAATCCAGTAACCACGAACAAAATCCTGGTGCTTGGTGAGGATCTTTGCAAAGCTCTTACTAAAATGTGGTTTCTTTTTGTGTGTCCTCTGCGTCCTGTCTACTTCGCAGAAACCATGATTTAACCACCATATTGTGGAAGTCATGATAAGAATTTCATATACAGCCATGCACTCATGCAAAATGTGTCACAATAAGCCGCAGTAATAACGGTCTCTTTTCTGTTTTTAAAGGAAGAGACTGTAATTTCACTGAATTCAAACAAAGTTTCTCAACTTCCAGTAATCCAGTAGTCATACAAAATGATAGAGAAGAAAAACATCCTCAGAGACTAGTTATAATAACCGGTATTCTACTACAGAGATCAAAAACTGTGTATCATGTATATACTATTATCGTTTTTGTTCATATTTGTAATTAGATATAATTTTCTGTTTTTATTTTAACTTTAGTTAAAGTTGTAGTAATTTTCTTGTGTTTTGTCTTTTATCAAATGTTATTGTTTTAGTTATTTTAGTACTTCAAATTAAGTTAAGTCAAAATGCTGCCTTGACAGCTAGCTGTAATAAAATAAGTAAAAAAAATTATATTGAATTTTATGTCAGTACTTTTTTTTTCTAGTAATATATTTATGGTTTTAGTTGTATTCTGAGTTAAACAATAAAGTTAGTTTTTTCAACCATAGATATTTGTAAGAAATATTTACCCAAACCAGTCAGCTCTGAGACGAATCCCAACATTAAAGCATTTAACACAAAAATACATAATCGAAAAGTGGAGGAAAAACAAGCGAGCACAAGTGCATTAACTACTCATAACATGATGCAATGCAAATGATGTAACTTAAACATGATTGCTTAAAAATTGCATAGCTTCAGAATTCATGGTAAGCCTGTTTTAAATGTGATATTATTGCTATTTTTCTCTGTGGAGAAAAAGAATGGGATTTTTACTTGTGAATCCAGAAAAAAAATGATGGATGCACGAGATGATTTAATAGTCCAATGAGTGGACTATAAATTAAAGCACGTTAATGGGCTCATCTTGTGCCTAACACGAGTTATATTGCTGAACTCTTTATAAATATTGACTGTCTGTGTTGTTCACCAGCTGCTAAGGAGGAGAATCAGAAGCTGCGCGTGTGCGCCGAACATCTCCGCCAATACAACGAAGCTCTTCATCAGAGCAACACCATACGCATGTCAGACGCCTTCCGCTTCCTCGACAAATATCACAACGAAGAGCTCAAGACCAAATCCAGCCCCGATGAGGAAGGCACTGTTACGATCACAGACACGGAGCGATTCCTCTTCACTTTGTTCAAAGGTATCATAAAAACAGAGTCCACGCTCTCTGGAATATAGTGCTCCAGCGATTACATAAGCGGATGATTTATCATCATTTACTCATTCATCCTCATGTTGTTCCAATCCTGTATTATTTTCAACAGATGTCTAAGCACTTTTGATTTAAGTGAATGATGCTTTCTTACCGTAAAGAAAACACGCATGGAAACAACATGAGAGTGAGCAAATGATGCAGTATTGATATTCTTAAACTGTTATTTTAATATATCCGATTATAGTTTTTGTTCTTTTGAAATTAAGTTTTATATTTTCTGATTCTTTAAAAATGTCTTTGTAATTTATGTTTTAGTTTATTATGTCTATATAGTGTTTTTTATATTAAGTTTCAGTTTTTAGTTTATTCCGGTCTAGTATTTTAGTATTATTTTAGTACTTAAACTAAACAAAAACATTTTTTTTTTACTGAAAATACTATCTGAAACAAAACAAGTTTGTATAAATAAATAAATAAATAAATAAATAGATGTTTTTCTTAGTTACCAATAACAAAAATGTTGTTATCTAAAACTGTTCAAAACGGTAATTCTGTAATTGAAATAGAATTAATATTAGATGAAAACTTAAAAAGCATAAAAAATAGGAATGTTACTTTGGCCAACTAACTGAAATGAAATAAGTTTGAGCTAAAACAAAATAAAATGACTAAAACTCAAATAAAGCTCAATAAAAATGACAAAAGCACATAATAAAATTACTTAAAGTTAAACTAAAATTTTATATTGAATATATTCAACTGGAAATAACTATTCAAAATAATACTGAAACAACACTGTTTTGGATGAACGACTCCTTTAAAATGTGTCCAGAGATGCTGAGCATCTTGTGGAGTAATGCTGATCTACTGTTTGTACTCAACAGACAATAAAGCAAAGCTGCAGGAGCTGATGGGAAAGCCGCAGTATGAAAACAACAGTCTGGCTCAACTGAAAACCAACATCCTGAAGGAATTCAGCACCAGAGAGAGAGCCAGAGGCATCATTTTCACCCGGACCCGCCTCAGCGCCAGCGCTCTCTGCCAGTGGATTCAAGAAAGCCCCAAGTTTGATGAAGTGGGAGTCCGTGTCAGTTATCTGATCGGTGGAGGAGATCAGAGTGTGGTGAAGCCGATGACCGCTGTAAGACACTCTCAAACACAGGAACTAATGTGTCTGCATTCATTTAAGTGATTGTTCCAGGTTGCATTAGTGGTATAATTTCCATTTGAATAAAATACTGTCCTGCCATTTCCAGGCAGAGCAGAAGGACGTGCTGAACAAGTTTCGTGACGGCCAGATCAATCTGCTCATAGCCACCACCGTAGCAGAAGAGGGCTTGGACATCGCCGAATGTAATTTCGTCATACGCTATTGCCTTGTGACCAATGAGATCGCCATGATTCAGGTGTGATTTTAGATTATTCCTCAACAAGATGCAACCCTTTTTGACCTGTTTCTAAGGGCTTGTACTTTTTTGTTTATTTGTTTTAATTAAATATTTACTTTATATAGACGCCATATGGCTCTCGTATCTCATATCTGCAGCACTTAAATGTGTAGCAGGAGCCAAACTAAACGTTTTCAACATTCAGTCTACTACAGCTAAAAATCTGTGTTCATCGTTTTCAGAACAAGTAATAGGCATCTTCCAATGCTCATTTTTAAATGGCCATAATCAAATGAAAAACTCATTGTAGTAATTTCCTGTATAGTTACCCAACAGAAGTATGGTCATGAGGCCAGACACAATTGCTTACACACAATAGTATAGTATTGTACTATAGTACAATATAGTACATTATGCATGAAATGTTATGTCATGAATGACAAATTATATGCATACTTGTTAATACCGGTTGACTTTTTTTTTAATGGCCAATGCAAATACAGAGTGTGGCCGATATATTGCTCTTGTATATGTAAGGGATAATCAACGGCTCGCTGTGCATTAAACGATTTGAATGCACGACATGGAGGCGAAGAAACACCCGACGCGCAGCGGAGCGAGCGTGTGTGTGAGCGAGTGATGCGTGTTAGTTAGTGTGCATTAATTAAAGCATCGCATTAATATGGAACGGTGATTAAACTGACCTGGAACTACCTGTGCAGAATTCAATCAGCACCTGCCAGCCAATCAGAATAGAGTATTCAGACAGACCATGGCATAACTAGTTATAATATTATTTATTTATAGCAAATCATGCATTTAATTTAATCATTTAATAAGGCTCATTCATTGTTTTACCCAACATTAAGAAAAATACACTAGTTAGTTTTTTATATTAAGTCTCTTTTGCTTGCCAATGCTGCATATATTTGATTTAAAATACAGTAAAAACAGTAATATTGTGAAATATTATTTCATTTCAAAATAGCCATTTTCTATGTTAATATGTTTTAAAATGTAATTTATTTCTGTGATAAAAGCTGTATTTTCAGCATCATTACTCCAGTCTTCAGTGTCACATGATCTTCAGAAATCATAATAATATTCAGATTTGCTGCTCAAAAAAATATTAACAATGATGACATGGGTCTTGCTGCTTCATATTTTGGTTGCACTTTATTTTATAGTACGTGTACTTGCATGTACTTCCAATGTACTTACCCAAGAAAGTATTGGTAATATAAGGTAACCACATGGGGTAGGTTCAGGGTTAATACCTAGTTATTGTAATTACTACAATAAGTACATAGTATATACATGAGGAACAGGACTGTATAATAAAGTGCCACACATTTTAGTGGAAACTGATACATTTTTTTCCAGGATTCTTTGATGAAAAGAGTTTAAAAAGAACAGCATTTATTTGAAATAGAAACCATTTGTAACAATATAAATGTCTTTACTGTCACTTTTGATCAATTTAATGCATCCTTGCTGAATAAAAGTATTAGATTCTTTATAAAGAAAAATCCCAATGACCCCATGCTTTTGAACAATTTTAAAATGGCCTAATATTGGGTGCCTAATATATCAGTCTGTCACTACTTACATGACAAATGAAGCCATCAGAGACTTGTCTTCTCATGCTGAAGTATCTGATCCACATGAATGAAGAGGTAAGAAGTGCTGTTTTTGCCTCTCCGCAGGCCCGTGGTCGAGGAAGAGCAGAGGACAGTAGTTACACACTGGTGGCGGAGGCAGGATCTGGGGTGGCAGAGAGAGAGAGTGTAAACGAATACCGCGAGAAAATGATGAGCAAAGCCATCGCCAAAGTGTGCAAGATGAATCGAGCCGACTACGAGAAGAAAGTGAGAATCTACTTCAAAAAATACACTCCAATATACCTCATGCACAATAAAGATCATTTGGTTTTGTGTAGATCAGAGAGTTTCAGATGCAGGCCATAATGGAGGAGAAGGTGAAGATAAAGAAGAAACAGCAGAAGGGAATGATGAAGGAATCACCGTCTAAAATCAGCCTGAGCTGCAGACAGTGCAGTGTGTTTGTGTGCTCTGGAGAAGACATCGAGAAGATCGAGAACATGCACCATGTCAATGTCACTCCGCAATTTAGGTAAAAACCCACAGTCCAGAAAATCCAGAAATATGTATACTTATCATGCATGATGATGGAGGTGAAGACGGTAATAAAGCAGTAAAAATAAATGCCATTGATGTCTGCAGTGAGCTGTTTACCGTCCGAGAGAATGCATCACTGCAGGAGCGACTCCTGGACTATGAGACCAATGGAGTCATGGCGTGCAAAACCTGCGGACAGGTGCGTGCTGACTTCAGCTCTTCCCTTCAAATAAACACTGTTTGCATTACTGCGGAGCATAAAAGTGGTTTGGTCAAATTCATTTCGCCTCGCTCTGAATTATAGAACCAGAATAATGCACTAGCTTAAAGGAATAATTCACCCCTAAAATATTCAAAAGGCCATTCAAGATGTAGATGAGTTTGTTTCTTCATCAGAAATGTAGCATTACATCACTTGCTCAGCAATGATCCTCTGCAGTGAATGGGTGCCGTCAGAATGAGAGTCCAAACAGCTGATAAAAACATCACAATAATCCACACCACTCCAGTCCATCAGTTAACGTCTTGAGAAGCCAAAAGCTGTGTGTTTCAGAGAAACAAATCCTTTATTAAGGCATTTTAACAAAAAAAAAAATTATATTGGATGGAGTCCTTTATCCATAATATTGCTTTCTCCAGGGAAAAAGTTGTCTCATCTGAATCAGGAGAGAAAGATGCACTGATCAAGTCATGTTTACAAGCAAAAACAGTCCAAAAAACATACCTAAACAAATATGTTGGTGATTTGGATGTGAGAGAACAACAGAGTTATTATGGACTTGTTTTTGTCCTGAAGCAACAGTCTTAAGTAAAAAAAGTATTTAATGAATATTAATTTATTCTAAATAGAATTTCAGTATTTTTTAGACATTTAATGATAAGCAATATATCTTTTGATATTTATGTAGGCCTATCTGATTTGAAATAGCAAAAACCTGGGGTGGTTTTCAATGTAGCCAAGTAGATTCAAGTTACATTTAGTTAAATAAAGACGTGTTTTGCAAAGTCTTACAGTAAAGTTTCATGATGCCGTGCAATTTCATACAGATAACACAATAATCAAACATAAATAGAAAACATTTTGTATATCGCCCAGTCTATACATCATACAGTATGCATTTCCTTTAATATGCATTGATTTTAAATCGTACTTTTTGTCTCATTCCTGAGCAGCAATGGGGCTCAATGATGCTGTATAAGAGCATCGAGTGTCCCTGCCTCCATATCAAGAACTTTGTGGTCACATACGGCTCCAAGAAGAAGACGTTCAGCAAATGGAGCGAATTGCCCATAAAGTTCTCTGTGTTTGATTACACTCAACACGCCGATCTCCTCGTAGAGGACTCAGGGGAAGAAGACGACATGGAAACTGACTAAAATAAAGAGCAGAAGATAGACACAATCAATCAGATGTCATGTAAAGCGCTGCATCTACCAAGTCTATTCTATTGAAAGCAGTGGCGCTTCTCAACATGATATGGGTCAATGGAAGCTGTTATTTCTATCATTTATTTCATCTCATGTGAAATTCTGATTATAATGCACTTTTTATCTCACAATTCTAAGTTTACATTACGCAATTTTTTTTCTGCAATGGCATACAAACATTGAATTCATTTTGACATTTATTTCACAATTCTGACTTTTTTCTTTACAGTTTCAAGTTTATATCTCACAATTTTGACTTCTTGGAATTAAATGTTTATATCTTGCATATGGGTGTTATCTCACAATTCTGACTTTATAGCCTGCAATTCTGATATTCCCCCAAATTGTGTTTTCATTTTTATTCTTTAGCAGAAAAAGCCATTCATAGAAGTCGGAAGAAGGGCTTGTAATAAAGCACAAACAAGGCTTTGCATCATCTCTACTCATTAGCAAACTAAATTCACTAAAACTGCACTGAATGAAGTGATTTTGATGTATTTTCCAGTCAGGGCTTTTTGAATAAATGTTGTGCGCTGTAACATGTCATGCATGTGGAAGCACTGTGAAGCTGTGCAGTCTGTGTGACAAATACTGATTTTGTGTCTTGAGAGTTTCCGTATATTTAGATTGACCTTTAGAGAATTGTGCTATTTGGAGTAAATACATTAAAATGACCCTTTTGCGTCATCTGTTTTCTCTTTCTCGCATGAACAGTCTTTGATTATGAATCATGCATTCACTGAATAAAAGAGATGGACCATCAGGGAAGAGTGTGACACATACTCTCTCACGCACCTGTTCAGGTGTTCTCAGGAGGACACGGGTTCCCAGTGAGCAAACATCACCTGAGAAACCTGTCAGGAAACTGGCTCGCATTACGCTTGACAAGTCCAGTGTTTTTCCAGTGTACTCCATAGCTGACAAGGGCATTCTTTACACATACGCAATCAATGCCAATTTGGAGACACACCTTTATTGTGATCATTTTATACATGTTGGAATCATATTAAAATGCTAAAAACTCAAATGGAATTTGATAATAATGTAGTGATCAAAAAGTGACACAATTGAATTATTGCTTTTATTTCAGCTTCTTCTTTTTCCAGCTCTGCTCACTTTGGAAATGCATGAGATGATAAACATTTGTAACATAAATACTGTATATAATGTATTATATATACTATATAATATAATATGTAAATATATAATATTATAGATTTAATATTATTATAATGCCTATTTAAAAAATACATAGGGAATGTTTGTTTACAAATATTTTTTTCTGTCTGTACTGAAATAAGTTTTTAACTTGTCCTCAATAAAAACTAAACAAACATACAGTACAATGAATATTATCCAGTAATCTTTGTTATGGCTACATCTATAGTTATGTTAGTGCTGTCAAACGATTAATCGCATCCAAAATAAAAGTTTTTATTTAACTATTATGTGTTTGTATACTGTGTATATTTACTATGTACAAATAAACAACACACAGTATATATATTGAAAATATTTAAATGTACAAAACTTATTTTGGACGCGATTAACTGCGATTAATCGTTTGACAGCACTAAAGTATATGCAATAACTTCTGCACTTGTACATTAATACATTTTTTGAGAACTGAAATATCAATCCATTAACTAAAAAGCACTGATGCTCTGAACTGAGCATGCACAGAACAGTCTAAAAAAACTCTGAAAGCCGGATAGTTTTTTTTAAAACAAGTTATGATGCAAGAAAGTTTCCAAATAAACTTTTTTGAAGAAAATGCATGTAATATTTAACTACTTCTCTGTGTATTCAAGTTCTTATCAATACAGTATATTATGTGACTCAAAAGGTTAGATGTTCTTCCATGCACTGACATCTAAGACACTCTCTGAACCATCTTAAATACGCTGTAGAACCTGTTTATCATTAGCTATTAAATAACTATCAAATATGTAATGAAAATGTTTGTATTATTTTATAAAACTCTGCACTGAAGCATGGTCTTAGACTTTTGGACCCCACTGATATTTAATGAGATAAACTCAAGTTAATTAAAGTAGGTCTGTTTAAATACAGTCAAAGCAGACCGGTTGTGTTGAGAGTCACCGCTGCTGTACTTAGAACAGAGTTATAGGCGCTCGCGGAGGGAAGCACATGCTAAACGCACTCCGGTGGAAAGTTGCGAGGAATGCTGATTTTGGGGAAGTTTTGCCACCCTTCCTTCTCTCCAGACTCCATGATGCATCGGAGGAAGTACATTTTTAACCTGGAAAATTGCAATCGGACGGAATAAGGCGCAGCTGTCTGTCTAACTCTTACATTTAACGAGGACAGAGGTGTCTAAAGATCTGTTTAAGGACAACTGGAGGTCTGAAATATTCAGCGTCTGTGGATTCGTCGAGATTGGATGCGCGTTTTAGAAGTTCCTGCGCAATTATGGTCAGTAAACTTTTTGTACTTTTTGTTTTCCTGAGGATTGTTGCGTTTTGTACACACGGTGTGGACTAAAAATTACTTGAAAAAAAAAAAAAAAAAAAAAGTTGGGTGTGACGGAACGCTACTTCTCTTATACCTTGAGCAATTAAAACCTGTTTTTATACAAGACCTGTTTGTGAGGTGAATCTGTGGTTTGTGAAGCGCGGTGTTTTTCGCCTCACCTGTAGGGCTGTAACAAGGTGTGCGTGGCGCTGGTCGGCGCGGTTGTCGTCATCACGCTCATCGTGATTCCCACGGCAATTTACATAAACAGTGAGTGGCATCTTCTTCTTCATCTCACCTGAAATTTTAAATCATTTGTAAGAAATCGCTTACAAGCATGTATATAGTGTCTGTACCTCACAACCTTGTATTAAGCAAAACTTTCTATTAGACTTATTTATTGGCATTACTGTCCACAGTTTAATAGGAAAGACAGTTGACCATAAGTTTACCTTGGTATTTTTTTTGTAAGATTCAAATAATTAATCAGTCTTGTAGAGAGAAATGACACAATATCGTTGTTTTCCATTTTTGTAATGGTAATTTTTGCGGCGTTGTTTGTTACCCTGAGGCTCATCGCGATCTCCCGCATAATGTTTTTGTGTCCACAACAACTTAATAAATAGAGCACACTTAAATAATTGACTGTGTGTGTGTGTGTGTGTGTGTGTGTGTGTGTGTGTGTGTGTGTGTGTGTGTGTGTAAAATCTATAATATAGTGGAAACGTCGCAATCTCAAAAGTTTAAAGTTAGTCAGAATGCAGGAACTGGAAATCAGTTATCCCTGAAGAGGTAACCATAGCAACAGCTGCTCCGTCGCTGTCCGTTTTGAAAGGACGTAAAACTTTCAGAATTAATCACGCTGTTGATTTACTTGTCACGTATATATACTGTATGTATCCGTATTAATATCACATACTGTGATAACATTTTCTAAAAGAGAGAGTTAACCCACTAGCGCCCTCATGTGAACACCAAATAAACTGTTGTTCTTGTGGGAATGTCTTAGGCTACCTGCAATATATTTTACAATTTTGTTATGTAGGATATTTATACAAATTAAATAAATAGTATATATATAAATATATAAAATCAAAATAGAAACTACAAAATGTCTTAATTGTTGAAGACTGAAACTTTAACTATTTTCCTTCACTGTGTTTCCAGGAGAGGAGTCTGCTTTAAAGAGAACTTATTCTTTTAATGATTTTTACAATGATACCATCAGGTATAAAACATACAGTCTCCACTGGATATCAGGTACGACTCCTTAAGGCACTTCACATGCTCCCTGTTTTTTCCGTAATGACCTCTAAATCACCCTGACACATATCCTCTGCTGTCTTACTTTCCACCAGACAATGAATACCTCCACAAAACCAGCGAAGGCCATATTTACCTGCACAATGTTGAAACAAAGGAAAACTCGATTTACCTGAGCAACTCAACATTTGTAGGTTGCCTCATATGAGGGTTTGAATGACTCCTCACAAAACCTTTATTCTTCATAATTTCATTATCTTATTTCTTACCTCTTTTATTTATGTTTAAGTTCCACTCATTTATTGTGAATTGACTTTCAGGCCCAAGTGGAGGCCACGGATTACATATTGTCAGCAGACAAAAAGTTTGTCATCTTTGAGAGCAATTTCTCAAAGGTAACTTGAATGCAATAACACTAAAACACTGCATAAGTGACTCATGCTAATGTTTCTAACATGTCTGAAATGCATCAACAGCTATGGCGACACTCCTACACTGCGTCCTACCATATGTACAACATGGAGTCTCGGTGAGTAAAGATGTCACTATAATACGTCTATCAAAATACAGCGTTCCCATGTGCCCTGAAAACTTATATCATCAGACCTGGGAACTCCTGAAAACATTTCAGTGTATTTCAAACTAACTCACATAGATATTGTTCCCTCTCAGAAAAAAAAGTTTCAAAAGTCATCACTGGTGCTGTACATTTTCAAAAGGTACCTTATTTACCCCTAAACGCAAGGGCGGACTTACCCATTAGGTAAAGGTAGGCGATTGCCTTGGGCCCCCAAAAGGCAAAGGCCCCCTAAAATGCTTTTCATATACGAGATGCGCATTAAGCGCGGACACGCGAACATTTATTACCATGACAAACATCTGCGTGTCCGAGTTGAACGTGCTTGTGTATTCTGCTTGTAGCAAATTAAAATATTATGCATCTGAAACTGACGGCCGCATGAGCGCGAGGTCTTTCTTTCCCTGCATGCACACACCTCTCTCTCTCGCTGCGTCTGCTCCGTTCAACGCGCGCACACACCTCTCTCTCTCGCTGCGTCTGCTCCGTTCAGCGCATGCACACAGCTCTCTCTCTCGCTGCGTCTGCTCCGTTCAGCGCATGCACACAGCTCTCTCTCTCGCTGCGTCTGCTCCGTTCAGCTCGCGCACACACCTCTCTCTCTCGCTGCGTCTGCTCCGTTCAGCTCGCGCACACACCTCTCTCTCTCGCTGCGTCTGCTCCGTTCAGCGCGTGCACACACCTCTCTCTCTCGCTGCGTCTGCTCCGTTCAGCTCGCGCACACACCTCTCTCTCTCGCTGCGTCTGCTCCGTTCAGCTCGCGCACACACTTCTCTCTCTCGCTGCGTCTGCTCCGTTCAGCGCGCGCACACACCTCTCTCTCTTGCTGCGTCTGCTCCGTTCAGCTCGCGCACACACCTCTCAGCGCGCGCACACACCTCTCTCTCTCTCTCGCTGCGTCTGCTCCGTTCAGCGCATGCACACAGCTCTCTCTCTCGCTGCGTCTGCTCCGTTCAGCGCATGCACACAGCTCTCTCTCTCGCTGCGTCTGCTCCGTTCAGCTCGCGCACACACCTCTCTCTCTCGCTGCGTCTGCTCCGTTCAGCTCGCGCACACACCTCTCTCTCTCGCTGCGTCTGCTCCGTTCAGCGCGTGCACACACCTCTCTCTCTCGCTGCGTCTGCTCCGTTCAGCTCGCGCACACACCTCTCTCTCGCTGCGTCTGCTCCGTTCAGCGCGTGCACACACCTCTCTCTCTCTCGCTGCGTCTGCTCCGTTCAGCTCGCGCACACACCTCTCTCTCTCGCTGCGTCTGCTCCGTTCAGCGCGCGCACACCTCTCTCTCTCGCTGCGTCTGCTCCGTTCAGCTCGCGCACACACCTCTCAGCGCGCGCACACACCTCTCTCTCTCTCTCGCTGCATCTGCTCCGTTCAGCGCACACACACCTCTCTCTCTCGCTGCGTCTGCTCTGTTCAGCGCGCGCACACACCTCTCTCTCTCTCTCTCGCTGCGTCTGCTCCGTTCAGCTCGCGCACACACCTCTCTCTTTCGCGGTGTCTGCTCCTCTTTACATTAGCAGCTGAAAGGAGCTGCCAGGGGCAGATTTAGTGAATTGGGGCCCCAGGTAAATATAGGAATGGGGCCCTATACATTTGCACACATTTACCTAGATCAACTTTGAGGATCCTTTTTTGGAGCCCCCAATTCACTAAATCCGCCCCTGCCTAAACGGTGCATATTAGTACCTTAAAGGTACATATTAATACCCCAAATGTATGTATTAGTACCTAAATGGTACACATTACCTTTTGAAAAGGCTCGAGCTCCACAGTGATAGTTTTTTGTACCTTTTGTTGTTTCTGAGAGCGTTCAGTGTGATTGGGTTTAAGGGAAAATGTAATCTAAGAAAACGTTTTGTTTCAAGACTTTAGTACACTAATACGTATAACGGTTTGAATATATTAATTCCAACAATTGATAATGTCTTTGTTTTCTGTTGGATTTAGGGAGTTTCTCTCCAAGGTTCAGATTCCACCTGTTACACAGTTCTTAGTGTGGGCACCAGTAGGAAACAAACTGGTGAGTTACAAACAGTAACATAAAAAAATATATTTTATATTATATACAGCTCGTAACAATCACCCTCCAATTATTATATTACATTATTGGAAGGCTCTAGTTCTTAAATATTGAATAAAAACCAAGAGTTTTTCCATCATGACAAATAAAAAATATATGTTGAGTACAACATTTCCAGCAGCTTTTCTTGTTCTTGTTTGTTTTTTATAACAATACATTTTAATCATTGTTGAATGTTATTCAACTTATGCATGGGTTAGGATTTGTTTTTGCCTTTTTATGTTTATTTTATATTAAAAGGGGCAGTGCACATTAAGTGACATGAGTACTTGTGTCCAGAATGTAAATGTGCAAGATTTAGCCATACAGATGTTTTTCATATGCAGACCCAGGTTGATGGCTTTATTTTGTATTAATGACCATGCATCGTTTGCAGGCTTACGTCTGGGATTATAATATTTACCTCAAAAAGAGCGCCACGGCTGAGGCCGTACAAGTCACTCATAATGGAAAAGTTAACAAAATTCTTAATGGCGTTCCTGACTGGGTTTATGAAGGTAACGTCATATAATGCATTCAAACACACAGACATTCATTCATACCTGCTAATGTGCCATCTGCCTTTCTTGCTCAACAGAGGAAGTTTTTGCATCCGACGAAGCCATCTGGTGGTCTCCGCAGGGGAAATATCTGGCTTATCTACAAATCAATGACACTGGAGTTCACAACATCGAATACTCGTCGTATGGAAATGACCAGTATCCCACCACAGTTTTTATCCCCTACCCAAAGGTAAGCAAATAACCCAGTGATTTTATGATTACATTTAGTTTATTTTGATTTTATAACATACAAAAGCATATTTTTATATCATTATTTTGTTTAAAATCCATAAGTTTGCAAGGTGAAACATTGTTGGTTCGGTTTTATTTGATTTAATTGAACTAATTTGTTTCAAATACTGTATGATGACAGCTTGATCTCTGCTGTTCTCATTTTACAATTTCATTCAAAATATAATTTTACTACTAAACTGTTGTACTGCTTACACAGGCAGGCAGTGTTATTCCCAGAGCAAGGCTGTTTGTGATTGACGTGGAAAACCCGTCCAGAAAATCAGAAGTGGTGGTGCCGAAATCCGTCGCTATAGGGTGTGTTTCTACTTCACGTTCACACAAAGCCTCACGCCTGAAACACAAGCTTTCACAGCGTTAGAGTTCAGAGTAATGTTATTGTATTGCTCTTTTCCCAGCGATCACTATCTGAGAACAGTCACCTGGGTCACAGATGAACGACTGGCTGTTCAGTGGCTTCCACGTCGACAGGACAGCGTGCTTTTGCAGATCTATGACTACGATGGCACCAACTGGAAAGAAACCTCGGTGAGAATCAACAATGAAATTGATTTAGGCAGTGGTTCCTTCTTCTGCTGGTCAGAAAAGAAGATATTCTGAAAAATGTTAGTTGCTGGTAGCCACTGAACTTCCATTATAATTTTTTTTCCATACTTAATGGCTACCAGCAACTGTTTGGTTACAACAAGAGTAAAGGACAAAATCATTTTTCATTTTTGGGTGAACAATCACTTTAATAAAACATTGAATAAAAAAATAACAAAGTAATTTAATATATTTCTTAAATAATTACTATGAAAGCATTTTTATCAGATGTGTCTGTTAAATACTGAAAACAGTGCGATGTATAGAAAACAAAAACAGTAAAACTGCATGCATTCAGTTTTGTTAAATAATAAAAGCCAAACACTTACACTCTTTTGAAGTTTTTAGTTTTCAAGGATATAGATCTACAATCAGAGATCGCTATTCAATATACTAAATTAACAAAACTGTACAAATACTGTAAAGTACAGTTATGCGATGATTGTTGCAACCTAAAACATAAACATTAACAAAGCCCAAGAATTTTCAGTGCATATACGAGCACATGTAAAAAGCTCATCTTAAACAATTATTTTTCAAAGATGCATTAACAGAAAGAAAAAAAACGTTCTAAAATAATTTTTTATTATTGCTTAAATTATCTTATTTTACATTCTCTTGGTTTGGGGGAGGTCTTGAAAACATATCGAACATTCTTTATTTTTACATTTTCTTTAGTTACGTTAGAGTTGAACGCTAAGGATTTTTCCTACATAACCGACTGTGTTTATGAGGGTAAGACCCTGGATGGGTTTTCTGTAATCATTTTGTATCTGTTCAAACACAAGAAGCCACAAAAGAGAGTCATGCCTTAAAAACACGTGAAGATGATAAACTTGTATGATGCCGTATACTAGCCCAATCTGACAGAGTCAATGCCCTCATCTACCCCAAGAGTCTTTCATGTGGCCCTGGGCCATTGGCAGTCCCTATTATCAAGCCCGCTTTCATATATTGTCTTTCAATAATTCAAGCACTTTTCAAGTACCTCTTCTTAAACATGTCTGTGTGCAAGGGTTTTCCAGTGCTTACATTTCAAAAAGCCAAATTTGAGTACTTCTAGCACCTTGTACAATCCCTGCAAAAGGAAAACCAAAGGCGACTGTGACTGTCAAAGACTGTTTCGTCTCACAAAAGGACAAAAAGAAGTGTAATAAAATAGTCCATTTGAGTAAAATAGACAATATGTGGACTATCATCTTCCAAGTCTCAAGAAGTCATATATACATATACATACAGAACTGCTGAAATGACTTCTTGCATGTATCATCGGCTCATCCCTGATATGACCTCAGTTCAGTTTCATCAATTTTAATGTGTGATTTAACTTATGTATTTTACAGAAATTTGAGCAAAAGAGCAAAACTGGATGGGTTGGACGGGTGAGCACATGCAGTAATCACATACACTCTTTAAATGATCTTTTTTTGCAAAAGATGCTGCTTTGAAACCTTACATTTCATGGTCTGTGTTTCCCCTCACAGTACTTTCCTGCAGCTCCTTACTTTGCTGCAAATAACATGAGTTTTTACAAAGTTATGAGCAATGACAACGGTTATAAACATCTCCAATATGTGGAAGCCGTAAGTAACGTGTTATTTTGTATTTTATTTTAATGCCGTTTGTGCCATTATATCCGAACACCTGCTAAGCTATAGCTTCAAATCATACAGTAATGGTTCTGGAAGTACCAAAAAATCATTAATTTTCTAAGTATAGAAATTTGTATTAATGCTATTGTAAATCCCCTTTAAAAATGTACCAGCAATATCTATAAAATTGAGATATATATGAATGGAAGATCATTCATCTCAGAGATGGTTAGTTTGGTGCATGACTTTGAACTCTTTATTACAAAAGATTTTGAAATCCATAAGGATAATATGAATGGGATAAATACATTCCATAACAAATGTCACTGAAACAGTAGGCGATCATGGTTGCGATCTATCGTGCAAGCCTCAGATATTACACCGTATTACTGGCTATAATCTGTTATATGCTTTGGCTAATAACCATTAATAGTGAGACACAAAGAAACAGTGTGGTACAAGCGTATCAAGTTATTGATCTGTCAACTGTTGTTGTCTTTGTAGGGGAAAGCAACACCCATCACCTCAGGCAAATGGGAAGTGATCTACATCTCAAAAGTGACCAAAGATTCGATGTGCGTATGAACAACAGTCTTGTGCCTTTATTATCAAACTCTCCACACCTAAAATCTATTCTTTCCACAGATACTACGTGAGTAATGAACACATGGCAAGACCTGGACAGAGAAACCTTTACAAGTAAAAATACCCTTTTGCATCAACTTGTATTAGGATGGTATTTTAATATTTTAAATATAATATATTGTTTTACATTTAAATAGTAATTTATTTAGCAAATGCATCACAAAACTCTGCATTGGGAAAAAATGACCAATTATTCACAACCAATTGTGACAAACAGATGATTTTAATGATGGTCAATGTAGGCAATGTAGTGTTCCTCTAAAGATGAGGACATAACGGCAAAATATAATATGCAATACATACCTCAGAGCCACTGTAAAGAAACCGGTCAGCATAAAATATCATTATTTATTTACCCTCGTATTGTTTCGAACCTCTATGCTGTTGCTTTTTCAGTGGAACGGACAATTTTTTAATGATTTTATTATATATAAATAAATAAAATAACATAGAAAAATGTGTCCATATTATAAAGGTTCTTCAAATTTTGTATTTAATGTGAAAAAATACAAAATAGCTAAATCAAATGTTATTTTCTGTCTATGCTGAACATGTGTCAAGAATCAATTTTCAGATGTAATAAATCAAAGACTACTCTATGGTTTCTATATAGGTGTGGCATAAACAACACATAAATCAATCAATAATTAAATACAAACTTTAGTTTTGGTAGAAAGTGCATTAAAACAAAAAATAAAATAAAAATGCATTTTTTTTTTTCAGAATTTTCACATCCATACTTGTTTTTTTAATAAAAACATATTTCTGGTGTTCTTAGGATTTCGATAAGCAAGAGTGGACATTCTGCCCCCGAGTGCCTGACCTGTTCGCTGTACCAGGACAGGTGTCAGTATAACTCGGCTTACTTCAGCCTGAGCGCCTCTTTCTTCCGTATGGACTGCTACGGTTAGTGAAGATTCACTCCTGACAAACACTTGAACGATACCTCGCTGATCTGAGGAAAGTGTGTGCTCAATCTAATAAACACTGATTTTACAGGACCAGGACTTCCTCTGTTCACACTGATGGACAACAGAGGGCCTGCTAAAGGTGTGCTAGTAATACAGCTTTATAACATCAGCTGTGTGTATTAAAGAATAGTTCAGAAAATCACATTTACTAACTTAGAGCTTGTTGTATTAGAGATTCAGGTCCTTGAGGACAATAAGAAACTGGAAACAATTCTGACTACTGAGCTTCTGATGCCAACCATCAAACGGGACACGATGAAGATCGCAGGATTCAGTATGTGCAACATTTTTAAGTATTCATGGCATACAGGAGTTAGGTAGCGTATTTATCGAAAGCACTTCATGTTTTTTATGTTTCTCCAGACCTCTGGTATCAGATGATGTTCCCACCGAATTTTGACTCCTCCAAAAAGTACCCTCTTTTTATTCAAGTGTGAGTTACAGTTTTTAGTTTTATTTAATCACAGCTCATACATTTTGGTTCAACATTTTTAGTTTGAAAAGATTTCTCTTCTGCCAAGGCTGCATTTATATGATCAAAAATACAACAAAAACAGTATTATTGAAAATAACTGTTTAAATATATTTTATAAATATATATATATCAAAGCTGAATTTCCAGTGTTTTTCAGTGTCACAGTTGTGCTGCTTTATATTTTTGTGGAAACCATGATATCATTTATTTCAGGATCTTCAGATGAATAGAAAGTTCAAAAGAACAGCATTTATTAAAAGTAGTTTTTTTGTACCAATGTAAAAGTTTGTCACTTTTGCTGTCAATTTAATGCATCCTTGCTAAAATAAAATTATAGATTTCTCAAAAAATAAAAATAATAATTACTGTCCCCAAACTTTTGAACGGTAGCGTATATAATAAATGTAAATAAATTGTATAAAGGGAAATTTTTTTTTTTTTTTTAAACATTCAAATTTCATGCAGTCTCGATTAAAATGAACCCATTCTATCTGAATGCATAATAATCTTAAAATAATTAGCAAAATGCATTTTAAAATCAGTTTAGATTAAGTATAGCATCTATTTTTGTCAACTACCCAAACCGCATTTCAAAGAAAATATTCTTCTCCATTACAAAAAGATTTGTTCGACATGAATATATTATATTCCACACAGATATGGCGGTCCAGCCAGCCAGAACACGGACTATGTGTTTCGCCTGGAGTGGGCCACGTACCTGTGCAGCACAGAGAAGGTCATCATCGCCAGCTTTGACGGCAGAGGAAGCGGTTACCAGGGGGATGAGATCATGCACGCCATCTACGGCCGGCTGGGAACGTACGAGGTGGAAGATCAAATCTCTGCCGTGAGGTGAGGCGGAGGAACGATGTGCATCATTTAGCCTGATGTAACACTCACAGACGTGAGTCCTGTCGGCCTCCTAAAGAGAGAACGAGCTTGTCATGAAGCATGTGTCAGTAGAGGTTGATAGAGGTCAAACCGAAAGCAAAGCGGTCATGAGATTTTCATGAAAAGTGACAAACTAGCATCTACAAAAGTAGAATAAGATAAGAATATCTTAGTAATTGTGTTTCCTGTGAATTTGTGTCTCATTTCAGAAAGTTCATTGAAATGGGTTTCATTGATAAAGACAGAATTGGCATGTGGGGCTGGGTAAGTGCAGTGCTTTCATCAAAAACTGCATTCATGTCTATAAATCCACACAACAGGTTTTATTATGTTGGTTTGGTTGGATTTTAAACTTTAAATCCAAGATTTCAAGCTACACTCCTGCTCAAAAGCTTGAACAAATTGAGATTTATTTTTTAAGTTTTTGCAATAAGTCTTCTATGCTCACAAAGCTGCATTTATTTGATACAGTAAATACAACAATATAATGAAATGTACGTGCCAATTTTAAATAACTTTTTTATTTTAATATATGTATTATTTATATGCAAAGCTGTAATTTTCAGCATCATTACTCCAGTCTTCAGTGTCACATGATCTTCAGAAATCATTCTAATATGCTGATTTGCTGATCAATTGTTATTATTGATGATCAATCATTATTAACAGTTCTCATTATTGCTGTATAATATTTTTGAGGAAACTGTGATTCATTTTTAAGGATTATTTGATGAATAGAAAGTTCAAAAGAACAGCATTTATTTGAAAAAGAAATCTATGTAACATGCATAAATGACTTTGCTGTCACTTTTGATCAAATTATTGCATCCTTGAATAATGAAAGTCTCAATTTATTAAAACAAAATTCCAGATTTTAGAACAGTAGTGTATCACGGTTTCCACCAAAAATATTAAGCACTGTTTTCAACATTGATAATAATCAGAAATGTTTCTTGAGCAGCAAATCAGCATATTATAATGATTTCTGAAGATCATGTGACACTGAAGACTGGAGTAATGATGCTGAAAATACAGCTTTGATCACAGAAATAAATTTAATTTTACAATATATTCGGATAGAAAATAGTTATTTTAAATAGTAATATTTCACAATATTACTGTTTTCACTGATTTTTTTTCTGTATCAAATAAATGCAGCCTTGGTGAGCAGAAGACATAAAAAAAGTTTAATAATTTCTAACTTTTGATCAATAGTAGTGTACAGAAAGTATTTTAACAAAACATTTACATCTTCCCAAAAATATTTTACCAAGCTTTAAATGTCAAAAATCTTTAAAGCAGATTTAAACTTTCAGTAAGAATCTATCAAAACCATCATTCAAAGTTTTTCTTGATGAACTTCTTTTCTAATGAATAATAATAATAACAATCACTAAAGATCTGTGACGATGCTGATAATCATGAAACGTTTGTCTTGCTCAGTCGTATGGTGGTTATGTCACATCCATGGTTCTGGGATCAGGAAGTGGACTGTTCAAATGTGGAATTGCCGTGGCTCCTGTTGCTAAGTGGGACTATTATGGTATGGATTTCGAAATGTTTCCTGATTTATGACACAGATTAACCACAGGCTTAACTCACACACTGCGTTCCTCACAGATGCTGTATATACAGAGAGATACATGCATCGCCCTGAGGAGAACACTGAGAGTTATAAAGTGAGTTAACCCGTAAGAAAACATGACATTATGAACAGTTAGCAATACAGTGTTTCATTTATTTGGTTGATTTGCAGAATTCAACAGTGACCGAAAGGGCAAAAAATTTCAAGTCAGTGCAATACATGCTGGTGCACGGCACTGCAGACGGTAAGCAATGGAAAGTTTATAGATGCACATTTATTATCTGAGAAACTGACTCGGATGCAAAACCCAGCGTCTTGACTACATATGAAGCATTTAAAGATGTTTTCTTGCCGTTTTGACTTCACTACTCTAGACAACGTCCACTTCCAACAAGCTGCCCAAATTGCCAAAGCCCTGGTGGAAAATCAAATTGATTTTGAAGCAATGGTGAGTACTGTGATGACATTTTTTTATTAAAGGAATAGTTCATCCAAAATTGGAAAATGTACACACCTCTGGCCATCCAAAATGTAGACGAGTTTGGAGAAATATAGCATTCCATCACTTACTCACCAATGGATCCTCTGTAGTGAATGGGTGCCGTCAGAATGAGAGTCCAAACAGCTGATAAAAACATCACAATAATCCACACCACTCCAGTCCATCAGTTAACATCTTGTGAAGCCAAAAGCTGTGTTTCTTACAAACTAATCCATCAAGACGTTATTTCACTTCCATAATCCATAATACTGCTTTCTCCAGTGAAAGCAAGCATGTCATCTGAACATCTGTCTTAAATCAGGAGAGAAATCTGCACAGATCAAGCACCATTTACAAGCAAAACCAGTGGAAACCAGTTCTAAACAAACGTCTTGTTGGATTTGATGTGAAAAGACAACAGACTTTAATTACGGATTATGGACTTGTATTTTAGCCGGACGCAAAAAATGCCTTGATGGATTTGTTTTCACCTTCATTTGCTTTTCGCCTCACAAGACATTAACTGATGGACTGGAGTGGTGTGGATTATTGTGATGTTTTTATCAGCTGTTTGGACTATCATTCTGACGGCACCCATTCACTGCAGAGCATCGTTGGTGAGCAAGTGATGTGATGCTACATTTCTTCAAATCTGTTCGGATGATGGCCTGAGGGTCCATAAATGTTCATTTTTGTGCAAACTATTCTTTTAAGCTCTGAAACATCTTGTTTTCTTTATAATACTCTAAATGTGTAATATTTTTCAGTGGTACACAGATAAGGACCATGGACTGTCTGGTAAAGCGCGTTACCACCTCTACGCACACTTGAACCATTTCCTGCAGAACTGCTTTGCGGAGAAAAAATAATACCATGTTGATGCATTATGAAGACAAATGTTCCTTTTACATTGACACAAACACTGTTAATGACAGATGCTTTACATGCTAGTCTGTATTTTAGAACAAGTTGATGGGAACAAACTCTTATATTTCAGAGCCAATGACATGAACATGTAAGATTTTATATAGTTTTTTAATATGTGAAATTTGTATTAGCTGTTGTTTTTCTTATCAAATTGCTGTAATGATTACTCTATAAAAAATGTGACCTGATATGAATGTAGTTTATATCACAGACGTCTGGCATGTTTTATAATGTTACATTTATGAATTGATTGTGGAATCCATAGTGTTCTATACAGTTGTGTTTATGCACTGACTTCAATGTGAGGTTTGAGCATGTCTGAAAGAAAACTGATCAACTCAAACATTCAGGGGTTTCAATGTCTTGTTCTTTTGACTCATTCTTCATATATCCTGAAAACTGAAGGAAAATATGTCTGTATGAGAAACAATTCTACATCTTAATTTCCATTTTGTATTTTACACATTCTATACGTTTGGACACACTGGACTAATTTCGATACTTCTATCTCTGCGTCATTTAATAGTTTTGACCTTTTTTCCCACATATTTGACTGGTAGTGTATCCAATAATAGCATGTATGATAGTATATGAACAGTGCCACCTGCTGGTTGAACTGTTGAAATGTGTCTGACAGTCCCAAGAGCACAGGTAAATATCATTGACAAAAACTTCTCTGAATTTGACATCACTGATGTTATAGATATATTATCAACTAAAACCCACATTAATGCATTTCAGTCTAACAAAAATCAAGAAACATTAACTATATGAAAATGTAGCCTACAGTCTGCTATCACTAAAGCACAATCAGGACTATTAGTATCAAATTAAGACCTTTACAGTTTTTAAATATTCCTGAATAATGACAGCTATCCACATCAACCTAAGTTTCCCATATAATGCTCCACAATATTTTCCCTAAAACACAACTACTTTACTGCACCACCAGTTTAGGTTTAAAAATAAGGACACGCTGTAAAAAATCTTCAGTTGAGAAGCACAACTTATACAACATTTATATAATCAATGTATAAATAAATGAACAAATAATAGCCCAGAAATGACAATGGGACAGAACTGACATCTATTCTACATAAAAGTAACATATTTAAATATTTAAAAATACATATGCAGTATCATACACTATATTGGTGTTTGGTGATGAGTTTGTGGCTCATTTAAAGTCACACCAGAGGTGTTCAGCTGCTTTCTGCAGACCAGTCAAGTTCTTCCACACTGACTGAATCATCATTTCTCTTTGATTCTTGTCTTATACACAGAGACACTGTCATGTTAGAATAGAAAAGAGTCCCAAACTGTTGCTATACAATTACAATTCCCTAGAATATCATTATATGCTTAAACATTAAGATTTGTACTCATGGAAATTACTAAAGTAGTCAAACCTTTCATTAGAAGGGGGTGCCAATACTTTTGGCAATATAGTGTGTATATATATATATATTACACATTTCAAAGTTGAAAATAAAACAGATTATTGGAGTAGGCTAATGTTTAATAAGAAAATACCATTTCAGGCTTTCCATTTCAAAATGTCACAATTCAGTGCGTTACTTGTCATTTCTTTGTAATTATTTGTCAATTTACTAGCACTCTCAGAGTGAAAATTGTGTATTGTAAAATGCCCTGTATCACAAAAGACGACAAACTGATGTAAAAAAGAGAAAAAGGCACAAAAAGAAAGCTTTGCAGAGCGCAAACATCACTGCCTGAATGCATCTCATCCTGAAAGTACCTATGCAATTATTTGCTCTCCTGTTTTTAACCAGACAGAATCATGTTTGTCTTTTCCCTTAAGTGACTTTTTGACTTGTTTGACCATTTCCCCATCTCTATTTTTAAACAGGTTCAGAGTGCAAATACATTGATGCATTGAGATTAATGGATTGAAACTAATAAGTGTGTGTCTGTGTACGTGTGTGTGTGGATCACGCCACCTGGGCTTCACTATATAAGACTCAGAACATCAGGCTGGGACCGTGAAATCACACTGGGAGCCAGGAAGGAGAAACCAGTGAGGCAACAGCTAAATCTGTGACTTTATTTCTCCGTGACGACGCAACACAATCCAGGTGAGCCGGAGGACTTTTTGGCACTATACTTTATATCGTTTTGAGGTAGAATGCATTAATGGTTTACTTAGTAGCCGTATGGTCTGATCCTCAGGTAAGATGATGCCAAGGATCTACGCCTTCTTTGGACTTTTACTTCTTATTCTGATCCAGAGCAGCCTGCAGATTCCCATTCAAGAAAACATGGAAGAAAACTCCAGGTAAGAGTAACTCGATTCAGAATTACTTCTTTTTTAATGGCATCTACAGCTGGGATTTTTATTGTAGTAATAATATAATAAAACACAGTCTGGTACACATTTAACTTCCAATGGGAACTGTATGTTGCTTAAAGAAAATTAAGCATATTTTTAAGGTTTTATTTTTGAATTTGTATTTACTTATGACAATTAAATTTCATCAAATATTAATAATTTTGCTGCAAACATTCTGTAAAAATAATGTCACTGATAAATTCAATTAAATGCATTTTTTTGGGGGGGGGACATATATATCAGACATGGTGATTATTTTTGGAGAATGACATGTTTGATATTGACTTTCAGCCTTATGTCTGAGGATGCACTATTTAATGACCCAAGAGAAGTAAACGACATGAAGAGACATTCAGAAGGCACATTCTCAAACGATTACAGCAAATACCTGGAGACCAGGAGAGCACAAGACTTCGTTCAGTGGCTAATGAACTCCAAGAGAAGTGGGTAAGTCTCAATTCTGTAGGTATTACTAAATATTAAAAAAAGACATCTGGCAAATGTGTGTAGACTTTAACTACTGTATAATTCTACATGACATTCACTAGTTGTAAATTATAGCAATTCCCACACGTCATATCTATAGCACTACTTTTTAATATTTTTGATCTTTTGAAATCTCTTCTGCTCACCAAGGCTTATCTGTATCAATTTATTTAATACAGAAAACAACTGTAATATTGTGAAATATTATTAGAATTTAAAATAACTGTTTTCTATTTAAATATATGTTCAATGTAATGTATTTCTGTGATGCGCAGCTGCAATTTTCAGCATCGTTAGTGTCACATGATCCTTCAGAAATCATTATAATATGCAGATTTGCTGCTCAAGAAACATGAATATTATAATCAATGTTGAAAACAGTTGTGCTGCTTCATATTTTTGTGATACATTTGTGAATAGAACGTTTGAATAAACAGCATTTATTTGAATTAGAAATCTTTTGAAACATTATAAATGTCTTTACTATCAATTTTGAACAATTTAATGCTTCCTTGCTGAATAAAAATACATATTCCTTACATTTGAACGGTACTGTAAATAGGTGCAGTTTATTATTGATGTCCTTATTAAATCTGACAGGAGGAATATCACCCTTTCCATAAATAATACTGATTTGTTTGTCCAGAGTCCTCACACGACGGCACGCAGACGGCACATTCACCAGTGACGTCAGCTCTCACCTGCAGGACCAGGCGGCAAAAGAGTTTGTGTCCTGGCTAAAAACAGGGAGAGGACGACACGAGTGACGATTCACGACAACCAGATCAAAACTAGCCTGTGATATTCAACACGCTGTCAGGTTCACTGAATCATGCAAATAAATCTTTCTTCAAACGAAGCACTTGGTGTTCTGGTTTTTGAGCAAACTACGATCCAGACTGTTTCAGTGGAGGATTGGGCAAACTACCTTGTGCTTTGTGTTTTCAACTATTGACGTAATAATTGAAATACAAGACATTTGAAAAATAAAACTGTCCATGCATGTTAATAATCTTGAATATTGCTTGGCCTGTGTTGTGCATTACTATGAACAACACAGGCCAAGCAATATTCAAGATTATTAACAGGACAATTTCTCAAAAAAATATCAACTATTTTCATACAGTGTTGGATTAATAATGCAAACAAACACACATTGAAAAGCACTATATTGCAGAGAGTTACAACTTAAAAGGCAATAATTTGACATTTATCCAGATATACCTCTCTGTCCCTTTGAGAAGCAGACTTCATGAGAAGTTAAATCGCTATTTGTCAAGTTGACATGCAAGCAAATGCTGCAAATTCATGTGGGAAAACAACTGCAATCAAACAGAATATCCATGTGTCAAATGGCTTCAATCATTCTGTCAGTATAACAAACCGAGTTCAGCGTTCTGCGCAAGTCAAGCTTGAACTCCACTCCGGTACCTTCTTCCCCGTAATCCCCGAGGAGAGCAAACTAAACTGGCCTGATATGTCACTTCTGCTTACCTCGCCGTATCTAACATGACACTGACAGAAGACGGAGTCACCAAAGCCTTGTGGAAATGTGTCAATTATCCAGCACTGTCAGGCACCCTGGGACCGCACGTCAACCAGAAGAAAGCGGCTCCGGTGCCAGAGATGCAGTCCGCCCTGGGAGCAGGTCTCTCTCTGAGCTGTCAGCTGATGCTACAAACCATCTGTTCACCAGAAAACACAAAATACAGAGCCAACACGCTCACTCGTTTTAATAGAGAACCTATAGAATATACTTAACAGGCGTGTAACACTAGTTGTACGTCAAGACAAACTCTTGCCTGGAAGTTTAAAAACTCGGACGTACTTGGAGCTACTTGTATGGTGCCATTTTTGTCAATTTGGAGATTGACAGCGTCCTCGTTCACTTTATTTCCATACACTGAAAAACATTTGGTGTAGAAGAATTTTGACTCGGAAATTACTAGTAAATTCCACAACTAATTACAATATACAATCAACAACAAATTAAATTAAGAATTTTAAAGTAGAAAGACTGAAATAGAAACAAGTATTTAAATTAAGAAATAGTGAAATTATTTGAAATAGTATTATTATATGTGTTTCATTTAAAACTTTGAAATGTTGTAATTATTTTTACACTACTTATAAGATTTAACAACTATTAATGCTAAAAAAAAAATATAAATATGTATTTATACAAAAAAAATATATATATATCAATGCTGGAAGTGTTGGGGTGATTGCAGGCAAAGTAGGCCACTTTTTGTAAAACGTGTAATTTAGATACCTAGATGTTTTTTTATTTATTACTTTTGTTAACTTTAATTTCCAGCTATAATATTTCAATTTGAATATGGTTCATATAAAGTGTTATTTTCATATTAAATACCAATATAAACATCTTTAGATCATGCACTCCGGGAATGAATAAAACAGTGTGTGTCCCTTTAATTGAGAACCAGTGTTATGCTGTGAAAGTGCAACTCATTGAGCACAGTACAATCAAACTTAAACGGCCCACTTTACCTGCAATCACCCTATGTGTAGGTGTGGTTAATCCAGCAGAATTCGGACCTTTTCCCAGTCATCTCCATGGCAGAAAAGTGTGTCAGTTGACATGAACTTGAAACACTTGTATGTGTGTTTACGTCTGTCGTTTTTTCAACAGCGAATGTATCTTGACAGGTTTGTGGGACATTCAGAAATATTTTTGTTTGTCCAAAAACAGGCATATTGTCTTTTGTGAAACCATCATAATAACAGTTTAAGCAACTCACCATTGTTATTTCAAGTGTACATGAACGATTGAAGCGTCCACTCGAATCTTTTGTTCGGAGCGCGTATCCAAATTGGGTGAGTCACGTGATTTCCGCTAAACTCCGATGGTTGCCGCTTGATGTCAAAGGCCCTGTCCCAAATGGCACCCTAAACCCTTGCGGTCTTCCTCCGAGTCCGCACTTTCGTGACGTAATGCCGCTTTGACTGTCGGGTAGAAGTCTGCAGCGAGCTCGCAGAAGTGCCTATCGAGGGCGCATAACGGCCACAAAGCTCGCGAGTACCCTTCTGAACGCTAAAATGAGGAATGGGACACTCTCGGTCTCGTGGACTTAACGGAAACGCGCATGCGGCGGCCATTGTAAGTCCGTAAGACCGCTAGTGCACATGAAGTGTTCCATTTGGGACAGGGCCAAAGTGACCCCTTGAAAGTGTCTACTATGGTTTGAACTGATCTCGGATCAGTTTTATGTATGAATGGTAACAACACTGAAGTTCATTAATACTGATTCATGAGCAGTTCTCAGTGCAGGAGGCTCAGTTAATCACATGATGTGAAATCCTGCCAGATGTGTACTATTATAACACACAATAAGAGGCCAGATGTTGTGGGTTAAGTTGGCGGAAAGTGAATAATTTAGTATTTGAAACACATTTTCAGCAGCGATGAGAAGGGCGGAGCTACATAAGGTCAACAGGAAACATTTGAACTTAATCTTTTTATATTAAAGGTTTGCAGACAGCTAAAAAAAATTGCGCTTACTATTAAATATCTACTTATACTACATTCTTTTAATAGCCTACACCTTGGTTTTTTTCTTCACACAAAACTATTTACATTGTTTTGTACTTATTTTCTATAGCCTACTTTCTATCGTGTAACTCACGGTTTATTGTTATTATCAGCAAATCTGAGGATGTGTTTGAAGATGTTTGCACAAATAACATTAGTATTTGCTCACAGAAAAAACACATTTATACTTGGGCCCCAAAAATGATTTGAGCATTAAACCTCAAATACGGCTCTATACGCTATTTCTCTATCACTCTATATCCATAAGAGTGTTTTTATTTACTGTTAAAATCACATTTATTTAGCAAACTGTATGTCAGACTGATATATGACTTTGACATACTGTGCATATTTTCCTTGGTAATTACAGAAACAAGGTATGAGATATACTTCATCAAGGCATTCATACGGCAAAGCTTTTTATTTCACTGTAGAAGAAATAGCAGGAACAAAATCTCCATAAAAGTCTAATTACTTCCCTCACAGTTCATGAAATACAAGTGCAAATGAAGGTAATGCTTATGTCATAACCCCAAAAAAGCATACAGATAAAAGATCCCAAAGACACACCATACAGATACAGCGATAGTTACTTAATAAAACATCAAAACACAGTCAAAAGAACTATACATATTATCATTGTTACAATAATGCAATACCACTTCAGCGCAAGTCAACATTTAATAAACTGAAAATATTTGCATGATAACAATCACTCTCGTCTTTCAAAATCAAACCATCTGTGTGTGAAGCTATAATCCATACAAAACAAATATACAGTACACAATACAAGCAAAACATTTGAATCATGATAATACAGTATATGATTTTTTAATTATCCCTAGTCTATTTTGTTATAAATACACATAGCAATATTAAAATATAAAAGCAAGTCAAAGTTGTTAAATGGAAATTATTAATTGCACGATGACCTAAACATGCAAAACCTTCATTATTAGATGGACCAGCACTTCTAAAACACTATTGCTTTATCTGTGAAAAGGGGATGTCGTCTGTATCGACAGTATCCAGTGAATGCATTCATTTGCTTACAAGAGATATTACAGACATCATTTTGATGGAACCGTTTACTGATGTGCAGCTGATATGACTTCAGATATCTCTCCACCATTATTAGCATGAAAACACATCCGCACTTTGGCATTGTGAGTATCGACATACAGCCTTCAAAATAGAGGTATAAACTCTAATGGAAATAATATTTACACAAGCAGCATTCTTGAAATAAATTTTAGCAGAAAAAAAATATTACTAGCTAAAATGAATTTTAACATTGCATAAGTGCAAAGGTAGTCTTAAACAAAATACAGCAATTTTCTGATATTGATGATATTGCAGGTACATCAAAAATTTACAATAGCCTATGTTTTTATGCTTTTTATTCAAGCATCTTAAAGTTAATGCACTGACTACATTAATACTGACTCTCAAGCAACCTGGTGTGAAGTGTCTTGCTTAAGGACACAACATGGCAATGGTTAATATAGTAGTGAATATACTGAATATCATCAAAAAGCTGAAACATTTGAAACCAGCTGAAACCACCCCAAAACATAAATACAAAAACTACGATGCATGCAATTTAATTATAAAATGGCTATTAGTTGCTCACCTACAGTAGATGTTGTCTACACATTTAAAACTGTACCTTTAGGGATGTGAAAGTTGTGCAGTAATGCGCTTTAAAAAAAATACAAAACATAAAATACTTCAAAAAGCATTTCAAATAAAAGAATGTCAAATTCTGCCACACTTTCTCCTCATCTCCCACACAGCATTCACCTCTTTATTTGCTGGTATGACCATATGTACAGGCTTTATATAGAAGCTAAAAAGCTTAGCATTGTGATATCATTTAAAAATATAGAAACACAAGACAGGGAGCTGACGTGTCAAACAATTATCAGACTGTGCGTTTACTTGTAAACTAGCAATGCTTTAAGGTCAAAAAAATTCTAGAAAAAAGTCACCATAAATTAATTTAATCTGTAACAATTTACAGAAAATTATAACATAAAAGCGAAAGGTTTACTTTTCGGAGTAGGTTTGAGGTTGAGTTTATGTATGGGTTAGTCTGAAGCAATCATAATGTGCATTATTTATACCTGTAGGAATGGTTATGATAAATTAATAGACATAAATATATTTATTTGATATATATTATCTGATATATATATATAAAAAAATGTGTGAACTATTCCTTTAAAAACAATCCATGTCTATTTGGATAGCTAGGTAAATGTGTGTGTGTGTGTGTGTGTGTGTGTGTGTGTGTGTGTGTGTGTGTCTGTGTCTGTGTCTGTGTGTGTGTGTGTGTGTGTGTGTGTGTGTGTGTGTCTGTGTCTGTGTGTCTGTTTCTCTCTGTGTGTGTGTGTGTGTGTGTGTGTGTGTGTGTGTGTGTGTGTGTGTGCTGTGTGTCTGTTTCTCTGTGTGTGTGTGTGTGTGTGTGTGTGTGTGTGTGTGTGTGTGTGTGTGTGTGTCTGTCTGTGTCTGTGTGTCTGTTTCTCTGTGTGTGTGTGTGTGTGTGTGTGTGTGTGTGTGTGTGTGTGTGTGTGTGTGTGTGTGTTTCTCTGTGTGTGTGTGTGTGTGTGTGTGTGTGTGTGTGTGTGTGTGTGTGTGTGTGTGTGTGTGTGTGTGTGTGTCTGTGTCTGTGTCTGTGTGTCTGTTTCTCTGTGTGTGTGTGTGTGTGTGTGTGTGTGTGTGTGTGTGTGTGTGTGTGTGTGTGTGTGTGTGTGTGTGTGTGTGTGTGTGTGTGTGTGTGTGTGTGTATACACAGTGAATCTTCTTCCCATCAACGCTCCTTGTGCACTTTCTTATTAGACAGGCTGCAAAAGGACATAAAAAGGGAATTAGGTCACTTGTATTACTCTAACCTGCAAGCTCTTTAATGCATATATATTGATATATACTATATTGGGTCTATATTGATCGACTGTTTATCAATTTAGCGAATCCTGTTTATTTTCTCCATAGAGAAACTGATTTTCAACATAAGTCTATTAAGACAGACCATGCACTTGGAATCTGTAGACTGGAAAAAAAATGTATGGACTCGTATTTTAGCAAGCAACAGTTGTTAAAATGCCTTGATGGGTTTGTTTCTTACAAACACACAACATTTCACTTCATAAAACATTAACTGATGGACTGAAGTGGTGTGGATTACTTGTGGATTATTGTGATGTTTTTATCAGCTGTTTGGACTCTCATTCTGACGGCACCCATTCACTGCAGAGTAGGTTTGCCACCCGTCCCTTAAAATATGGAATGGTCCCGTGTTTAATGTTCAAATAATGCGTCCCATATCAAATCCTACGGAACACGATTTGTCCTGTATTTTACAAAAGCCAACCCATTTAAATAAATAAATAAGTAGTTTTGCACTGTTTATTATACTAATATAAATTATAAGGAAATCAATCTCATTAGAAGTAGCCTATATTTTTTATATATTATTAGACAAGCTCATTTGCGCGAGATTGCATTTCGGCGTCTTTGTTTCCATAGCGACGGAGTCTCCAGAATGCGCGTCGTTTAAGCCCTTCAGGCGAGCGCAGCATGCGGTAGACCTTTTAAAACACCTAGGAGCACACATCCACCCTTTAAACACAAGGCTCTCCAGATGTAGGGCTCGGGATGTCATCAGTGGGTCTGTGCTGTAACTAATGATGAACGCGCAGTTTGCAGAAGAGCATTTCAGTTGCTCACGGTGGACTGTCTGACTTAAAAGGATAGTTCCCAAAAAATGCTTTTTTTTTTCATTGTCACACCCACAAGTTGTGCCAAACCTGTAATAATGTCTTTCTTCTGTTGAACACAAAAGAAGATACTTTGAAGAATGTGGGTATCCAAACATTGTATGGTCCCAGTGACTCTGATATATTTATATTTTATGCATTTAGCAGACGCTTTTATCCAAAGCGACTTACAGTGCATTCAGGCTATACATTTTTTTTGTCAGTATGTGTTCTCTGGGAATCGAACCCACAACCTTTGCGCTGCTAACGCAATGCTCTACCACTGAGCCACAGGAACACAGTGATAGTATTTTCTTTCTCTACTATGGAAGTTACTGAGGACCAGCAGCTGTGTAGTTACCCACATTCTTCAAACTATCTTCTTTTGTGTTCAACAGAAGAAAGAACTTTATGCAGATTAATAACATCATGGGTAAATTATGACAAAATTTTCATTTTGGGGTGAATCATATCATTAAAATTACAGACCCATCCGTGCTTCTAAAGGTATTAATATTTGGATAGTCTGTAAATATAATATTCCATACTTTATCAGAGCTTGGTAGACATAATTATTATATTTCTAGACCTGATTAGACAGATTAATTAATAGGTTAGAACTAATGTTAGACCCTATATATTAATTTCTAATTTATATTAATTCATAAAAAATATACATAATAAATAATCATATGTCACATACAATTTGGCATTTTAAAAAGTTCAAACAATGCTACATTATGTAGATAAAAATAGGCCAAATAATTACATAATAATGTAGTCCTAATTTACGCAAATTAATAAAATAAGTAAATAAATCATAAAAACTCATCCCATCCAGGTAACAGCTGTCAAAAACAGTTAATAATTATAAAGAATCCAATTTAAAAAAGCAATATTAATAAGTTCTGTTGCAAGTTTACATACTTTAGCATACTTGTTTTCTCATGGTTCACTGGTGAGCAACGAGTTACTCACTGATTATTTGTGTCCTTGTATTTTTTAATTAAATGGGGGGGGGGTCATAAATAGGCGTCCCTTATTTTGCCTTGTTAAAGATGGCAACCCTACCGCAGACGATTATTGATGAGCAAGAGATGCAATGCTACATCTCTCCAAATCTGTTCTGATGAAGAAAGGTTGAGTACATTTTTGGATGAAATGTTCCTCTAAGTATTCATGTCGAAAATAATATTTCCCTCTGAATGCATTGAACACATGTTGATCTCAATAATAATCCATGTTTAGAAGCTAGCAGACCGGACACACATTCACACATTACAAGCTCACAGCTGATTAAACATTTTTACCGTCTGAGTAGTAAAAAAAGAACGACAACAACAACAACAAAAGATGATCACATGCTGTCTATCTTTGTCTGACACTTACAGAGAGACGTGAATGATGTATTGTTTTCGACTGACTAACTGGATGGAAAAATTGGGCTGAATTCAAACATTCTTGGAGAGACACATAATGATAAATGTCTGTTCCAGATGGATTACAATCAAATCGGTCAAGCGCTGCCAATTTGGTCATAATACTTGTTGCCATGCAAAGAAAGACATGATGAGATGTAAAGTGACGTGGGATGTTGCTATGAGAACCGTCCGGTGCGCTTACCTTTGGGGATCAGCATCTGCAAGCTTACGAAAGGGGGCTAGTAAAACAAAGAAAAAGCAATTCAATCAAAAATGTGTTAAATGCAGAATAAATGGATATCAAATGACATATGTGACATGATGTTTGAACGCGTGTTTCCATTTAAAGGTGCAGGACAATTGTTTTGAAAGCTAGCGTAGAGAAAAACTACCTGACAGTTACTGTTTCGTACACAATCATCCTTAACACTAAAGTAAAGTAATACAATCGTTTTAAAAACACCTACATTATTGATACATATTACTTTGACTTCACTAACAAAAAAAACTTGACTCGGGCTGAATAATGTCACTATTGTCTTCTGTAGAACTGCTTTATGGCTTTTGACCTGCAAAGGATTTTCTTTCTCCTGAAAAATGCTAATTAATGTTATCGCATTGGACTATATGGAGTGTTAATTTGATAATACTTTTTGGGGATTTTTTTCACACGTGGTGTTTTCCAGGTCAAAAATGACTGGCCAACTAAAAACGTATTAAATGTAAAAATGTCTCATTATGCTATATAATTACCAAATATTGTATTAAATTGTTTTATTAACTTTTGTTTTTGTTTTTGGAATGTATTGATCATAAGCCTCATTGATCTGAGCTCAGTTTATGGGAGAGAAATGCCAATATTATCCACAAATAATGCTTTTTTCACTCAGACACTGAGATGCAGACGAGCTCAGATCAATCAACCAAGTCCAAGAAGAAGAAAAAACCTGTACTAATTAAAAGAAAACATGTTGACTAAAAATCAATCCAAGATTGTCTGATTAATATAGCATAATGAGGGTTCTTTTAAAATGACCAGGAACTACTAATTAAGTATTTTCAGGCACAAGGATTAAACGTCAGAATGTACCTCGTCTGCATCATTTACAACCAAGTGACATAAACATGAACGATTCTTCAAAATGTGTGGCTGGTTGCAGGGATATTTTCTGGCACGTTAAGCATAAGCAGTTTGTTTATACCAAAAAAAAAAAAAATCTTATGACAATAAATCCGAACCTTTTTGTGTTCAGATCACTTTTGGCGTTCCAAGTACTTCCAAAGGAGCCTCTGGACATTTCATCAGTGATGTCAATAGTAGGATAATCTCTGAAAATAACCAATAAAACATCATTCAAATCAACTAAATATTACATTCATAATCTTGTGCGTGCATGAAACAAATCATAAAATATATTTTGACTCAAAATTGTTGAATGCTTAACAACAACTGCTTATGCCAATTATTAATAAATGTCAATATTGATAATTTCTGTATTTTTTCAAAACATGTTACTTATTAGCTTTTTCTACATTAATTCTAATGATTTAATTTTTGTATGTTTGTATGCTTATAAAAAATACAGAACCCACGGTGAAAATCACTGTCACGTATTGCCCTATTGTTTTAATAAACCAACAAAACCTAGTATGGCTTGCTATTGTGAGAGTTAGTTGGGAAAAGCTGGTCCATACTTGCAATGTCCCTCCAATGGCACTTGTACGATTCCTTCTTCCTCTGCCAAAATACTTTGCTCCTCCTGGCAGTAAACACAGGGAGAAGGAGCGCGAGAGAGTTTTATTCCCGTCCAGCCAAAGAGAACTTCACAGACCCTTTGAGATTAAATAACTTTGCTGAAGGACATTTTGGCAGATCGATTCATGTTCCGTTTGTTTGGCATGAAATGAATGCATTCAGATACTGAGGTGGGTGAATCGGGGTCCCTCTATAAGAAACGCATCATGGCAATTTTAGCACGAGTAAAACATGAGATTATGTGCCAGGGGGGTCAGAAAGTCTCTGAATGCAGGAAAAACAAACGGCAAAACTGGAGCACAAATCACATCTCCTCATTAAAGCAGGACCTCAAAAACTCGCTTTTACTTACAGAAATAAACTCATGTCGTATCATTCAGTTACACGGACATTGTCTTCCAAACGCTAATTACTCGTGTTTTTAGAGGACCTAGCAGATTATTATTTGTTCCCTATTTTTCTTTTTAAAAACAGCTCTAACTTTGTCACTGTGTGGCAAGAAGTCACCAAATTTAGCATGGAGGTTATTTCAGTGGCAAACTTTAATAATCTCAATTATGTGCCTAGCAACCAGAGTACCAAAATATTAAATATAATAATTGCTCAGTTCTGCTGGTCGGTTTGATCAACAGATTTGAGATTTTTGTTTAAAATAAAAACCCTCTTCTCATGAGCCACATTACCGATTTCCACAAAACTGTGCATGCACGCTATTTGGACATATAGGTAAGTATATGTGAAGGAATGGTTGACAAATGTTTGCAGTTATTCTACATGTACATTGTAAATCGTAGCATTGTCAAACCTGAACGCCTGATGCATGCAATGATTTAAATGCAAATAAAAAAATGATAAATGCAAAATGTACAAAACAAGCATTAAAATACGCTCTAACAACAAAAAATCGAGAGATTTTTATTTTAATTCAACTGTTTTATGTCTTTGAAGAATTAAGGGTCCGATAGGCGACTAAAAGTGTGATTTCTAGACCTGGAAAAAGACATTGAAATTAAAAAACTAATTTTGCTTTATAAATACACATTTTTCTAATTATGTTGAAATAATAAAATATATATATTTTTTTTTTAAATCCCTAAATCTTATCTAGGAAATCATGAGTAACGGGAAAAGTCACTAAAACTGAAACCATATATATAAAAAAATGTTACTTGAAATAAATAAACATTAACTTCAATACACAGAAATGCATTCTGCTCATGTTTAATAAATATGCAAATAAAAGTATGAGTTAATGTCATACCACAAAAATCTGACAGAGGGCGGCAAGTTGCTGACAATTTGACTTAATATCCACTACAGCTCAATAATTTGGTTTTTAAAAGAAATGAAACCTTTTATTCAGCGAGGATGAATTAAGTTGGTCGAAACTGAAACTAAAGACATTTATAAAGACAAAACAATTTCTATATCTCAAATAAAGACTTTTTATTCATCAAAGCATTCTAAAACAATGTATCATGGTTTCTACAAAAATATGAATCTGTTTTCAAATGTTTCTTGAACAGCATATTATTATGATTTCTGAAGATCATGTGACACTGAAGACTGGAGTAATGATGCTGAAAATACAGTTTTACCTCACAGGAATACATAT
>CM049874.1:3152563-3255063 GCA_027474115.1 Schizopygopsis malacanthus | reverse complement strand
ATTAATGACTCGCCGACTAGGCCAATTAGATGTGCCTGATGTGTTCAGGTGTTCTTACTATGCGTCCCTCTGTGGCTTCTCCCAGCAGTCCTCCGAAGGTGATAACAGGGGACATGCAGGCGCAGTACAGGAACAGGAAAGAGGCCAAACACTGCAGGCTGAGCGCATCTGTGAAATCTGACAGGAAGTGTGGAGCCTTCCTCTTCACATCCAGAAACAATCCACCAAAAAGCCTGACAAAAAACACCAGACACAAGATTAATGCCGTCTGAGCTGCGCAAAGAGGTGGAAAACTTCACAGTGTTACGCTCCACAGAGAATTACATGCAAAATAAACACTCAGCAGGCTATTTCATTTCACCAGGCAATTCTTTTCATCACAATTATATCAAAAACTATTATTACTATAATGCAAAAAATATTTGACTGTTATTTAAATTGGAATTTTTATAGTACTGTATTGCAGTCATATTTTTTTTTTTTTTAGTTCATGCATTATGCATGTATTAAGCAGTATGCATTACATGATTTTGGGGGTGAATGTGTGTAATTCTCATGAAAATAATGTCAGTGCAAAACAATTTTAACGCACCTAAAACTTTTGAATTGTTTGATTATTTTATGTATTTATTTTATTTATCAATTTATTAATTTTTTGAGTCCAAAAACGTTCTCGCAAATCACACATCGAACACCAAACAGAAAAAGAAGTGCATCTATAGGATGGCTGGAGTTTTTTCTCCATGTGAAATATTCCTCACATGAATTCACGGTTTTCTGAACTCTGTTGTTTCACAGTAAGACAGACAGTCTGGCGCGTCTTGCATATGAAAAAACTGTTGCACTGTCATATGGACAAAAATATATATTTTAATTTAGTAAATTCTAAATACAAGTTCATAGTCTGGAAGAAATACTTTAAACAGCACATTTTCACAATTCACCGACAACTGACCAGTGTGGCAAAAAAATATGTATAATTCAGAGTAATACTGAGAAGTGAAATCAATGTAGTACATAAATGTTAGGATAATATTTAAAACAATATTCAACCAATTCAGCTATTTTTAATCCATTATTTAATCCAATTTTGTATAAAAGTGTCTTAGTATTTGTCATTCTGATAAAAATCGAAAAAGAGATGTTAAAATCAAAACAGATCTGTCGCACTGGAAATGCAAGATCAAATCGAGAGCATTGCATTCTGGTATACAGTATTTTCTGTAGCACAATTTAGCAAATATCATCCAGATATTTCATTCATCCAGAAAAACTACATTTTGTGCAGTGTATGCATACTGTATAAGGCATAATTCTTTAACCAGAAAGAAATATTAATTAGGGCTGATCAGAACCATTTGGGAGAAAAGAGCCATCTGAGAACAGAAGGGGATTATTGTTGTGAGAAGAGAGAAAGTCACTCAAAGTTGTGAAAACTGTCACTCAACAGGAAGAGTGTGACCAAATGTCAAACATGGCGTCTGTCCAGTTCACTGGAGAGTTGAAAACCTGGTCTTCGGTGGCACGGCTCTCGGTTACGTTGTAGTACAGAACGAAAGCATCGTCGTGAATGATCTGCATTATTACAGTATGTGCCCTTCAACCGTCATAATGAACACTACGGTGAGCTGCGTCACCTTTTACAGTCATTTGGATTCAAAGAGGAACACTTTATTTCTCCGCGGTTGTCCTTTCATAGCTCATGGAGTTAAGCCGTTGTGTTTGTCCATGCAATGGTCACTTCTGAGATTCTGGATTATTTGGCTTTTCGTAACATATTGTTTCAGACTAATGGACAGAAAATACTTGAACTTTTAAGAGTTTATTTTATTGCACTTTATCTATTTGCGTCTGTAAATTTCATTTAAAATTCATGTCAAAATGACATGTTTTTTCTTCACTTCAGCCGCACTTACATACACCAAACGTCACTCCTATCTGTATTCTGAAGGTTTTGCTCGTAAATCATTTTCATGATTTTATACAAATTCCTAAAAACAATGTCTGTCTGTTGACAATATTTTCTGATTAAAGAGTGATTAAAAGAGAAATCCTTATATCTCCTCTGTAAAAACCTTTAACTCTAATGTGTCAACAAAACCAAACAAGAATTTAGCAAATGTTTATCATTATCTAATGTTCAGATTTCTGTTCCAAAATTCATGCAAATTAGGGCATATTTAATTCATTATACTTAATTTGCATAATTAAACAGTATTTCAAAAATGGTTTAGTTTCGGATCATTTAGAGACTAGTAAAGTTTTTATTAATATTTTGAATTAGTTATTATTTTTATATTTTCTGTTTCATTTAGATTTGAATTTTTTGTTGTTTAAATGCATGTTTAAATGTGTTTTTTAAATGTCTACATAGTTTTCAATGATTTAAATTTCATAAAGTTAAACTAAATGAAAGAGAAATGTTGCTTCGACAACTAGCTGAAATAATAAAAAGTTAGTATAATTTTTTTTTTTTTTAAGTATTTATTTATTTTATTTCAAATAGAAAAAATATTTTATTAAGGTTTTAGTTTTATTGAACTATAATAACCCTGATAATACAAAAATGTGTCTTTGTCTCAGATGTTTCTCCTTAAATTAATTCAAAGAAATATGAATATAGATCAATAAAATGAGAATAACAGCTCAGATATTTTGGAAAAAAATGAATGATAAATGTTTTCATATCGATGAAAGATTTCATATTGACTTTGGTTTCTAGGCACAGTTGTTAAGATGAAATTAAAATCTCTTCTGAGATTCTAGACGGCACTTTTTAAAATATCTAAAAGCAGGAGAATTCGGCAAACACCTCCCTTTCCTCTAAACGGAGATATTAATGCCATCTCGTTTATGATTTTTATTTTCGAAGGCTTTCACAGAAACTGACAATTGATTGAGATGTGTCTACACATTCACACACACACACACACACACACACACACACACACACACACACACACACACACACACACACACACACACACACACACACACACACACAAACTCTCTCTCTCTCTCTCTCTCACACACACACACACACACACACACACACACACACACACACACACACACACACACACAATCTCTCTCTCTCACACACACACACACACACACACACACACACACACACACACACACACACACAATCACTCTCTCTCTCTCTCTCTCACACACACACACACACACACACACACAATCACTCTCTCTCTCTCTCACTCTCACACACACACACACACACACACACACACACTCACACTCTCTCTCTCTCTCTCACACACACACACACACACACACACACACACACACACACACACACACATCTCTCTCTCTCTCTCTCACACACACACACACACACACACACTCACACTCTCTCTCTCTCTCTCTCACACACACACACACACACTCACACTCACACTCTCTCTCTCTCTCACACACACACACACACACACTCCAGACTGACCTCCCGGTGCGCTGCAGCTCAGGGCCTGCGTGTCCACCATGTTCCTCCGGCTCTGCCAGCTCTCCGTTAGGCACTGCAGGGATCTTTCTCTTCTCCTGTTATATCAGACACAGACAGAGAAAGCTGAGAGAGAAGTGTTTGCAGTGATATTCCTCGAACGTTCTGGTTAGTGTTGGTTCTAAATCTGTGACTGTACATGTTAAACTACTGCAATTATTTCAGCCTGCTTAACATGCATACATGTGTCTTTAAACAGCTATGATGTCATCAGAGCATTTGCATACTGAATTATGATTGGTCTTGTGTTACTTGCGTTTATTGAAGTAGTTTATAGCTATAATTACACTGCATTGCATCATTTACTCACCAAATGATGCTGTTCTAAACCTACTCTTACATTCAGACAATCTTTGCTAAGATTTTTTAATGTTTATTGAAACGTCTTATGCTCACCAAGCCTGAATTTAATTTGACCAAAAATACAGTAAAATTGTGAAATATTATCATATTTGAAAATAACCGTTAATCTTAATATTGTACAAACGTAATGTATTTCTGTGATCAAAGCTGAACTTTCAGCATCATTACTCCTGTCTTCATTCTAATCTGCTGATTTGCTGCTTATAAATGCCTATATCACTTGTGACTAATTAATTTATCCTTGCTTAATGTAAGTATTAAATTGTAGTGTAAAGAGACAAGCTTCCCAAAAATGTCTTCTTCTTGTATTCCGTGGTAGAAAGTCATGCTGGTTTGGGAAAGTAAATAATGGCAGAATTGTAATTGTGGGGTCATTAAAGCATATGAAATCTCAGGGGGATGTCAAATTAATGATTTAGATCATCAGGGTTCAGATTAATCATGTATGCTCATCTCCAGATTGATGTCTGCATGCTGCTCTTATATCATTGAACAGCACTAAACGTTTCTCTTACAGTACAGTGTTATAGATAATCCTGTCTTCAATATTTTCTAGATAGAAATTCAACAGCAAATGCTCCATTTTAATCTTTATAACCAGATGGAGACTCACGGCCAGCTGTGCTTTTATAAATCATGTGCAATTACATCACATGACTTACTACTGTACATACACATCTGAATTTGACTTAGCAAACAGATTTCATTTGATATTAACCACAATAAATAAATCCATGGGATGTTTTTGAACTCTTTTGAAGGAGTAATATGCGTGATGAGCACGTCATGATGCTTTTCCTTCACTGAGCACTGCACCTCATTCCGCTCAATGTAATTCAAATTCATATTTATGCACAATTTGCATTTGTATACATACATTTTGAAATATTTCAAACAGACATCTTTAGATCAAAATCCTTTTAAGATCATGAGAAACATAATTATTACGCTCAGATGAGCTTTATTTGTCACATACACAATTATACAGAGTATAACCAGCAGTGAAATGTGTTCTCTGCATGTAACCCATCCAAGTGCACACACACACACACACACACACACACACACACACACACACACACACTTGGAGCAGTGGACACACACACACACACACACACACACACACACACTTGGAGCAGTGGACACACACACACACACACACACACACTTGGAGCAGTGGACACACACACACACACACACACACACACACTTGGAGCAGTGGACACACACACACACACACACACACTTGGAGCAGTGGACACACACACACACACACACTTGGAGCAGTGGACACACACACACACACTTGGAGCAGTGGACACACACACACACACACACACACACACACACACTTGGAGCAGTGGACACACACACACACACACACACACACACACACACACACACACACACACACACACACACTTGGAGCAGTGGACACACACACACACACACACACACACACACACACACACACACACACACACACACACACACACACACACACACACACACTTGGAGCAGTGGACACACACACACACACACACACACACACACACACACACACACACACTTGGAGCAGTGGACACACACACACACACACACACACACACACACTTGGAGCAGTGGACACACACACACACACTTGGAGCAGTGGACACACACACACACACACACACTTGGAGCAGTGGACACACACACACACACACACACACTTGGAGCAGTGGACACACACACACACACACACACACACACACTTGGAGCAGTGGGCAGCCCGGGGAGCAGTTGGGGTTCGGTGCCTTGCTCAAGGGTCTCACCTCAGTCGTGGACAATTCCTGTCTGAGCCAAGATTCGAACCCACAACCTCGGGTTACAAGTCCAACGCTCTATCCACTAGAGCCACGACTGCCCCCATATTACATATTTCGTCTGAATAAGAATACATTTTCTTAAACTCCAACCGCTCTGTGTTCTGTCCTACTTCAGCTCTGTTTGTCTTTCACTGACCTGGGACGGGACATTTTTTGGCGGCTCTATCCTGATGGACGGGTCCCATTCTCCCGGTGGCAGAACTGTAACTTGGTCAAGAAATTCATCAATTCCAGCAATCAGATCATTGCGGTCTTTAGCTTTATAGGCCACATCATGGAAAACCTACAAAAGACAAAACCAGAACAAAAAATGTATGGATGTTGATTTCCACCACAGAATAAAGCATTCAATTCAGCTCATATCTCAAAATTCCTGACTTTTTTTTATATAAATATAAATATTTTTTTCAATTTATATTTCTATAAATATATAAACTCAATTCTGAGGGAAAAAAGTCAATTGTGACATATAAACTCGCAATTGCAATGAAAAGTCAGAATTGTGAGATAAAAAAAAATCCCGATTACCTTTTAAATGTTTTCTATTTCGTGGCGGAAACAAAATTGTGAGAAAAGAATTATTGTGGTTTATGAACTCAGAAGTTAGAGGAAAGAGTACAAATTCAAAATTCAGAGAAAAGTTAGAATTGTAAAATGTAAACTCATTTAAGAGTCAAAATATCTGAATTGCAAGACGTAAGCTAAAATGCTCCGAAAAAAAAGGTCAGAACTGCAAGATGCAAAATTCAAATGAATTCCGGTGAAAAAAGTCTGAATTATGAGATGTAAACTCATAATTTATATTTAAAAGAAAAATCTGATTTGTGAGATCTAAATTCAGAATTGAGAGAAATGAAACATATTTTGGACATTATTATTCCCTTATTCTGTTTGTGTTTCATGAAAGAAAGAAAACAATGTGGTAAATAAATGATTTTCATTTTTAGACAAGCTCTTTCTTTAAGACGTCATATACTGGAAGCGTGGAAGAAAAGTACATATTCACATCTTCAATAATGTCTTCAGATGTTGCCTTAGCAACGAGGGTGCTTTTCGGGCTAATTAGCATTCATTTGCATGTTCTGTAAGACTAAGAGAGAGAGAATCTGAGCTGAGAAAGACCTCAGGAGTCTCCAGTGTGAGAACGCTTCAGTCTGCACCGAATCCAGTCGACTCAACCAACGCTTGGCAATCTGTGCGGTGTTTTACACACAATGCAAAGCAACACAGCAATTATATGATAACTCAATACTGATATTAATGTGTCATTCCTTCAATGCATTACAGCTTTAAGTCTCTCTTAACATGTTGGATAACATTTCAAAACTGCTTTTATGTAAATCGCATTAGTTTTATTTGAGCATTTTTGAGAAAATACATTTGTAATTATTTAAAGTAAAATTGTTATTATTTTACCAGAGTTTGAGCGGATGACAAAATCAGTTTTTAAAAAGAAATATCCTATATTTTTTCGTTCTCTAATTGAAATGTATCGAACAACATAACTTTCTCTTTTGAATATTGTATAATGAAATATAATTCTGATTCCTGTCATTTGATTAGTTATTAGGTGTCGTGTCTAAAAATTATTTTTGATCAAACTTACAGAAATTTGAATTACATATTCCATAAAAATGTCAAAATATTTTTTACATATATTTATGACAACTCACACTTTAATTAAATTTTCATAAATGCAGCTCAATTTAATCAGAATTTAGAATTATAACTTTTTTTATTATTGATTTTGAATGATTCTAAATGCCTCTGGAATCAAATATAAAAAGTGAACACAGAGTACTTTGTTAAAAGCTGTAAATAACTATAAAACAACGCCATGCCCTCTTACCTCATCTGTCATCAACGTAGCAATCGATCTGCCGATCTCGTGATATTGTGGTCCTTTACCCAAGGGCCCCAGCAGGATGAACAGGAACCTGACAGATCAGCCACGAAACAGTCATGTAACAGGAGGCAGGTTATCAGTACAGACTAACCTGTCCAGTTCTATGCTCACCTGGTGGTAATGGGCACTTCAGCCAGACCGTTCAGCAGTACGGCGGGAGAGAGGCGGACAAACGCCACGACAGGCCTGTCCAGAATCTCCAGCTCTCCAACCAGAACATTAGACGCCTCCGCACCCGGAGGAATCTTCTTCATGAAGTGCAGGTCTATCTACACACAGAGTCAGTTACTGCATCACTAGATGACAAACACACATGCACACTGAGAGCCAAGCCTGCCGTGGAGGTTTATTATACAGACTAAATAGATTTGAAAAGTTGAGCCATCTGTAAATATAATACTTAAGCAGTTATAAAGATGTGTTAAAAAAATGACAACTTAAATACTCAAATTATAACTACAATATTAATGAAAATGTAAAAAAAAAATAATAATAATATTACTTTAAAAAAACACAACTAATTCCACATATAAATAAAAACTATAACAGTACCTCAATAATACAAAAAAAACTATTCTCAGTATTTTCAAGCCATAATTATGCAACCCATCCATTTCTAGGATTCCATATTCTGGATATGGAATATTAAAAAGCGTGAAAAACAAATCCATAAAGCTCTTTGTAGAAATCTGGAATTCTGGTTCCTATGAAAATGTGTTCTTAGACTGGTTTAGAGTCAAAGGTCAAAATGATGTCCAGAACCAAAGAGATTATGTATGTTTGCATAATGCAAAAGACCATGTGTTCTGTAAGATTTGATAATATTACTCTCTATATTATTACAGCGTCCCATCACGACCCCTGTGACCCCTGACAGCATCGCAGCCGCTCTGTCATCTGTTCATGGGATCACAGCATCGTACCCACTTAATACAAGGAACGGAAGAGTCTGGTGTCAGGTAAAGAGGGTTTGAATCAGTGGCGGCTGGTGCTAAAAAATGTTGGGGGGGGGGCGCAAACAAACTGAAAGTACGGCGATCTGGTCCAAGCTCCTTGATCTTTTTTTTTCTTCATCCGAACGCCTTGTGAAGGGTATTTTTGTAAAGATAAAACCGAATTGTCTTTCATCTGGAGATATTGCGCTTGCTTCCACATTAATTAGTACCTGTCTGTCAACTGAACGAGCTGCTGCTGAGTGGAACGAGAGTCGTTGAGAACGGTCCAATCACATGAGGCCAAACATATAAAAACAATATTGATTCGCTCTAACAACAAAAGTGGGAGGAGCCTGCGCCCCAAGGACAATTTGAAACAAGCCAATTAGAGCTTAGCCTCAAATCACATGCTTTTGAAAAGTTTGTGTACCTACATACACACTCATTAGTCCGGCGCCCCGCACACAAATATGAAAGAAATATAGTTTAGATTGTTTGATTTTCAATAAATTATAATATAACTAACAGTAGAATACTATGACTAAATTATTTTATTTAGTTAATATTTGCGATATATTTTTTACTTATTGTTAACATGTTAAAGGGGGTTAACTTGAAGCCCCAGCGCCCCCTATTGACCAGCTGCTACTGGTTTGAAGCGTAATCCTCTTCCCAGAACAGAGAGAATCCACAGACCTCGAGTACTGGACGGGACGGCAAGACATGCCACTCTGGAAAAGTCTTAGTTATTTTAGCAGAAGCTTGAAGTTGCTAAACCAAATGTGGTGAAATATTTATGTACTGTAGAATTAACAGGACATTTCACTATAAAATGCAGTAAAATTTGTGTTTTTGTGAATAAAAAAATCAAGAACATCCATAAAAAGTATGGAAATAAATGCATGTTTGTAGAAGTCTACATTATATATTTCATTTAGCAAAAAAATGTAAATAAATACATGCATTTTAAGGGAATTGGTGATAGAATAATTTTTTTAAATGATTTGTTTGGCTTTAGTTTTTTGTACAATAAAAAAATCTGTTTATATAAACTACCTTTTAAAAGTCCGGGGTTAAGACTTTTTAATGCTTTTGAAAGAAGTCTTTTTGCTCAAAAATACAATAAAATGGTAATATTGTCAAATATTATTACAATTTAAAATAGATGTTTTCAATTTGAATAGATATTTAAAATGTAATTTATGCAACGCTGAAAAGGTTAATTTATGTTAAAACAGTTTTGCTGCTTAATATTTTGTGGAAACGTCTTATTTTCAGGTTTCTTCATGAATAGAAAATAGAAAGAGCAGCATTTATTCGAAATATAATCGTTTGTAGCACAAATGATTTTTATTATCACTTTTGATCAATTTAATACATATTTACTGAATAAAATCATTAATTTCTATTAAACACACCTACATACATTTGAATGGTTGTATAGCTTGGTTTCTGCATAAATATGAAGCAGTACAATTTTTTTCAACATTGATAATAATCAGAAATCTTTCTTGAGCAGCATATTAGAATGATTTCTGAAGATCATGTGACACTGAAGACTGGAGTAATGATGCTGAAAATACAGCTTTGATCAAAGGAATAAATTGCATTTTAAAATATATTAAAATAGAAAACAATAATATTCCACAATATTGCAGCTTTACTGTATTTTTTAGCACATACATGCATCCTTGTTGAGCAGAAGAGACTTCATTAAAAACATAAAAAATGGTAATGTTTCCAAACTTTTGACAAGTAGTGTAGTTTAATTGTGCATCGTTACCTTGCTGAAGTCCACAGCACTGTTTTCACGGCTCACGTCATTCTTGCCCTCCGTGGTCAGCAGTTGAGCCTGCGGTGGAATCATCTGACCTGCAGACGGAGAGACTATCAATCAATCAATCAATCAATCAATCAATGACAAGACTGATCAGCTGATGAATGAAACGCAGCAGAAGCATCGGCTGTATTAATGTAGCAGACTGAAATGACTGTGTTCATGGATTGGTAGAAGAGAATGATTTTAATGGAGGTCTGTCATGATCTCAGATGTGTTTTAACCATCACTATTGATTTCTACATCCATAAAGAGTCATAATAAGCAGAGAGGATGACATTTTTGGCCTTCAAAAATGGATATAAACAAATGAATAAATCACCAAGCATCACTTTATGGAAAGTCGATTGCGCTCTACTCTAAAGGCAGCTAAAGCAGCTTTCAGCGCATGAAGCAGCACCAAAGCTTAGTTAAGAGAGCATCTCATGTGGCATGAACAGATTTGTGTTTATTAGTCATGCTCGCTGCTGTTTTAATGCAGCTTTGGCTCAGCGCTGCATGAATTACAGTACTAATGATGCACGGCACAGAACGAAGGGTCTGGTACACTTCATGCGCTAGCGTTAGCGTGTGGGAAGCTGGCAATCTTCCTAAACATAAGCCCTGTATCAAGGTGATGAATATTCAGAACAGCCTTCACCTTCCTCACACAGTACAATATCATGTCATTTATCTGCTAACATTACACTGCGTATCTACTGGGGCAAATTGTATAACACTAAATTCACACTTACTGTTTACATTTGATTTAATTTGCATTTGCTTTTAATGCATAATGCATAAATGTAAATGAATGTAAATTCAACATCCAGTCTTGGGTTTAACCAACTAAAAGAAACAATGCTACATTTTTCAGTAGCACGAATGTAAGTAAACTGTTGCTGCCTTCAAGTACTTAATGAATAGCTAGTTATGTTTTGTGCAGAAAAAATCAATGTATTGGACGATTTTTTTATTATTTGTGCTAAAACCAAGAGGAAGAGATGTGCATTAGGTGCTGATTGACACTTTACTCTGTATTATATCCTTGTGCAGCAAAAGAGAATCATGGGAAATGTAGTTCTGTCATCCAATAGAATGCAACGATCCCATTCATTTTCTCCACAAGGGAACTGATTTTAAACTCATAAACCATTAAAGACAGATCTGCTTTGAGTTACAAGGCTGTTAATCGATGGTTCATGCTTTTGTTGAGACCATCACCCTACATTATTTTAACAATAATTGTGTTTAAACATGGAGTTCCTGGTGAAAAACTACATTACCCATGATTCTTCAAAGAAATGTCAATCAATCAGATATTTGAAACAAGCAAATTGCACCAAAAAACAAAACTCTTTAGCGCTGTGAAGTTGCCCTATGCTCTCAAACTGGTTATATATTTGTAAACATATACATATTATGCAATAATTCTCGCCAAGTACTTCTCAGCAGCGACTATGACATTTTGATGTTGTTCATATGCACTTGTCTCATTAACACGGTCAATCTGAATGAATGCAGCACATTAGAATATCTCAATTAATTTGATTCATTCAGTCAGTTTATTTTAATGAACTGGTTCTGCAAAATGATTCATTTGAATCATCACAGTTCCTATAACTTTTATGCATGTACAGTGTGTATATTAACATAAGAATGTCAATAACTCCCTAACATATATCCTAGTTTTGTGCCAGATATATGTTCATTTAATCATAATTTGTATTATATCATTTAAAATATATTTGTTATTAATATAATCTCAGAGAATCATGCATTCTCGTAGCCTGTCTCAGTATTTTAGACTACATTTTGTTCACCACGTGCAACCTCTCCGCTGAGATAACCACCTTCACACGTTATGTTTTAGGAAGCACTACAGCGGAAGGGAGATTCTCTGAAGTTAAAAGTTGCCTGGATCCAAGCCGTGGTCTCTGTCCGGGCTGAAGGAGGCGGTGGGGTTCTGGTTTGGGTGGATGGATGTGGAGGATGGAGGAGGGAGAGGAGAGGTGATGGAGGCTCTGGACGAGCAGCACAGAGGCCAACATGGAGAACAGGACGAGACCTGCCCATCATTCCCATCACAAACAACTGATCTCCACAGAGGAGACTTAAAGAGATGAGATGAAGCGCCTGTCACACACACACACACACACACACACACACACACACACACACACACACACAGACACACACACACACACACACACACACACAGACACACACACACACACACACACACACACAGACACAGACACACACACACACACACACACACACAGACACACACACACACACACACACGACACAGACACAGACACAGACACACACACACACACACACACACACACACACACACACACACACACACACACACACACACACAGACACACAGACACACACACACACACGACACACAGACACACAGACACACAGACACACACACACACACACAGACACACACACACACACACACACACACACACACACACACACACACAGACACACACACACACACACACACACACACACACACACACACACACACACACACACACACACAAAGAGGAGACAAGACAACAGAGACACTGAAACTCTGAGACGTGTGCGAGTTGATTTTTGGGAGAGACAGATTGAAACCAGCAACAACAGACAGTCAAACGGACATCAATTAGACAAGTTTCAGAAGTGACAACTGCATTAAATAAGTAAACAGCCTAAATTATTGTTCCATTAACAACACATCTTATTTTTCCAATTTGTAATTAATAAAAAAAATTTAAAACATACATAAATATACATAAAATAAAATAAAAATTATAAATATTTATTTAAATTTGGCTTAGATTTGTAAATGTTTTTGAAAGAATCTGCTCATCAAGGTTGCATTTAAACACATCAAAATGACATATTGTTACAATTTAAAATAACTGTTTTCTATGTGAATATACTGTCAAATGTAATTTATTTCTGTGATCAAAGCTGTATTTTCAGCATTACTCCAGTCTTCAGTGTCACATGATCCTTCAATAAAGGATTTTATTGTCACTTTTGATCAATGTAATGCATCCTTGCTCAATAATACTCATTTCATATTCATTTACTGAGTCCAAACCTTTAACCTGTAGTAGTATATAGTTCTGATTTGCATAATCAGACCTGCAACCTTCTGTATTTTCTGCGCAAGGGCAAATGAATACCGTTTTTGTCCGTGCAGTTGGTCTCAGACTGCCTCTTGCCGATGTCGGCGAAAGAGCGGACGATGGGAATCCGATTGGCCAGTTTCTTCTGGTTCTGGTGATGGTGCTGCTTCAGAAGAGCCTCTTTGACCTTCTTCCTGACTTCCTCTTCAAGATGTCCAGACACTTCCTGTTGGTCCAGCACCATTTCTAAGAAATACAACATACAAATGATCAGCTGCAGAAGAGAAAATGCATTATTACTGAGCAAAAAAACAACATCTCATTTTTTCAAAATGTTAATAAATAAATATTTAACAAATTAAAATATGTAAACTTTTTTTAATATAATTATCACACATCAATATCAATATAATTATCACACTTGTAACATCACCATGAAATATTAACAATTTGGCAATAATCTGACGTCATTTAGATGATCTTTTTATACGTTTATTGTAATTTTATACTAAAACGTGAACAGTGGCACAGATGTGCAGCAGTATAGATCTGCTGAATGCTATATTCATCTTCATATGTGCCACCAAAGTGTTAATTATTCACTTCGAACCTGAATAATAAATAGCATGATGAATTGTTAACACAGCATATGTCTGGCCAGTGCTGTACGAAGCTAATGTGATCTTTAAATGACTAATCTGTGCTAAATGTTTGGCATAAACCTCATCTGTGTCTATTTTGCAGATGTTCCTTGAACTCTGACATTGATGTTGATGACAAGCGATGGAGCAGCTGCTCAGAGAGCCGTCGCATGTCTCTGAAGATGCAGAACAGCTTCGAGTAATGCTAAATCACATGCTTAAGAGAGTGAGGTGCAAACAGTGTATAATTCATGACTGACACTAAGCCATAAAGACCATTTCCACAGCGCACTCACCTCTGGAGACTTGTTCTAGTGCATTTAAATTATATAAAAAATACAGTTTGTCTACAGATAGAATGATGACTTCTAAAACACACTTTGACCTTTTGTGACAACATGCCCCAATATCGGTTATGTTGTCACTAAAGGTCAAAGTGTGTTGTAGAATTCATCATTCTATCTATTTTTCAGGTTATACATACAAACATAGATACATAAATACACACACACATATATTTGTTCTTTTTGTTTGCTTATTTTTCTGTATCCAAATGAACATGCAACTCTCTCTCAGTCTCAACTCATGAAATACTGATGTTCAGAAGCTGAACACTGAACACTAGAACATATGTGCAATTACCAGAGCTTTAAACACTGAGTCTGTACATATGGCTTGAGCTCTCTTACACAAATCCCTCAGAGATTGACGTGTAAAGCTCAGTTTAAGGTGTTCCTCCGTGGCATATGAGCGCTGGCACATCCTATTACAATGTGCTAATTTGACAATGGAAGCTCATTTGACCAGAAATAGCAAACATTTTATGAGCACAGGAAAGAATCACAGTTCCCCATGCAATCAAAACAGGAATAAACAACTAATTATATTTTTACAGAAAAGAAAATTTGTTATTTTTCCTTCTGCATTTTCACTCACATTTTGCCCAAACTCTCATTACTGCATGTTTTGTTTTTACACTTTCAATAATTGTAATTATTCTCAATAGTGATTCTTATTACTATAAGATGCTAGAATACAATGATTTTATATTTTTAAAGGTTAAATTTGTGTAAAATCAGTTCAGCACTGTATTGATGATGATGATGATGATGCATTTTATTTATGGCGCCTTTCAAAACACCCAAGGTCACCTCACAAGCAAATAAAATAAAATAAAAAAATATTGTAATATTGTACAATGATGCATGAACAGTTTATGTTTTATTCACATTACGGAACAATTTTTTTTTGCATTAATGAGAGTTATTTGGGGAAATGCTATTATCATAAAAATTATGTCTTAATGCAAACATTACCCAAAAATGCTTAGTGTCATTTCTCCCCCCCCCCCCCCCCCCTTTTTCTAAAGATTTTTGTGTTAAATGTGACCTAGAAATGACAGATTTCACCCAAAAGCTCAATGTGTTTGTATTGAAATCAGTTCTACGACGGGATGTTGCCTTTCACAACCTGCGATCTCCTCCAGAGAGCTGGCTCTCATGTCCAGCATGACGGTGCCGTTGATGATGCAGCTCCGCAGCTCAAAGAGACTGTGCAGAGAGAGCGTCGCAACGTATGGTTTACTCCAGCGCTCACCTCCATCCTCCACGTCCTCTTCAAACTTCAGCCACCTGGACAAAGAGACGCAGACATGGTTAAAGGAATAGTTCACTCAAAAAATGAACATTTGCTGTAATGTACTCAGCCTCAGCCCATCAGATGAGTTTGTTTCTTCATTAAATTTGGAGAAATGTAGCATTCCATCACTTGCTCAGCAGTGGATCCTTTGCAGTGAATGGGTGCCGTCAGAATGAGAGTCCAAACATCACAATAATCCACACCACTCCAGTCCATCAGTTATGACTTGTAAAGAGAAAAGCTGTGTTTGTAAGAAACAAATCCATCATTACGATATTTGTTACTTTAAACCATTGCTTCTGGACAAAATATGAGTACATAATCCATAATAATGCTTCCTCCAGTGAAAAAAGTCAATCTTTTGTAGTCTCTTACATCAAAATCCACCCACACATTTGTTTAGAGCTGTTTTGGCGTGTAAAGGGTGCTTGATCCGTGCAGATTTATCTCCTGATTCAGACCAGATGACTTTTTCACTGGAGGAAGCATTATTATGGACAGAGGAATCATATTTTTGCCGGAAGCAATGGTTTGAAGTTAAAAAAAAAAGCCTTAATGATGGATTTGTTTCTTACAAACACAGCTTTTGTCTTCTCCAGATGTTAACTGATGGACTCGAGTGGTGTGGATTATTGTGATGTTTTTATCAGACTCTCATTCTGACGGCACCCATTCACTGCAGAGCATCCATTGGTGAACACGTGATGTAATGCTACATTTCTCCAAATCTGATGAAGAAACAAACTCATCTACATCTCGGATGGCCTGAAAGTGAATGAACTGTCAGCAAATTTTCCTTTTTGGGTAACTATTCCTTTAAAAACAACCACAACTTCAGCCAGAGTACCAATGTCTGTGGAAAATAAGAGCTCAAAGATACATTTCAGAATTAAGAGCATAACTTTCATATGAAGCTCTCGTACAAATATGCCAGAATATAGTGCACAAGATCTACAGTACAGACTTTATTTCATATGCCAAATATATCATATTTGTCCTTTTTGGAGCTTGACAGCATTATGAACTGTTATGAATGTTATGCAGATTAATAAATAATAACGTAAACAACCTTCCTTAGAACCTTTACTGAATAAGTAAATGGGAATTTGTGTTGCCTCGTGTGAATTGTTAATATTTTTAGATATAAATCAGTACATTCTACATGTTGTCTTTGTTTATTGAAGAAAAAATGAAAGCAAACCTCATGCTGAGTGCACTTGCATTTAGATGTGATGCCATATGACAACGTAGAAACCATCATCATTATAAGTGCTTTATTTAGTCTTTCTGTTTGATCGCACGCACACAAACATTACACAACAATGCTTCTTTATATAACCTCAGCTCTCTTGGAATAATGCCGCTCCACAGATTTAATGCATTAAACATCACTCATGCTCTCAAAACACATGAGATCAGCCAAGCATCAATCTCTGAAAAACACTGAGCATTAACCCGTGATGTCAAAATATTGATTCATTATTTGTGGGCTGATGACAAATAAAGATTGCTGAGAGAGAGAAAAGCAGAAATCTTTTAAAAATAGTTTAAAGCTCATGTGTCAAGTGCTTTAAAATGTCCTTTGCATGGTTAGTTCAGATTCATAATAAATGCACAGTGTTCTAAACAAGCGGGAATATCAGAATATTTTTTTATTTATTTATTTTAACCGATTTGCATGTACTGACCTGCATGTATATTTCCACGAGAGCCATTTTGAATTGAATTGAATTTGAATGTATTGCCATTTGCACAGGTACATTGTAATTCTTATGCATTTCTCAGAGTCAGCTTTATAAAAGAAATTAAATAAACAGTTATAAATAATTAATATAGCACACTGTGGTAATGTTTCACATTTTAAGGGAATAATAGGAGACACAAATATCTGTCCATGGGTCTTTAGAACGTACTAGTCCTCCAAAGTAAGAGAGAATTATGGGATAGGATAATATTTCCCTCCCTGATGTCCTGGGCCACTAACCTAACAGTGGCTTTGTGATGCCATTTCCTCTTCTTGGGGTTTCTTGTCACATGCATTGATCACATGACAAAATATATAAATGGCCTCCTGTATGTTACTTTTACTAACACTTAGTTGTTTTTCTAATATCATATGCTTTTAGTTTTGATTTTGGTTTAAGTTTAAGTTTTAATAATATGTTATGTGCTTTTGTCAATCGTTATTGTGTCTATGTGTTAATAGTTAATAATTGTGTTAATGTCTATTATACCATACATTTTTAATGACATCATGGGCCCTATTTTAACAATCTAAGCACATGGTTTAAAGCACAGGGCACAGGTGCACTCGGGGTGTGTCCGAATCCACTTTTGCTAGTTTAACGACGGGTCAGCGCATCCGGGAACATGGTCTAAATGGGTTGTCCCTATTCTCTTAATGAGTAATGGGTGTTTTGGGGGCGTAACGTGCAATAAACCAATCAGAGGTCTCATCTCCCATTCCCTTTAAGAGTGAGTTGCGCTCGTGCCAGGGCGGATTCGCTATTTAAACAGAAGAAGTTTAAGGTGCACAGACTGAACAAACAGAGCTGCTCATGCGCAAGCAAATAGGTAGGCTAATTCTTATTCACACAATGACTATCTATTATTACATGTATGACATTTTTATATTTATGTAGCCTATACAATAATATTATTTTACACTGTAATCTTAATTATTTTTTATATTTGGCATGTTTGTGTGCTGCTGCACGTCCCTGTGTGCAATAAGCAAAGTGAACGCACTTTATTTTACTGTGTGATTATTCCACTTTTTTAGAGACACTGATTTAAAACACCAGACGGAAATATCAGATCAGTTATTTTTATATTATTTATGTATATATATATATATATATATATAATGCTGTCATTTTAATATTTTTGGATTTCCTTTTAATCTTAGTAATATGTTAAGTGCTTTTGTAATTTTTATTTGTTTTTTTATATATATTTTTGTCCTGCATTTGTATTTTTTATACACATACACATAAGTGCATATTGAATGACTGAATCCAGACAGGTGAAGTCACATGACCGAGTCACATGGGTCAGTACCTGGCGGTTTCTCTCCACTCAGCATCCTCTCCGTTGCGCAGGCAGATCTCATCCAGCTCGGTGAAGAGGTCGTGTGGTATGTGCTCTTCATCATCATCCTCAGTGCCCAGCAGAAACTGAACCCTCTGAGAGGGAGTATCTGTGACACAGCATTTCAGTGACTTCAATAAACCACCAAGCTCAGTTCTAAAGGTCACATGGCTAAAATAGGCAGCGAAAATGTTCTGTGTTCAACACACGCTATGTGGATAATGATAAAGCACAGAAAAGAAGCAACTGCTCTATAGCAGGACTGAGTCATCATGATGAGCTGCTAAAGGAGCAACACACACTCCAACTCTGAGCCTGTCGAGATCACGGCCAGAGAGAGAGAGAGAGAGAGAGAGAGAGAGAGAGGGGGGGGGGGGGGGGAGAGAGAGAGAGGGGGGGGGGGGGGGAGAGGGAGAGAGAGAGAGAGAGAGGGGGGGGGGGGGGAGAGAGAGGGGGCGGGAGAGAGAGAGAGGAGAGAGAGAGAGAGGGGGGGGAGAGAGAGGGGGGGGGGAGAGAGAGGGAGAGGGAGGGGGGGGGGGGAGAGAGAGAGAGGAGAGGGGGGGGGGGGAGAGAGAGAGAGAGAGAGAGAGGGGGGAGAGAGAGAGGGAGAGGGAGAGAGGAGAGAGAGAGAGAGAGAGGGGGAGAGAGAGAGAGAGAGAGAGAGAGAGAGAGGAGAGGGAGAGGGAGAGAGAGAGGGAGAGGAGAGAGAGAGAGAGGGGGGGAGAGGGAGAGAGGAGAGAGGAGAGAGAGAGAGAGAGAGGGGAGAGAGAGAGAGAGGGAGAGAGAGAGAGAGAGAGAGAGAGAGAGGGGGAGGAGAGAGAGAGAGAGAGAGAGGGGGGGGAGAGGGAGAGGGAGAGAGAGAGGGGGAGAGAGAGAGGAGAGGAGAGAGAGAGAGAGGAGGGGGGGAGAGAGAGAGAGAGAGAGAGAGAGAGAGAGAGAGAGAGAGAGAGAGGGAGAGAGAGAGAGAGAGAGAGAGCTTCAAAGAAACACGATACAACAGGAGAGGCCATCAAAGGGAAACAGAAATGATGAAAGGATATCAGAAGGGACAGAGGAAGACAGCAAACAAACAGAAAAAAGGAAGGACAGAAAATAAAGAACACTGCAAAGACACATGTTCTAACTCAGTATTTTGTTTTGTTTTGATTTGAGCATAAATTTGCTTAATTTTGATTCTTTTTTAGAAAACAAAATCAACATTTTAAATAATTTAAGACATTTTTAACGGAACAGCGTATGGAACCTTTAGAAAAGAAAAAGTTTGCATATGGCTTATTTTAATTGTATTTTTTTATTTGATGCATCAGGCTTTTATGCCTCATATATTATGATGCAGTGAGATCGCAGAGGAAAAAATATCTCAATTTCATTCAGAGGCCCAAACTGTCACACTATATCTCAAAATAATATGTTTTAATAAGATATTTAAATTCTTAGTTTTATGATCAAAACATATACTGAACAAAATTATAAACGCAACACTTTTGTTTTTGCCCCCATTTATCATGAGCTGAACTCAAAGATCTGACTTTTTCTATGTACACAAAAGGCCTATTTCTCTCAAATATTGTTCACAAATCTGTCTAAATCTGTGTTAGTGAACACGAGATAATCATCCACCTCACAGGTGTGTCATATCAAGGCATATCAAGATGCAAGGTGCAGGCTGGCCATATTATTGCACTCTATGTGTAGCTTTTACTGGCTGGCCATAAAAGACCACTGGTCCAGGGGGGTCCGAAAACCAGTCAGTATCTGGTGTGACCACCATTTGCCTCACGCAGTACAAATCTCCTTCACAATTGTTCCTCAAGGTGAAACACATCTCCTTCACATAGAGTTGTTCTGGATGTGGAGGTCAGACTGGGCTGGTGTGGTTACACGTGGTCTGTGGTTGTGAGGCCGGTTGGATGTACTGGATTCTCTAAAATCCAGGGCTTTGGGGAAGGCTGGTAGAGAAATGAACTGTGGTTGTGAGGCATGTACACGGCAACAGCTTTGGGGAACCTGCATGATGTCAACATTGCACGCTCCCTCACGGCAACAGCTCTGGTGGACATCTGTGGCATTGTGCTGTGTGAATGTCAATTTTATGGCTTCAAAACTGTGGCCATATTGTGCTGTGTGAGACACACCTAAAACAATAATCATGCTGTCTATTGTGGCCATAATCTTGACCACAGCTGTGCAATAATCATGCTCGTCTTCAGCATTTGATATGCAGATTTGTGAACAATATTTGAAACAGATTTAGACAGATTTTGTGTAAAAAGAGAGAAATAGGCTTTGAGTTCTTTTGTGTACTCATGAAAAATGGGGGCAAAAACAAAAGTGTTGCGTTTAAATTTTGCAGTATATAATGCAAAAACAAAAGTGTTGCGTTTAAATTTTGTTCAATGAATTAAGAGATTAACAAATAAATCCTCAAAAGCCTGATTAAGAGATTAACAAATAAATCCGCTCACATTCATATTTTATGAACATATATTTATAATAAATAATATCATTTGAACATCAAGTATAAATAAATAATATCTTGATAATCAAGTAATAAACCTAAGCTTCTTCAGTTCAGAATGAAATCTGAAAAAGACCCGTGAAACACGAGCTGAAGCTGAACGTTTGTACAATTATAAGGCCTTTTATTTCTAAAAATGTATAAAGTATTAATCAGATGAGAGAAGGCATGAAGTAGATTGTGTGCGACTGGTTTTGATCATGTTGATTAGAAACGGGCTTTATAGGGTTAAGAGTGTTTTGTACTGGAAAGCAGGACAAGAGCACTGAGTAAGAAAGCCGCTGAAGGAAGGATGGATGGTTACTGTATGACGGAGATTGGTGTCCGTCTTCGACGCCCGAGTCTCTCTCCCTGCTCCTCTTTCTGTGTCGGTGTCCGTGATGCCGGTGATGCCGGTGAGTTCTTCTGCCCAGAGGAACATGAACCCCGATATACAGAGTCCTGTGACCTATCATCAAACACAAGCACAAGCACTCAGAGACGGTAGACAACAGAGAAAATGATTCGGCTCATGTTCTGAGGTCACTTCAACATAACTTTCACTGAAATTAAACCTCATGCACACTGTAAAAACATGATTTTTCAAAGTTACAATTCTTTCAGTGCTATTGGAACATGCTAAAAACTCATCTGTAAAAAATGAGTGCAGTCGAACGATTAATCCGCAGCAAAATCAGTCATTATAGGCCGCAAAAATCAGAAAAAAGCTACTATAATAGTATGAAAATAAATAGCATGCCAAAATAGAAATAATATAGAAATTATATTTTAAATTCTATAAATTATGGTATAAATACTATATTAATACTACTAAAATAACACTTCATTCATTCACTGCTGGAAAATATTGCTCCAAAATTGCCTGAAAAAAATATTTTGCCCAGTATTTGTTATTCACAACTGTAAAATATTAAAAATATTTTGTTTTTATTTGTGCAGTTCATGATTACTCGCATTCAAAATAAAAGTTTTTGTTTACATGATATACAGTTTATGTGTGTATTATGTATATTTATTATGTATGTATATATACATACACACGCATATGCATGTTATATATTTAAGAAAAATGTTACGTTTATATATTAAATATATTTATATACAATATAAATTAAATTAATATAAACATATATATGTAAATACATGTAAATATTTCCAAAATATTTGCTGTATGTGTGGTGTGTGTATTTATATATACATAATAAATATACACAATACACACACATATATCGTGTAAACAAAAACTTTTATTTTGAATGCGAGTAATTAATCGTTTGACAGCACTAATAAAAACAAAATAATTTTTTCAGGCAATTTTGGAGCAATATTTTCCAGCAGTGAATGAATTAAGTGTTATTTTAGTATTATTAATATAGTATTTATACCATAATTTATAGTATTTAAAATATAATTTCTATATTATTTCTAGTAATATTTTTAAATATTATATAATATTAGCAGTATGTTTCACACCTGTGACAATTCATATTAATCGTAATATTAAAGAGACAAATTCACACACACACACACACACACACGATTTACCACACACACACACACACACACACACACACACACACACACACACACACACACACGATTCACCATTCACACACACACACACACACACACACAGACACACACACACACACACACACACACACACACACACACACGATTCACCACCCACACACACACACACACACACGATTCACCACACACACACACACACACACACACACACACACACACACACACACACACACACACACACACAGACAGACACACTCTTGATTCACCACCCACAGACGTTCCTCTCAGACTTAACATGACGTGTGTGAGAGAAACAGCGGCTAGGACGAGCAATACATCTGTACGTGACTGATGACGCATCACTGCTCATTTAATACACTCGAATATATATAGGTAGTATATCTGTAGTATAGGCACCCCTGATTAACATACATTTACATACATTTTTTATTATATTTTGATTTATATTTTATCTGATTTTTTCCAATAAGGTTACACAGGAAAAATATTTTTTTCAAAAGTAAATATACAGATAAAAATACAATATTGTGAAATCTACCAAATACATAAATGTAAATGTTTTATAATACATAAACACACAAAAGAAACCTGCACTCATCAAGACATGAGGTCTTCAAGTTCATCAGCCCAAGTTAGAAATACATGCTCATAATTAATGCTAATAAAGCAGGCACAAACATAAACAGAAAAGCATGTGATTATTTCTGACATGTGTAGGACACGGAGCCTCTGTTTAGACACGAAGTGTCTTGATGACCCATTCATTATTCTAATTTGGATACTGTAATTATTCCCTGCCTCTTTCTCACCGTATGTAAAAATAGCGTCCGGGGAGGAGAGCAGCTGACGTGTTTAGAGAAGAAGCTTCCAGTAGCTGCTCTTTTCCCCTGTGAAACGCTCTCAAATACTAGCTCTCGTCCTCCCACCAGTCTTTTCTATTCATGACACTTCAGAGGCAGATACACACACACACACACACACACACACACACACACACACACACACACACACACACACACACACACACACACACACACACACACACAGACACAGACTCTCTCTCTCACACACACACACACACACACACACACACACACACACACACACACACACAGACACAGACACAGACACAGACACACACACACACACACACACAGACACACACACACACACACACACACACACACACACACACACACACACACAGACAGACACACACACAGACACAGACACAGACACAGACACACACTCTCTCTCTCACACACACACACACACACACACACACACACAGACACACAGACACACACACACACACACACACACACACACACACACACACACAGACAGACACAGACACACACACAGACAGACACAGACACACACACACACACACACACACACACACACACACACACAGACACACACACAGACAGACACAGACACACACACACACACACACACACACACACACACACAGACAGACACAGACACAGACACAGACTCTCTCTCTCTCACACACACACACACACACACACACACACACACACACACACACACACACACACACACACACACACAGACAGACACAGACACACACACACACACACACACACACACAGACAGACACAGACACAGACACAGACACACATTCTCTCTCTCACACACACACACACACACACACACACACAGACAGACACAGACACACACACACACACACACACACACACACACACACACACACACACACACACACACACACACACAGACAGACAGATACAGACACACACACACACACACACACACAGACAGACAGACACACACACACACACACACACACACACACACACACACACACACACAGAGACAGACAGACACACACACACACACACACACACACACACACACACACACACACACACACACACACACCTGATTCACCACCCACAGACGTTCCTCTCAGACTAACATGACGTTCTCTGTTGCTCTGAAACAGTTCAGTATTATTGTGTGTGAGAGAAACAGTGGCTAGTACGAGCAATACATCTGTACGTGACTGATGACGCATCACTGCTCATTTAATACACTCGAATATATATAGGTATATATCTGTGTATAGGCAGATTAAATATATTTGACATTTTGTTTTATATTTTGATATGCTATATTTTATCTGATTTTTTCCAATAAGGTTAATGCACAGGAAAAACATTTTTTTCAAAAGTAAATATACAGTAAAAATACTAATATTGTGAAATATTTTTATAATAATAAAATAACTTAAACATATCTTTAAATATAATTTATTCCTGTAATGCGCAGCTGAATTTTCAGCATTATTACAGTGTCACATGATCTTCAGAAATCATAATAATGTGCTGCTCAAGAAACATTTCTGATTATTATCAATGTTAAAGACAGTTGTGCTGCTTTGTATTTTTGTGGAAATGATATGACCATGATATAGTTGTTGTTTTTTCAGGAGTATTTCTGTATGCATTCTTACTGAATAAAAAACTGTTCATCTGTGTTCTATTATTATCCTCATGTGCCTCTCTACTTAAGCTCAAGTCTGCTCAGTTGCTCTTTGTCCAGTGTTAAAGTCAGTTTGTAGACGTGTATGTGTGTGGGCTTAGCCCTGTCATCTGGATTATTAAAAGATATTGAACCCTCCTTCATCTTCCTTTGCCTTGTGGATTACTGCACCCACCACTACGTGACAATGTGATATTTATAAATGAATATAATTAGTCTGTATTTACCCTCTAGCTCCTCCTTCTCCAGTCCAGCCTTAAGCATGGAGTGAGTGCCTCCTCTGTCCACCACAGCCTCCTCGTCATTCCTCTGTGTAGAGAGAGAGAGAGAGAGAGAGAGAGAGAGAGAGAGAGAGAGAGTGTGTAGAGAGAGAGAGAGAGAGAGGAAGAGAGAGAGGGAGAGAGAGAGAGAGAGTGTGTAGAGAGAGAGAGAGAGAGAGAGAGAGAGAGAAAGAGAGAGAGAGAGTGTGTAGAGAGAGAGAGAGAGAGAGAGAGAGAGAGAGAGAGAGAGAGAGAGAGAGAGAGAGAGAGAGAGAGAGAGAGAGAGAGGAGAGAGAGAGAGAGAGAGAGAGAGAGAGAGCGAGAGAGAGAGAGAGAGAGAGAGAGAGAGAGAGAGAGAGAGAAGAGAGAGAGAGAGAGAGAGAGTGTGTAGAGAGAGAGAGAGAGAGAGAGAGAGAGAGAGAGAGAGAGAGAGAGAGAGAGAGAGAGAGAGAGAGAGAGAGAGAGAGAGAGAGAGAGAGAGAGAGAGAGAGAGAGAGAGAGAGAGAGAGAGAGAGAGAGAGAGAGAGAGAGAGAGAGAGAGAGAGAGAGAGAGAGAGAGAGTGTGTAGAGAGAGAGAGAGAGAGTGTGGAGAGAGAGAGAGAGAGAGAGAGAGAGAGAGAGAGACTAAACATGGTTTACAGCAGAACCTGGACCTGCTGGAGCAATACTGCCAGACCTGGGCCCTGACAGTCAACCTGAAGAAAACCAACATTATGATCTTTCAGAAGAGATCCAGATCCCAGGGAACACAACACATCTTTACATTAGGCACTAACCAGATAACACACACATCACACTACAACTACCTGGGTTTGAAAATCACATCCACTGGAAACTTTAATCATGCTGTGAATGAACTGAGAGATAAAGCACGCAGGGCCTTCTACGCCATAAAACGGCAATGTCCTATAGAAATCCCTATTAGAATAGTAGAATCAGTAATTGAGCCCATTGCACTCTATGGCAGTGAGGTGTGGGGTCCACTGACAAACCCAAGTCAAGATCTCACCAAATGGGAAAAACACCCGATTGAGACCCTGCATGCAGAACTCTGTAGAAATATATTACACGTGCACCGGCACACAACAAATAACACATGCAGGGCAGAATTAGGAAAATATCCTCTAATAAACTAATGTATTGCTGTAAACAAAGAAATATGATTTGCTTGAGGACACTGCTGCATTTTCACCAGTATTGCTCGATGTTTTTATGGGAATGAAAGTGCAATCCAGCTACAATCCAGTTACCATGGTTACTAATGCAGCCCACAGCAGCAGCCTTGTGTTCTTCAACAAAGACCTTTTCTGTGTGAGTTTCCTATTGAACTTGAACTTCACTTTCTCTTTAAAAACAAGCAAAAAAAACAGTGCTAGACAGGTATCAGTGACAATATGAGCACATTACAACTGCACCAATGGCTGTTTTGAAGTCATTCATATGCATAAACACTAGTATGTAGAATATACATAATAAAAATGCATATTAATAAGTATATATTTTCTAATAAAAAAACTAAAATAATAAAATGAATGAAAAAATTTAGTCATTTAATATTTAAAGGACATTATTAATATCAAACAGGCCAAAACTGCACATTATTGTTTTTGTCAATTATTTTATGACAGTTGAATATGATCAATAATTAATTTTCCACTGTTTAAAGTCATATCAAACACCACAAAATGCAGGAACTGCTGTTTAGGGTATTTCTGAATGAAGTCTCCTGTTCACAAAGGCTGCATTTATTTGATCAGAAATATAGTAAAAACAGTCAAATTGTGAAATATTATTACTATTTGAAATAATTATTACTATTTATTATTACTAATAATTATTACTATTTGAATATATTTCTCCAGTCTTCAGTGTCACATGATCCTTCAGAAATCATAGTAATATGCTGATTCTCTGATGAACAGAACAGCATTTATTGAAAACTTTTCTAACATCAGGAACAGTGTCGGGGGAAGTTACTTTTAAAAGTAATGTGTTACAATATTGCGTTACTTTCTAAAAAAGTAACTAATTACGTTACTTAGTTACTTTTTATGGAAAGTAATGCGTTACATTACTTTTGCGTTACTTTTGCGTTACTTTTTAAATATGAGCAGGGCTTGATTGTTTTTAATACAAGAAGTTATATTTATAGCAAATATAAAAGCTTTTCACACCAAAAAGTGTAATGAATAAACCTCAGACTGAAGGACGAGTAAATCACGTCTGTACAGAAGAACACAGGAGAAGATCAACACTCTTCAGCAATTAAAAATCAATCAAGCACAATTGTTAAAGTAAAGTCATTTTTGCTTATTAGTATGGTTGAACTGATCATCAGCAAACACATCGGTTAATAAAATGAGATTAGATACATTTGTGTTGTTTAACATATTTAATTATTGCAGGTTTGCATCATATTCTGAGTTTGCATTTCACTGTTTTAATTCATTTTGATGAATACTGAATCTGTTTTTTGCGAGTGGGATGAATTAATACACATTTATATTTGGTCTACTTCAGTAAGATCATGTTCACACGGCGCTCTGTCAGTCAATAAATGGAGAAAAGTAACTCAGATATTTTCTAGTAAATTAAAAAGTAATGCGTTACTTTACTAGTTACTTGAAAAAAGTAATATTATTACGTAACTCGCGTTACTTGTAATGCGTTACCCCCCCAAAACTGATCATGAATATCTTAACTGTCACTTCTGATCAATCTAATGAATCCTTGCTGAAGACAAATAATAATTAAAAAAAATTTACTAACCCCAAGTTTGAAATTACAATATGCAAGTTGCTTAGGATAAAAATAATAAAAATGTATTTTTCTTCAAGTGAATCAATCAACGTGTGTAATTTCACAGAAGATGTCTATCTACAGTGTAAGAGTTTCAATGTGATTATTTAATGCAGGTTTAAAATATAGCAAACTTCAAATCATGCACTGATATCATATATTTCATGCAGAAATACAACTAGAATACAATTACTCATCGCTCAGCTCCTTCAGCACAAAACAAATTAGTGTCATAATGAGCTCTTGAGGGAATCTTTAATTAGTGCAAAAGAATAGCTGCTAGTCTAAAAACAGGGTTAAGCAGTTTCTAGTCGTGATTCCCTTCAGTGCATAATGAAAGCAGACTGGATTTGTGCATTTGTCCTCAACAGACAGCATTACTGACCAGCTGCTAATCGCAACAAGCTGCTGTTTTAGCACCTCATTACTTGAGAAACACGCAGCATTAAAACAGATGGTGCCGAGCCAAGATCAACCCTCAGAGCAATGACATAAGAGCAGAAATACAGGCTTACCAAACACGTACAATACTACTGGTGCACACATGCTAGGATAGTGATACTCAATTTATATGTCAACATTACACTATCACTCAAAGATGTGTGGCAGTACAAGTAAGATAAAACTTTTCTTCTGCAAGGATGCATGACATTTGTATTATTCTTGATCAAATAAATGCAGCCTTGGTGAGCATTCAAAAGCATTTGTATTCAATCTTCCTGACTTCTGAATGGTATAGTGTATTGTATTTTCTTGTAATTGCTTGAATAAACTTCATTCTAAATGTTTAATACGGTATTAAAAATCAAGGCACGAAATGACATACTTTACATTTGTATACATAAATAGCAATAATCAGCTATATATTTTTTTCTAAAACAGTTTAATATGTGAAAGATGCCTCTTCAGTGGCATATTTTTGAGTGATAATAGAAATGAATCAGAGTTTTGAATCAAATGATTCACTGAATCAGGCGTTCAGAACTGATTTATACACGAATTAAACTCTAGCAGTATTTTAGCTAATGATGTTTAAATCAAATACGTTATTAAAACACAATAGGACCAGATACATGGATTAAGATTATGATATTGGTTTTAATTCTGAATTGAGTATAAAAGATTGGCACCAGTGGCCTGTAGCACGAAGCCGGGTTCAGGTTTTACCCGGGTCAGTTCACGTGCAGTTTGAGCAAACTCTGAGTTTTGGGGCTCAAGAAGATGGGTTGGTTTTTCAGCGGGATCCGTCACCGTGGTAACTTCCGCTACACAAAACTGGACCAATCAGCTGTGAGCAAAGTGACATGAAGCCACTCCCCCGCATCAAATTAAAGCAGTTTATATTAGAAACATACAAATTACTCGACTTTTGCAGCTACGTATTTATTTTATTTATATTATATTAATTATAATTGTTTATAAATCTTATAATATATTCATATAATTATTATATGAAGTGGCAATTCATATTAAGATTAGCATTTAAATTTAATTAAATACCTATGGATAAGCTTTCATATATCCAACCTTTAAAATGACTAAATTAATATGTTTTCCTTTTGAGCTCTGTGTGAAACTGATATATAATCATTTAATAGTTGATTCCTTTGCATAGTCATATATTTTCTTTCTGCTGCCTTCTCAAACTTTTGCTGCAGCAGAAGTGTTATTCCTGCCTTGTAAATTAATTACATTTTTAGTAACGACATCTCTTAATCTTCAGCAGAAAAGTGAATTGTGCTGACTCTCGCGGGAAGTGAATCAACTGACGTTTGCTGATGTTCTCCGTGTGATTGGCTGTTTTCTGCACGTGTCACACATTCAGGCGCACGCGTTCCAGAGATAATCACAAACTCTGCTTCAAACTCGGAGTTGGTAGAGATTTTATATCGAGCTTTGTGATCCCGCTGATCCTGATCTAAACCAGGTTGGATTTGCTTGGTTTTGTCAACTCTAAACCTACTCTGAAACTCAGTTTGTTCATTACGCTTCGTGCTACAGGCCACAGATTGATTGTAAATAAAAAATGCATAACCTGAATGCATGTGATTCAATTTAGATGAAAGAATCTGCCAAATGCATAAACATAAATGAGATGCAAATCATTTCAATTCTATTCATCTTTTCACCTGCTCTGACAGCAGCTCACTAAAATCCATCCTAAACTTCAAAACTAGCAGATTAAATTCACGTTCCTCAGGGCCTCCAGGTAATACAGTGTGTGTGTGTGTGTGTGTGTGTGTGTGTGTGTGTGTGTGTGTGTGTGTGTGTGTTGTGTGTGCTCAGACAGTTGACGGTAGCTACAGTAAATCACACAGGCGAGAGCTCTCGCTTCACACCCACACACTGACGCACCGACGGAAAAAACCCAAGGGCACCTTTTAGACGACTGAATGAGTGTGTGTGTGTGTGTGTGTGTGTGTGTGTGTGTGTGTGTGGTGTGTGTGTGTGTGTGTGTGTGTGCGTGCGCGTGTGTGTGTGTGCGTGTGTGTGCGTGAGTGTGTCTGTGTGTGTGTGTGTGTGTGTGTGTGTGTGTGTGTGTGCGTGCGCGTGTGTGTGCGTGTGCGCGTGTGCGTGCGTGCGTGTGTGTGTGTCTGTGTGTGTGTGTGTGTGTGTGTGTGTTTCTGTGTGTTTGCGTGCGTGCGTGCGTGTGTGTGTGTGTGTGTGTGTGTGTGTGTGCGTGCGCGCGTGTGTGTGTGTGTGTGTGTGTGGTGTGTGTGTGTGCGTGTGTGCGTGTGAGTGTGTTTCTGTGTGTTTGCGTGCGTGCGTGTGTGTGTGTGTGTGTGCGCGCGTGTGTGTGTGTGTGTGTGCATGGACACGTGTGAGAGTGTTATTCCTGTGAAATTAGCTCCTGAGCTCAGAACTGTAACTTTGATGAGATTCACTTACAGCACACTCATCCTGATAAATGCTCTTCTGTTTGTGCTAAACGCTGGTCTGCGGTTAACACTGACTGTTTAAAGAGAATTTTGTTCTACAACATAAATTACAAATAAAAAAAATTATCCTGGAATAGTTTTTAGCTGTTATTTTATTTCAGTATTCATATTTTCGAAATGTCTATAAATTGCTTATAATCAGCATGAATCTGTATACTGTAAAACAATTCAATTGAATCAGTTAAAAGATGAACATGGCCTAAATAGTTGTGGAAAAAGCAAGACTGAATGATTATGAGATTGAAACAAATAAATTGATGATATTGATAAATTGATATAAACACATACATATGTATATTACATATTATACTGAAATGTCATTCTTAACGGTTTCATTTATGAATGACTGACAAATATGAATCACGACAAGTTCATTGGTTTATGTTAAAACTGTGTAATCCAAATGGACGGACATTTGAATTAAAATATAAATCTTAAATTTAGACCAAAAGACCCAGATGTGAATTTTGAAATAATTGTACACTTTACAAAAATATCTCTATGAGGAATGTGCTAAATAACTACCGCATCCAGTAGCTTATTGATTTATTAAGCACTATAAATGATTATCTAAGCTAGCAAATACAAATAGTCTTGATTTCCCTGAAATGGCATCCGGTTCATATATTCTCTCTTCACAAGGCGTTCATTCAGATGAGTGCCTTTTTCCCTGCATAAAATATGAATGGCATATAATCTGCATGAGGTCTAATCTCTTTATCCTGAATCCTCTCTTTTTTTTGACCAGACTGTCACATGCTCTCGTTTAATGTGGATCTGCACACATCCTACACTGCAATCCTGTAAAGAGACAACACACACTCATACATACACACACTCACGGGTTCATGTGAAGGAACAGAGCAGACACAAGCCTCAATACAGTAAAATAAAAATGAGGTCTCTTAACAGCTGAAGTGCATCATCACTGCACCCCAGAATCACCAAAATGAATGGCACAAATAATGACACTCTGCCATTGGTCAAGCTAACAGAGAGTCCCGCCCCCAAACTCACGCCGGACGCTCAAACAGACGGATGCAACAATACAATGCTTTAAAGGTATCGCAATATTTACATTATTTGAGGATGAAATACAGAACTGATATATTTTATAATTCTCCAAAAACTCTTTAATATCTCAATTACAAGAAATGAGATTAAATAGCTATCTGTGCTAAAGCCTCCTCTGTCTCAGATGTTTCACCGTGAGGAAAACCCGTAATGAACACAAAGGTGGGAAATCTCTTTATGATATATGATCTCAAATGTTTCTTCATCCAGTTTTTCCAAGATCTGAACGGCTATGCACATTAACAATAGGACAACTTTTGCATTTAGTTTTATTCCTAATAAATTCCAGAAATACATTACTGTTCATAAATTTGGGGTTCGTTCTAATATGCTGATTTGCTGTTCAAGACACATTTCTGATTATTATCAATGTTGAAACTTCATATTTTTGTAGAAACCATGATTATTATTATTATTTGATTAATATAAAAGTTCCAAAGAACAGCATTTATTTGAAATATAAATCCTTTTGTAATATTTTAAATGTCCTACTGTCACTTTCGATTAATTTAATACATCCTTGCTGATAAAAGCATTTATTAATATATTTCTTTAAAAAAATATCTTACTGACCACAAAGTTTTGAAGGATAGTGTCTAAGGGTGTATTCACACCAGGAAAGTCCACTAGTTCACTTGCTTTGGTCCGGACCAAAAACAATGTTGATTTGGTTTGTTTGCATTTCACACTGCCCTTTTTGCAAGTGAACCAGAAATTAAACCAAACCACACGTGTGCTTAAGGTCATCCATTCATTAGTTCATCCATTCAACCGTACCAGAGTTCATCTGGAAGCGGATCGAGACCATCTCTTCAGCTGTGTCTCGGTACGGTTGTTTGGTATTCACACCTGCCCAAAATATCCACACCAAAGGGGGAGCGAACTTGAGTTTGATTCAATCAAACCAAACAAGACAGGTGTGAATACACCCTTAGACAAAGTCAAACTCTCCATTAAATACCACTGAGCAATGACAGAACAACCTCTGAGCAATGAATGCGGGTGTCTCATAAAGCTGGTCTGTGCGACCGCTATTAATAGCAGCTGTATGTTCTGTATCCTGCAGTCAATACACATCTGAGATGGCCTGACCATGCCGAGCGCTTGAAATAAGCACTTTCCTGTCAGATCAATAAACGGTGCAGGTTCTGTGTCACCGGCCCAATACTTCAGGATGCCTGCAGACTCAGATCAATGCTGCTGCCGGCAGAAAAGCCCTGCAATGCCATGTTTACAAGGTACCGGGCTGTTATGAAGAACCCTTCTGGATGACACTTTCACTCTAGTCTAGTGTCTTTGCTAAGACATAATGTTCACATTAAATTATGAAAACATTCTGAATGTTATCATGTTCAAAATGTCCATTTTTTTATTCGTTTTTTGCAAATATAAACGAATGCTACATTGTATCAATTTTGTAAATATTATGGGAATGCTACTTTTGAATGCTCTCTTAATGTTCTAAAACAAGTAACAATTTAAAAAACTGAATTCAGAAGAACATTGCATGAATGAATGATGTATAATTAACGTTTTTGTGCACATTTTGAGAACATTTTTAAAGAGCAGATAAACCTGAACGAATGTAAGTTCCCGAAAGAATGTTTGATTAAAACGATCAGAGAACCTTGTCAGAACAATAGCCAAAGTTCAAACATGCTTTTTAAGTTTTGAGAACATTCTGAATGTACTCTGAACGTTCCAAAATTCCACTTTTTTAAACATTTTAAAAACAAATGTGCAATTTTGATCATTAATGAAACCGTTACCTGAACATTCTGAATCGAGTAACATTTTAAAAACGGAAGACCAGATCCTCTGTTTGTTCATCTTTTTCAGAAAAGCTTGTCAGAACATTGTAGCCAAACAAACTACACATGCAGTTCATAATCAGAATTATAGATTTGACTTCAGAGAAACCCTCCCGTAAACGGCACGATAGCCCAGTTATCGTGTCAGTCACAGACGATTCATTTCTTGGCCAGATGAAGCTGCAAAGTGGACGAGACTGATAGTCACCGTCTTGTTTTTCATCTATATTCTCTTGTGGATCAGATAGAGTCCAGCTGGCTGAAAGAGACTTTGCTTTGGTATAACTTTAGAAGCAAAGTATCTGCAAAATAACACTTGAATAATTACAGCTTTTGTTTTCTCAGTATTCAGGTCCATTATTACTGAATATAATCTCACTTTTGTGGAAATTACCAAAGAAAAAAAACCTTGGATTTCCCCCAAAATAACAGAGAGAGCAATCAGCTTAATTTTAATGCTGTTTACTTACAGAAAATGGACACAAATTGACATGAAATCCTCTTAGCTACAGGAAGAAACACGTTTGTGCACTTAAACCTCGTGAAAGGTTTAAACTCACAGGAGATGGAAAGGTTCTGTGCAAAGTAACATATAACACCTGACCTGCCAAAACACAGCACAGACTTTACATCTTTAACCCAAAGCATGCTGCGATACAATAGAGGCATCTATCTCGTTATCTATCGATATGTATATATACTGCATATAGTGTAAAGTTACAATTTAACCACAAAAGAAGCTATTTTAGACTATTCTGCTTACAGCCTTTACTTTCAGAAACATGTCAATGATGCCTTCATATTAGCATTTTCTGTTTACATTTATTCACTTTTTATTCAATGTGACAAAATGTGGCTTTTGCAATGCTTTTTGAGGACACAGGTGTCTGAAATTGCAATGCATCGTGGGTTTCCAAGGTCCATCCTGATCAAAGGTATTTTGAAAATGTCTCCGTTTTTTATCCATACAATGAACGTCAATCACGTCCAATGTTATTTGGCCCCCAAAGTTCTTCAAAACACATTTCACAGAATAAAGATGGTTTGGAACAACTTGAGAGCGAGTAAATGATGACAGACTTTTCATTTTCCGGTTAACGATCTCTTTAAAGCAGCACGAGGCAGAGAGATTAGCGAGCGTTCCCGTGATGATTCGCATTGATTTAATTGGATGAAGCAGATAATCATATTGAGCATCCTGAAAGGACAGATGGAGGAGAATATCAGCTGCAGCACAGTAAATCCATAGAGGGCAGTTCAGTGCAGTGATTGCTGTAGTAGCCCACAGATGAGCCAAAGGCCTTTCAATGAAAGCATGTTCACTCGGCGGCCATATTTACAACACCTCCATGCACATTTCGGGCATCCAAGACCTCTATCTACTTGAATGAGGAAATCCTGAAATCTCAAAAACTGCTTGCCGAACTGTCCCATATATATAGTTTTATTTTTAGATCAAATAGTGTTAAAAAGGATTGTATGATATAATGTCAAGTCTATGCACATTCCCAGCTAATGGGGAACAATCTGACACCTATAGCTTGCATTTATTAACAGTTATATAAATATTAGGACATCATATTCTTATATATTCATGGAACTTTCTTAATATTTGATATACGTTCTCAGAGAAAATGTTCTTGTTTACTTGTTTAATGTTCTAAGAAACATTCAACTTTAAATAACATTCTAATCATGACAAGAAAACTATTTTAACAATCTGAGAATATAAAAAATCAAATAACATTATAGTTCGGGTGAAAATAAAGTTAGTAGAATGTTGTAAGAAACATTTTTGTAATCGTTGGATGAGCTCCTGAAGGAATTGTGTTGTATTGTGAACACACATACGGCAGTTAGCCTGATTTTATTCTTACAAAAACGTAATAATTCGCTACAACAGGCCGTTATTCACCCCCCAGAGCTGAGCGAGGCACTTTTTACTGTGGATAGATATGCTTTATTTGACTACTTTTGGACTATTGAAAAATAACACCCCCCACTGCCATTATAAAGCTTGGAAGAGCCAGGACGTTTTTAAATATATGCCTTTAATGCATATAAAATAGTTATAATGTGTTGGCATTATTATCGTTAACTAAAACTAAAAACATAAAAAAGTTATTACTCAAAATAAATAACAGAAATACAATAGTTAAAATATTAATAAAAAACTAAAAATAGTATATCGGTGAAACTAAACTGGTGTTGACTAATTATTTGTAAAATAATGTATTATTTTTTAAATACAGCATTTTTAACCTATACTTTTCAGCATTTAATTACATATATTTTTAGTTACCATTTCTTTCACTTACAGTAGTATGTCATCAAAGAATGTTTTTGTCACAGATCTTGTTGCAGTGCATTATGGGATTATGTCTTCTCTGCAAAGCAAATATTTTACCAAAAGAAGGCTCCTTAAAACATTTTATAATATTAGAATATTTGTAATAATGTACTAATGCTGTCTAATTTGTAACTACACTCTCAGAAAAAAAAGGTACAAAGCTGTCAATGGGATGGCAGGCCTACTCTGAAGGTACAAAACAGTATTAGTTCTTTAAAAGTACATATTAGTACCTTTTATGACAGAGTAACATTCCAGTGACAGCTTTGTACCTTTATTTCTCATACAGGCCTAGAAACAGTACGAGGGATAAAGCAGGACAGTGTCAGAGATCTGTGCTGGACATATGGGAGGTCTTGGCCGACATCTGCAGCATCTTACTGTAGCTGCGGGGGCTTCCTGCACCCCTCCTCCACAGCACTAACCCTGCATCTGCTCAATGACATTCAGCCTGCAGAAAACACGCTGCATCCTCTGCAATACACAGACTACATCACCCACAACTCTGTAGTGCACTACTGCAGTTTGCACTAATGCACACTGGTCAAACAACTAACGATCTAAATGTAACTCTCTAAATCATGCATATTATCTGACAATATAAATACTGCAATGACACAATCAAGGGCATCATATAACATGCATGCGTTTACTAAATCCTAGAGCTTGGCAGTTTTTGCATGCAGCAGATGCCACTAAAACCTGAACTCGAGTAAAACCAGCATGCCGCTCATACCTGAGAGTCCAGTCGACTGTAAAGGTCCAAATTCTGCATATCCCATGTGTTTTAGCTCCAGATTGAGTCAGGACAGTTTCACCTCATGCCGCATGTGCTTCAACGGATGTCCAACTTCAGCGCATGCACACACAAACACACACTTATGCATGCACACACACACACACACACACACAGCGATTACAGCAGTGACATCAGCAGCATCTCTCCCATACAAACTTACACAGTCTTTATCTCATTCTCTCTCTCTCTCTCTCTCTCTCTCTCTCTCTCTCTCTCTCTCTCTCTCTCTCTCTCTCTCTCTCTCTCTCTCTCTCTCTCTCTCTCTCTCTCTCTCTCTCTCTCTCTCTCTCTCTCTCTCTCTCTCTCTCTGTCTCTCTCTCTCTCTCTCTCTCTCTCTCTCTCTCTCTCTCTCTCTCTCTCTCTCTCTCTCTCTCTCTCTCTCTCTCGCGCGCTCTTATAGGGAGGAACTGCTTCTCATCCCGGTGTTGCACCCTTGTATTCTGCCCGTCTCCTCCCCAGAGGCATGCTGGGAGTGGACTGCTGACCTGTCAGAAGAAGCCTGACCTTGTTCTCTCTCTCTCTCTCTCTCTTTATACTCACGGTTCTCACCTGTGAGGTCTAATATATCTAGAGAAAAGTATCTGCTAGCATTTCTATTCATCTCAGTGGCAGTTCTCGGCATGTGTGTGACTACCTGCGAGAACTATTTGAGCCAATCACCTCAGCCAAAAATATGACTCGTCAATCTAAAGTCACAGGAACCCAACGACTGACCGACTGACCCTTCACTAGTGACTACTGAGCTGTGACATCACAGACAGCAGACAGGGAAAATATAAGTCTATTTCATGATTTTAGGAGACTCCAATACATACACACAAATAACACGTCTTCAGAGTCCAAATGCATTCATTACATGAATGAACATTTGCATGAATGAACATTTGCACATCTCAGAGCAACAATGCGGTGTTTCATTCCTGAATTCATCTGTTTTTGAATTAATAATTTGAGTCAATGATTCAATGATCCATTCATAAAGACAGTCATAAGCTTCAATTCCTAAATGATTCAGCCATTTCAAATGAATCATTTAAATGGGTGATTCAATAAATCAATCATTAAGTTCACATTTCACGCCTAAAAACGTGGAAACCGCTAGCCGCGCTGCTTTCTCCTTTCCAAAGCGCTCTGTAGCTTGCGCTAGCTAGCTCTGCTACTACATTTATTTAAAAAATGACTTTTTATCTTGGCTGAGCTTTCAATGTTGTTACGAGAAAGAACGAAGCTGATTGGTTGGTTCTTGTCACATGACCTGTTGTGCGCTTGCGACAGTCTGAAAAGTTGAGATGTTTTTTTCTTAATGCAGTTTGGACACGCCTGAAAAAATAATTGCGTTGCACCACATTTATTGCGTTGCATCTACATTTGAAGTAACGAACTTGAGTGTGCAAAAGATGTGACATGTGAACGTCCCCTTACACAGGCACTGGCCGCCACCTACTGGCAGTTTTACTGTCATATATATATATATCTGTGACAGGCTGAAAACAGACAAGCTACCAGCACTAAAACACACACAGCAAAGTATAATATAACTATTGTTATTGACAAAATCACAAAAAAATATGAAGATATAATTTCTTATCAAAAATACTATTCAAATGTTTAAGGTCTGTAAGAATTGTTTATTTTTTGGAAAGAAGTCTAAGGTCTGTTCACACCAATCTATAACTATAACAATAACTATATATGTGAATGAGTGAGTGAGTGTGTGTGTGTGTGTGTGTGTGTGTGTGTGTGTGTGTGTGTGTGTGTGTGTGTGTGTGTGTGTGCGTGTGCGTGTGCGTGAGTGAGTGAGTGTGTGTGTGTGTGTGTGTGTGTGCGAGTGAGTGAGTGAGTGAATGTGTGTGTGTGTGTGTGTTTGTGTGTGTGCGTGCGTGCGTGCATGTGTGCGTTCGTGTGTGTGTGTGTGTGTGTGTGTGTGTGTGTGTGTGTGTGTGTGTGTGTGTGTGTGTGTGTGTGTGTGTGTGTGTGTGTGTGCAAGTGAGTGAGTGTGGGTGTGTGTGTGTGTGTGCGTGCGTGCGTGCGTGCGTGCGTGTGTGTGTGCGTGTGTGAGTGAGTGTGTGTTTGAGTGAGTGAGTGAGTGAGTATGTGTGTGTGTGTGTGCGTGCGTGCGTGCGTGCGTGTGTGTGTGCGTTCGTGTGTGTACGGTTCAAAAGTTTCTGAAAAACATTTCAAAAAGGTCCACAATTTGTCAAAGTCCCTACTATCCTGTATGAAAAGCACTACTCTGAAAACGGTTCATCCTTCACCTTTGTCTGCCCCGTCTGACGAGAGTACAGGCGTTCGCTTGTGTAACACAGATTCAGCACAAATATAGAAGCAGACGTGATCAGATTTGATTTGAGTGTCGGTGCATTTCGCTGATCTTCAGCTGGGATTTTCTTAATCTCAGAAATGTGCTGTCTACCAAAACAATACATAAATGATTCGAGAAAATAACCCCCCAGAAGCCAATGCAGCTCATCTAATAATGCTGCATTGTAAAATCAGAGGAGAATGATTTGGAAACATGCCATAAATCTCTGATAAGCAACTGGATTACTGTAACTACGCATCTGGTGATGTTTCAAGGTCTTTTCTGAGTAAAATCCAGAAATGAGCATGTGGTGATGACAGATTTATAACTTCTGTGACCTTTTGGTGTCTAGAAGCTTCAGTGCTGCTGAATGCATGAGCTGCATACTGAGAACAAATGACACGAGGAAGAAAGTGCAAGTCCTTCCTCAATCATGCTGATTAGATTGAATAAAGTCAGATGCATTGAAAATAATTCATGCTGACAGATTCTGGAACAGCGTTCCTGGACCTTTGTTTCTTTGTCAGTCCGATCCATCCGTTCATGTGTGCTCCAGTCCGGCATTATATCAACATTATAAAATATAAAGTGTATTCAATATTTCGACTCACCACACTTGGTCTTCCAGGAGAGGTGACCACCTGCAAAACACAAATATTTACAGATTCAAATCCTGTCATTTGTTTTGATTCACTCTAATAATTGCTTTTCATTAATTAACACATTACAGCATTCACACATATTCAGGACTTCTTCATAATCGTCTGATTTATGTCAGCACAGTGAACAATGTGCACACTGTTCAGTAATATTTATATATTTTTCATTTTACAATATGCATTAGGGCTGCACTATTTTAGGGGAAATCTAACAATTTTAATAAATAATTATTATTATTATTATTATTATAAAAATATAGTAATATTTCTTATTTATTTTTGTCTATTTATTTCAATACTACTACTAATAATATTTTGATATTTTTATAATAATAATAATAATAATTGTTATTATTGCTTTTCATTATGTTGCTTATTATTAAAATATAGTAATATTTCGTATTTGTTTTTATCTAGAAATGTAATAATAATTATTATTTTCATTCTTCTTATTTTTTTATAATAATTATTATTATTATATTATTATTATAAAAATACTAGACAAAAAAAGATGATTAATTTTGTAATAATAAGCAGGTTATGTGTAAATTAACTTTGTAAATATATTTATTTATTAAATGAAAGTTTTTGTGATTTGATAATCGCACTAAGCCATATTGTGATTTTGGTTTTACTTTGACTAATCATGCAGCCCTACTATGCATTTTTAATATTTTTAAGGACAAACACAGTAATGAGAGGTTTGTAATTTGAGTTTTGTTTTTAAGATATAATATAACCATAACATGCTGATGAATCAACATGAACTTTACAGTTGAAGGCCATGTTGAATCTGACCAGTCTTGTCAGCTGCTGTCTTCAGGTCATTCTCAAGGCAGATTAGTCACAGGCTTGCAGCTGTGGGATTGTGGGATTGACAGCAAGTGGCGAGAGCGAAAGTCAGAAAGGTGTGAAATGCTGAACTTTATGCAAACGACAGGCGATCTCTGCTGATATATCTGTCAAACGCATTTCAAAATCTAAAACAGTGACGCAAATGCATTGCATTCAGATTTCAAATGACGTTTGCATGCTTTCATTGCAGATAAACGTGATTGGGTTTACAAAAGCATATTAAACGAACACCATATAGTTTGAACATCACAATTAATGCATGTACATGTGCATTTACAGGCACTAATATCTGGCTTTTTGGGCAGCACTGAGTGAATTTCTTCCGGCTCTAAAATTGTATTTTACCCCATAAAAAAGAGAGGACATGTTTAACAGAGCAAGTGCCAGGACACCTTCCCTTTCAAACACAATAATCCTGGATATCCAAAGAGCACCAATTAGATTTAAAAGACCCCCGGAAGCCATGCGTATATGCTTAATCTCAGCTAAAGGCCATTACATGAGCATCTCTAGCGGATTATCCAAAAACACTGCGAGAAGACTTAGGATGGATTTTCATTCTACTCATACATATCAGTACATTCATACTGAGATTACGAGCTCTAGACTACAACAACTGATTAGTCCAAACAATATGATTAATTGGATCTCATCTATCATCGTCTTGGAGGCACACTTTACCTGCTTCAGCGTGACAGAATCACGTTCAACAGATGTAACTCTCACTGTTTATTTTCCATTAAGCAATAATAAGCAGCTTTGTCCGTCTGCTCGGGACTCACGCTGAGCGGGAAATGTGTTTCAGTGTAATCTGAATAATAAAGCTTAGCTTTGTCTTAGCAGAGAGCTTTGAAAAAGCCATCATTATATTGTCCTGTGATACGTGAGAGACCAAAGATCTTCTACGAGCTCTGTGTTCATGTGATACACTTTCATACATATCATTTCAAATGCAATAACTGTTTGTAGTTCATCAAATTATGAAATGAGCTCAATGAATACAGTAAATAAAGACCAAGTACTAAAGCACTTCCTTGCCTTAAAACATGTGATTTTTTTTTACCTTTTAAATCATGAATATTACTATTTTAGCATCTTACTCCAATTATTTCAACTAACCCTACCATGTCAGAAAAAATGTAAGATATTTTAAAGAAAATTACTGACCTTAACACATAATCAAATTTCCTGTTTTATGTCTTTGTCACATGACCAAAATATTTATTTACAATATGTAATATTATTAATATTATACATTTATATACAAATATATTTAATATTATAATATTGAATAATATTATATATTTATAAATTAAATATTTAATAATAACACAACATAATATCATACAATTATTTGTATTATATACATATATATGTTATAAAATATTTTATAACATATGTAAAATAATGTCTTACTGCTTTGATTTGGCAGACAAAAGTTATAATATTTATATTTTATATTTATATAAATTATATAAACAATTATTTAAAAATATATATTATCAATTTATATTTAATATATTATTTTAATAATGAAAAATATTTATATATTAACATTTTTTAAATGTTTATACATAAATATTTTAAAATGTTATATACTATAAAATATGTAATAATATTTTACATTTATATGAATTAGTTTTACTGCTATTATCCCAAATTATTCAACAAAAATAAAATACACCAAACTACTTAAATAACCGTTACACCACAACCTTTGTTGAAGGGCCACAGAAAACTAATAAAACACATATAAACAATTATTTTTATTCAATGACAGGTGTCTTCAAGTCATTGTCTGTGTAAATTATTTGTTTCTATATTTTTGAACAGTTTAGTAGATCCACGTCACAAATCGTTAAATGGCACGTGCAGTAAATAAACAGCACCACACTAATGACTGATACCTCAGACGGTCCTAATTAATTACACATGTGCTAATGTGCTTTAAACCCAATCCTGTTCAAGAAAAGCTGCTTTTCTGCCAACGCTGCATCAATAATGAAAAGAAACGTTCTGATTAAACGTACACTTTTTCTGGTGTAGAAAGCACACGTCTCCAACAAACACAAACACACTCAGCTGCTCAGGGTCACTGGGTTTGGGCTAAAGAGACTTCAATGCTGCCTTTTACATCTCTCTAATATCTTAAGATCATAAGTCTTACTCTAAATCTTTAGTGATATATCGCAGTATACTAATGTTAACCCTGTAAACCTGACATAACAAATAATAGTCAGAAAAATCAGTTTATCGAAACTTTAGACAAAAAAGTGTGTTTTTTGTTGAGTATCATAATTGATAAATCAGGCTTTTATGGCTCATATAGTCTGATATATTGAGCATATGGAGGAAGAACACCTCAGTTTTATTCAGTGTCCCAAACTGAGCAAAATATGCAATTTGGTGGAGATGCTGATATTTATATGGACAAAACAATCTGTATAACAGTGAAACAGAATACTTACATAAAATGATAGAAATATCAGTTTTCACTCTGCATCTATAATATATATATATATAATAAAACTAATAAAAAAATATAGAATCGTTAATCTTTGACAAAAACACTATTATAAAGTAGCTTAGTGGATAATTCAGCAGCAAAAGATACACTAAATAAATCATGGGTGCACAATAATTTTATTATACCTAGTGAAACATTTTTATTTACAAATAAAAGTGAAAAAGTCTACGACTAAATCTGGTAAAATGTCACACATTGCTCTTTGTATTGTAAAATACATTCATGAAAAAACAAGCAAATACATTTATATATAAATATATACTATACAATTGAAATACATTTATTTTAAATGTATAGCACATTAATAAGGCAGCAACATATGCTGAACAAGAAAGACTATTATTATCTTTCATTGCGCAAAAGTATTATAAAACGAAAGGCTCCAATACAGAGCGGCGCAATGTGCATCCCATGCGCAGAATGATGTGCTTGAAACAACACTGAGTCCCAGCGCACAGACTGCACAGACCTCCGAGTCCACATAGAGAAGATAAGTACAGAGATATTGATAAGAAGTGTATTCAATCTGTGCGTTAGTTCATTGATTCAGTTTTAAACCTCAGTTACTGTGCACTCTTGAAGAGAGTTTGACTGTAGTAACCCAACGCAACACATTTTGAATGCTGAATGGAGGATGACAGACATCCGCAGCGGAGAGAAGAGTTTGCGTGAACTTGAATTTAATGACTTAAATATATCATCTGTACCTCAGATTTAACTATGGAACAGCTTCAGAACACTTGAAATATAGTGTGCGAACACTTTATGGTGCTTTGTGATGTTTCTGTGGCTTTCGTGGGGCTTAACAACAACGCAGAATATTATAATTACACACAGCATCGGATTTGGATCGGTCTCGTCTCACCGATCCTGAGTATCAGATCAATGCATCCCTAGACCAAAGAGCTGTCCAAGGATGTCAGGGACAAAACTGTAGAGCTACACAAGGCTGGAATGGGCTACAAGACCATCTCCAAGCAGCTTGGTGAGAAGGTGACAACAGTTGGTGCGATTATTCACAAATGGAAGAAATGGATCATGAGAACGGTGAGGAATCAGCCCAGAACTACACGGGAGGATCTTGTCAATGATCTCAAGGCAGCTGGGACCATAGTCACCAAAAAAACAATTGGTAACACACTACGCCGTGAAGGACTGAAGTCCTGCAGCTCAAGAAAGCACATGTACAAGCCCGTCTGAAGTTTGCCAATGACTCAGAGGAGAACTGGGTGAAAGTGTTGTGGTCAGATGAGACCAAAATCCAGCTCTTTGGCATCAACTCAACTCGCCGTGTTTGGAGGAGGAGGAATGCTGCCTATGACCCCAAGAACACCATCCCCACCGTCAAACATGGAGGTGGAAACATTATGCTTTGGGGGTGTTTTTCTTCTAAGGAGACAGGACAACAGCACCGCTTGAACGGGACGATGGACAGGGCCATGTACCATCAGGGCCAAGGCATTGAAGCCAGACAGGGCATTGAAAATGGGTCGTGGATGGGTATTCCAGCATGACAATGACCCAAAACACACGGCCAAGTCAACAAAGGAGTGGCTCAAGAAGAAGCACACTAAGGTCCTGAAGTGGCCTAGTCAGTCTCCAGACCTTCATCCCATAGAAAATCTGTGGAGGGAGCTGCAGGTTCGAGTTGCCAAACGTCAGCCTCGAAACCTTAATGACTTGGAGAGGATCTGCAAAGAGGAGTGGGACAAAATCTCTCCTGAGATGTGTGCAAACCTGGTGACCAACTACAAGAAACGTCTGACCTCTGGGATTGCCAACAAGGGCTTTACCACCAAGTACTAAGTCAAGTTTTGCGAAGGGGTCAAATACTTATTTGACTCATTAAAATCCAAATCAATTTATAACTTTTTTGAAATGCGTTTTTCTGTCTCTCACTGTTAAAATAAACCTACCATTACATTTATAGACTAATCATTTCTTTGTCAATGGGCAAACGTACAAAATCAGCAGGGGATCAAATCATTTGTCATATTATCTATATCATCTTGCTCAGTCAGAAACTCCTCTCAAAAATAAACCACAGACAGGCTTGGATGCCATTTGTCACGTCTAACAAAAATAGAGTCCACTGCAGCTGGACAAGTGCAAATGAGCTCTAGCCGGATAAATGTAGGCCTGTCTGAGACGCTCCAGCCAGCAGGCAGCTTTATGGCCAAAGATCATATGAAGCAAACAGGGTTTAGTGATGCAGGAACTGGAGAGGAATAATGTTTTGATGTGCTACATTTAACTATGCCACATTTATATATCTGATAAGCGGTGATCTCACAATCTACTGAAAGCCACTTTAGATCAGTGGTCCTCAACTAGGTCTTAAACCCTATATTAATAAATATATTTTTCAATGTTTGATCTTAATCAAACAATCACACCCCCACTCTATCTGCCATGTGCCCTATGCCACTTTACTTTATCTCTTTTTATTTATTTATTTTATTTTTTTCTACAATGTCCTCATTTGTATATCTGTATAGTTTGTATGTACATATGGTTAAACTGTATTTATCTGTATTTGAATGTCTACTGTCAGTGTTTAATGTTAACTGTATGCACCAAGGGTCTGAGAGTAACGCAATTTCAATTCTCTGTATGTACTGTACATGTGGAAGAATTGACAATAAAGCAGACTTGACTTGACTTAATAAACTTTTGGTTCACAATTTGATGGCCAAAGTAAAATATGATGCAGTAGCATCTGTTAAATGCCTTTATGACTTAACTGGCTTTGTGCTGTTGAGCTCATATAATCCACTGATTTGATTTGTAACTGATGGGATGTGGTCATTAAAACACTATACATTATGTAAGACCTCGTTGCCTGATCTATTGCTCTGAGGTCACAGATAATCTACAGTCCCAGCGAGTCTCATTTGACTTGTAAATGAAAATGACACTGACAGCTGTCAAACCTGATCTCTGAGAGAATCATTAGATCCCAGATTAAACATAGACTCATCTACTGCAATATCACTTATATTTAGAAAGCACGGGGAATATAACATTAAGACATATGCTAGTTAAAGATGGTTAATAAATGTTATTAATAATAATACAAATATAATTCATATATACACACACTCACACCTGGACCATATAAATAATATATATATACACACATGTACATCTCAAAAAATTAGAATATTGTGAAAAAGTTTCTTTTTTTCTTGTAACTTATTCAAAAAGTGAAAAAGTGATATTTTAGATTCATTACATGAAAAGTAAAACATTTCAAAAGTGTTTTGTTTTAATTTTGATGATTAGAGCTTACAGCTCATGAAAGGCAAAAATCAGTATCTCAAAATATTAGAATATTTGAGTTTCAATAAATGACCATCCATACAGTATAAATTGTTCTTTGAAAGCACAATAATGGGGAACACTGCTGACTTGGCAACGGTCCAGAAGACGATCATCGACACCCTCCACAAAGAGAGTAAACCACAGAGGGGCATTACTGAAAGGGGTGGGGGGGGCTGTTCAAGGAGTGCTGTATCAAAGCATATTCAATACAAAGTTGACTGGAAGGAAGAATTTGGGTATGAAAAGGTGCACTAGCAACAGGGATGACCGCAAGCTTGAGAATACTGTCAATCTAAGCCGATTCAAACACTTGGGAGAGCTTCACAAGGAGTGAACTGAAGCTGGAGTCAGTGCATCAAGAGTCACCATGCTCAGACATCTTCAGGAAAAGAGAAACCAAGACACTTCTGAACCAGAAACATCGTCAGAAGCATCTTACCTGGGATAAGGAGAAAAAGAAACATCGTCAGAAGCATCTTACCTGGGATAAGGAGAAAAAGAACTGGACTGTTACTCAGTGGTCAGAAGTCCTCTTTTCAGATGAAAGTCAATTTTGCATTTCAATTGGAAATCAAGGTCCCAGAGTCTGGAGGAAGACTGGAGAAGCACAGAATCCATGTTGCTTGAAGTCCAGTGTGTAGTTTCTACAGTCAGTGATGATTTGGGCTGCCGTGTCATCTGCTGGTGTTGGTCCACTGTGTTTTCTGAAGTCCACAGTCAACGCAGCCGTCTACCAGGACATTTTAGAGCACTTCATGCTTCCTTCTGCTGACAAGCTTTATGGAGATGCTGATTTCATTTTCCAGCAGGACTTGGCACCTGCCCACACTGCCAAAGGTACCAAAAGCTGGTTCAGTGACCATGGTGTTACTGTGCTTGATTGACCAGCAAACTCGCCTGACCTGAACCCCATCGAGAATCTAGATGAGAGACACCAGACCCAACAATACAGATGACCTGAACCCCAGAGAATCTAGATGAGAGACACCAGACCCAACAATGAACCCCAGAGATCTAGATGAGAGACACCAGACCCAACAATCAGATGACCTGATCGAGAATCTAGATGAGAGACACCAGACCCAACAATACAGATGCAACCCCAGATCTAGATGAGAGACACCAGACCCAACAATGAATGACCTGAACCATCGAGAATCTAGATGAGAGACACCAGACCCAACAATGCAGATGACCTGAACCCCAGAGACTCTAGATGAGAGACCCCCCAACAATCAGATGACCTGAAGCCCAGAGAGAATCTAGATGAGAGACACCAGACCCAACAATGATGACCTGAACCCCAGAGATAATCTAGATGAGAGACACCAGACCCAACAATGCAGATGACCCCAGAGAATCTAGATGAGAGACACCAGACCCAACAATGCAGATGAGAAGCCCAGAGAATCTAGAGAGAGACACCAGACCCAACAATGCAGATGACAGATGAGAATCCTAGATGACACCCAACAATGCAGATGACCTGAAGCCCATCGAGAATAGATGAGAGACACCAGACCCAACAATGAGATGAGCAGATGAGATGACTGAACCCCCATCGAGAATCTAGATGAGAGACACCAGACCCAACAATGCAGATGACCTGAAGATCTAGATGAGAGACACCAGACCCAACAATGAGATGACCCCATCGAGAATCTAGATGAGAGACACCAGACCCAACAATGCAGATGACCTGACCAGAGAATCTAGATGAGAGACCAACCCAACAATGCAGATGACCTGAGACCCCAACAATCGATGAGATCTAGATGAGAGACACCAGACCCAACAATGCACCTGAACCCCATCGAGAATCTAGATGAGAGACACCAGACCCAACAATGAAGAACCCAGAGAATCTAGATGTCACCAGACCCAACAATGCAGATCCTGATCGAGAATAGATGAGAGACACCAGACCCAACAATGCAGATGACTGAAGCCCAGAGAATCTAGATGAGAGACACCAGACCCAACAATGCAGATGACTGAAGCCATCGAGAATCTAGATGAGAGACACCAGACCCAACAATGCCACCCATCGAGAATCTAGATGAGAGACACCAGACAACAATCGATGACAGCCCATCGAGATTAGATGAGAGACACCAGACCCAACAATGCCTGAACCCCAGAGAATCTAGATGAGAGACCCCAGACCAAGTGCAGATGACCTGAGAGAATCTAGATGAGAGACACCAGACCCAACGATGCAGAAAACCCCAGAGAATCTAGATGAGAGACACCAGACCCAACAATGCAGATGACTGAAGCCCATCGAGAATCTAGATGAGAGACACCAGACCCAACAATGCAGATGACTGAACCCATCGAGAATCTAGATGAGAGACACCAGACCCAACAATGCAGATGACCTGAACCCCAGAGATAAAATGAGAGACACCAGACCCAACAATGCAGATGACCTGAAGCCCAGAGAATTTGAGAGACACCAGACCCAACAATGCAGATGACCTGATCGAGAATCTAGATGAGAGACACCAGGCCCAACAATGCAGATGACCTGAAGCCCATAAATTTGAGAGACACCAGACCCAACAATGTAGATGACGGAGACACACCAGACCCAACAATAGATGACATTTTGAGGACACCAGACACAACGATGCAGATGACCTGAAGCCCATCAGAATTATGAGAGACACCAGACCCAACGATGTAAGCCATAATCAGATGAGAGACACCAAATGCAGATGACCTCAAGAAATAAACACCAGACACAACGATGCAGATGACCTGAAATATTTGAGAGACACCAGACCCAACAATTGTAATGAAATCTATAGAGACACCAGACCCAACAATAATATATGGTCTTCATTACACCTGTTTCACTTTCTGAAAAGGAGGCCCAACCAAGTTAGTGACAAAAAATATTGCAATTTTTCACGATATTTGAAATATTTTTGTAATGAATCATTTTTTTTTAGATGTACCTGTCTATATATATATATATATATATATATATATAAACCATTTTAAATGCTAAATATTAAATACTAAATAATATAATTAATAATGGTGGCCTGCCACTAATAAGAAGGAGTGGCTCCAGTTGGATGAAGATGTAGATATGATCCTAGAGATAACATCGAAGGGAAATGCTGATCAGAAACTTCAGACCATGTACACTCTCATAATGTCTATAGGCTCAGAGCGGTTCGGTGTCACCAAAGAGCGTGGTGCGAGCAACCCAGAGAGACCAAACCAGTGATAACTCAAGATCAGCCAGCTAAGACAAGAACTCAAATCTCTCAAGCGTCAAAATAAGTTGGCTGAGGAAGATGAGAAAACTGCCTTGTCAGAGCTCACAGAAATGATAAGGAAAAGGCTCATCAATACTTAGGCGGGTGTAGAGAGAGAGAGAGAGAGAGAGAGAGAGAGAGTTGGGACAACATCCGTTGACTCCAATGGACCGCTTTTTACAGCAATGGCGGATCGTGTAGCCGCTCAATAGTTCCTGGAAGTTTGCGCTGATACTATCAACTCCACAGAGATGCAGCAGAAGAGACCGCTGTGCTGTGCTCTGCTGTACGAACTTTTAAAAGGGAAGACATTTGTAGAAACAAATTGTATATTATCAGCACAGCTAATCAAATTGCCTTGTGCATTAAAACGGATCGTTATTAGATTATTCCTCACTTAATTAGTAGATTTACGGGATGCTATTCATTCTCTACATGCAGTTGCATACATCGTTGTGTAATTAAGGCTTTTAAATGTGATTTTTGCTGGTGGGGAGTTTTTTAATAGACTTGGATTTATTGCAAAGGATCTCACCTAAGTGAGAATGAAAAGTTTAAAATAGGGGAGGTGTTTTAATTTCAGAATTATGCTAGACTAAACCTGTACATTATTACTGTATTTTATACTTAAACGTCTTAGCTACTATAGTACTGTGTTGAAGGAGCAGTGATGCCACAGGACTGAAATGTGATGGAGCATCACATTACCATTTCTCCTGTGTTTTTCTCCTTCTCTATCTTGCTCAGAACAAGAACCACCTGAAGACTCCCTGTAATGAGACATCACCCTCACAAGGAGTCTCTTCGCTGGGTTTGGAAAGTCTCTCCCCGTTCTTTGTGAAAAATGCCACTTCCCAAGTATGATTCCATCACATGTTGTTGGTGTAATCCATAGATTGCTCCTGCTGACTATATCCAGCCTCTCATGAAGACTTCAGATGACCCAACACTTGTGAAGAGATGACGCCAACCCTTGAGAGGACTTCATATGAAGCTGACTCTGAATAAACATACAAAACTGGCATTGTAATGATCACATAATGTAACCATTGCTTTAATTTGTTCATTGTTTCAGACGTGCTGGAGTAGTCGAAGTTAAGTGTCAGGGCTTCACCGGTAGTTCTTGGTATGAAAGGACTGCAGTGCAAAAGGTCTATTAAGAACATCACGGATGCCGCTGGAAAGGCCTCGCGAGGGCTGTGGATCCGGAAGGGAATCGTGCCACTGAGCGTGCCACTTGGACACAAGTCGGGGGCTGATCACCCTCGGCTGGGTCACCCGGGCGAGGGTGCATGATGATTAAAGACCTGAAGCACCCAGTGACCCCGGCTTCATCACTGAAGATGTGTCCAAGTACCATCAGAAGATGTTTTTCAAAGTAATAATACACATTTTATATATGTTTGAAAAAATATATTTTATACAAAATATTAAAAACAAGAAATCAAAATGTCATATTAATAACAATTATAAAAATAACAGTAAAGTATCTGTAAATTCTGTATCTGGGGTAAATGTGCTTAGTTGATATGAAAATGTTGCAATGCAAAAAAAATGCATAATCTTATTATGAAGTCATTAAAACGTATAATAATGACATAGTTATAATGAACTATAATTATTATTTTACATTTAATCAAGTTACATTATTTTCATGACAGCTGAATAGCTTCTCCTTCCTGTAATGCAGAATTATTAATACTGTACTACAGTAGAAAGTTACTGAATTACAATCAATCGTTGTATTACAGTAAGTGTGATATAATTATTAAAATCAACAAATTAAAGACAGTCCAGCAAATATTTCCATGATGTACAGTATAAATACTTTTAAATTTAAATAATACGTCATTCTCCTTCACATTACAGTAATGAGAATTTGGCAGGAAATGTATGCTTAATCGTCATTAAAAATGCAATGCAATCTTCAATTAGGCTTCATGATATAATCTCTTCTTTCTGCTGATTTTCCTCACATGTGAGTTTGCTCAAGTTCCCTCTTGGTACAAATCAACAAGATGTCGTTTTAATGACGTTTTTTGCATCTTGCATGTAAATACAGATATTTCACGTTAAAATAATCAACGATGAACCTGTGAACGCGTTAGTAAAACGCGTCCTGATCTGCAACATGCACTGCAGCAGAATGCAACTGTAACATGCGTGTCTCTTTCAAACTGCAGAGGCGCAAATCACGCGCGACGAGTCATTCAGTCAAAGTCAAGGTCTCTAATGCACGCATGCAATCAGATCATACGATCCGACAGATGCCGCGCGCTGGCTGATTAATGAGCGTCTTACCGCGGGCAGCAGAGGCTCCATTTGTTCGCCTTGGTCCTTCACGTCCATCTTCTGTACCTGTAGATCAGCTCCAGTGCGTGTAGTGCGTACTGCGTGCAGCGTCGCCGATCAGCGCAGATGATGTGCTCACATATTTAGTGCTCACTCATAAGGGCGCGTGTAGCTGCTGTGTGACGCAGTGGTGGGTAGCAGCACTTAAACTCCAGAGGAGGGGGCATTATGTTATAGTGCCTCGAAATGTGTCAGGACTGGACCTCATGAGAGAGATTACATTTTCATTTCAGGCATTTTCAACAAATAACTAGGGGAAGTAGCCTACTATGCAGCACCAGTGCTCACGTTTGTCTGCATCTTAATAACTTGGAGATTTTAAGTCAAAAGTCTAATTGCACAAATGCTTATCTGAATATCGGTTCAAACTGTTTTAAAGGGATTGTTCACTCAAAACAACACATTTTGTCATTTACTCCCCCTCCTGGCTTATTTCTAATAAAATGTTAAACATAAAAGATGTGTTTTTTCCATATGAGAGTTTCAGAAACGTGCTATGTTTCACAGAGGAAAGAAAGTCACAGAAGTTTGGACGATTGTGGTTTAGCAAATGGCAATTTTCATTAGCATATTTGGTTTGCATCCTAGTGTAAATAGTAAAATGATTAGCATTTTTTGTTTTATTCGGATGGCTAGATGGTCACACTTACTCTGAGAAAAGTCTTGTGAGATTTACATGCGTTATTCATGCAATGGTCAACTATTCAGTGAATAAATGTAACAAATAAATATTCTGCTGGCCGTAAACGGTGGTTTGAGATTTTTATACATTATCCTTTCCTAGTTCTCCGTTTCATTACTATATTGCTTTATGTATAATTGCAAGATCCCATAGTTACAACTTACCTCTATAGTGTGACAACATGCCCCGCTGTGAGGTAAGTATTTATTGAGCAGCTTTTTTCCTGTAAAGTAATGGTAAAAATATTCAATCGTTTTTTTTGCTAGACTTTAAGGTTTGTATCTATACAGAAAGTGACTTTCAAATATACAGTAAATATACTCTGAGAACTGGAGTAAAATTGTGCCAACTAGACCAGGAGCTCTTATAATAAGATGTCTCATATTAATACATTTATGCTATCTTCTTTACAGTAATTCTGTCTGGTTTGTTCAGAAACAGTCTGAGACTCATGATCAGTGCAGTGGTTTCACATTATGAGCAAACAAAACTCCTTTCATCAGCACTTCCATTGTCAGGCCTGCACTACGCCTCAACTTATGTATTATTTGGGTGAAGCCGATATAAAAGAAATCTTGGACCATCTTTAAGCTGCTTTTTACATCATCTAAAGTAACTGACTCCTGCTCATATACAGGATTGGGGCATTTAAATCAAACTTGTGTTTCAATTTAATAGCATTAGAATGTGCAATCAAACAAATGTGCTCAAATGCAGCATTGTCTTTATATTTTTTTTTAAATATTTTTATGTCTTTATATATTTTTTTTTAATTGAGGAGTTATCTTTTCTTCTTTTTTAATAAATTTCACTTAATTTTATATTTTTGTTTTCTAATGCAATAAATGTGTATATTTTGTGGATTATCCAAATCCAAATATGGAGCACTGTATGTTTGGTCCAGTGCTTTTTTTTCCAATATTAATATATTCTTACATGAATAATAATGCATTACATAACATTAATACGGTATATAATTATACTAGCATTCAATTACATTATATAGTACATCATTAATCACAATAGTGTATAATCACATATGCTACCATATAATGCAAGTGTCTTTTGGTTTCATAAATACGACGTTGTCGCCATCTAGTGTTCGCCATTGTGTAATACAGGCTTACAGCGGCTGATCTAATTAGTAAGATATGAGGGCCTTTTCCTTAGAGGTCAGGTTTTTGAATCAAATAATGAAGTGTAAATTAATATTATAATTAGCCTATACATCGGAACTCTAAAGGAGCCGCTTATCACTGAACCACAGGGAGGCAGCAAACTATCAAAAAGCATACAGGATTTCTCAAATCAATAATACTATAACACTACTCTTACCTTTTCTGCTTTATCTGTGCATGGCTAAAAACGTAAGAGTGGTATGACAGTATGTTCTTACTGAATTCAGCCAAATCATTCCTCAGGAGAAGAATTAGAGCAGCACGAATAAATGTGCAGTACAGCGTTACTTCAGGACCAAGATTAAGAGCCAAATGGTGTAGTGTTTTATAACAGACACTTTATCAATCTGTTCAAAACTCTTGATAACTCATGACATCTTGATGTAATTGCAAAATGGTCTGGTATTTACTTGTGTATCATGATAGTGTACAGTGTGTGCTTTTGGTAATAAGAGTGCTCATTTGCATTCATATATACACCCATCAATGTTAAAGATTTGTGATACAAGACTCTATTATTATATGTATGTTTTAGTTGTCATGTTTTAGTTTACGTGTGTGTAACATATGCTACTGTGGCCCCAAAAGGTAAGTGAATGCAAGTCGTGCTTAAATCCATTTGCACTAGACAAACATCAAAGAAACTGCCAATATCAGTTGAAGTATATTCAATTTTCTGAGCCATTTTCAAAATAACATTTTCCCAGAAGTTTCCAAGATATTACAGAGAATATATGAAGTTAATAATTATTTTCACGGGCAGTTTTTAATCTTTATATGCTGTCTGTTTATGCCAAATACTTATAAAATCAATTAACTAAAAGGGTCACTACAGTATCTAACTTAATTAGACAGACCCTTTTTTTTCCAAAGCTTTTTTTTTCATAACTGGTTCCCCTTATCATACAAGATCAACCACACGGCTATGAACTCGCATTTGACAATCAGAAATTGTCCAAATTAACTTAAAATCTCTTATTTTACAATCTGAAACAATTTTGTGCAATACTGAATAATTTATTTTGATGCAGTAACCCCAATATAATAAGTGCCTTCTCGGTTCTAACTTTTTGGGCTACTGTAAAATATAGTAGCCAGCTGCATTTTTAACCATCAAAAAAATGTAATACAAATAAATCGAATTAAATGTATATAAAACTACCCAAAAGTGGCTCTGGTCGATTTTCTTATTTGTTGCATTGCATGACTACATTTTATTATGAAAATGCCTCGTGCAGGCAACTAAATTCACATTGTGACTGGCGCTATCGATATAGTCTACCTCTCTAAGACAGGTAGTTTGAGAAAGATGAAACTTGAAATGATATTTGGGTTCAGAATCAGCTTAGTTGGAATCTTGTGTACTTCGCCCGGGGTTTCACATTCGGTCATATTTATTGCAATTAAGCACACCACAATTACATTACCTTTACACATCAGCAGGCCTAACTCGCGTTTTTCTCTTGAGAAAACAGCCCATGAATTACAAATGAAAATGACTGGGTTGGTAATACGTGAAATGGCTTACGTTTTTATCTCTACAACAATGATAAATGATTTACGCAGGTGTGGTTAAAAACATACGTCCACAAAACTACGAACTATGATATTTACGAACAGACGACGCGACTCTAAAAGCAACATCAATATAAGCTTACATAAAAACCGAGCTCTGACAGACATGCGTCCGCCATCTTTGCTGTCACAGGAACTCTTTTTGGCGGGAAAGCAGCTACTTCCGATTCAGTCAGACCATTGCTTTCGTCGTAACAACTGGAACCGGGTACCTACACGACTTGTATCTTATTTTTTTCAAACATCAAAATATTTAATATATGTAGCTATTTGAAGGAACTTACGAACGTCTAAGTATACATTAAACAAACCGAATACGGTTTTCTATAGGTAAGCCTATTGTACATCAACGAGAAGAAATCACAAATGAATAGATAAATACAAATATGTACAGTTCTTTCATACTTACAATAGGTTTGACAGTTAGAACCTTAAAATGTCATTTGGAAAGGAAAACGGCTTGCATCTCTACTGGAGTCAAAGTTTTTCGACGCGTGCGTCGCGACCAAGATATAGGAATAAATAAACAAATAAATAAGCACATAAATAAGAATAAATAGATAAGTCACTCGTGAATTCTTGGACACGAGCCATGCACGAGTTTGTCTAACTGTGGGGGTAAAAGCTGTAGTAGCCGATGTCCTTGGAGCAGTTTTTCTCGCATTCCCTCGGCGTCAACATTTCAGATTTTAATGGAGACGATGTCTCGGAAACCGGCGTGGCAGATGGCGAAATCCTCCTCCGCTTGGCTTGCTCAAAAATCCCAGAATCGCTCGAATCGATCGACTTAATTGAGGACGGGGTTTCTATCCAGCTGGATTCAGACAAGTCTTTGGGTTTGGACTCATCCACGCCGCCTAGCGGTGACCTCTCTGGCGCGATTGCGTCTCCGTCCTCGAGGCCAGGGACCAGGTAACTGGAGGAGGTTCTGCTCCCCACGGAGTTGGATGGCCAGCAAGACAGGACAGAGCTGGACTTGCTGCAATATTGCGGTGGCGTGCGGGGACCCCACCCCGGCGGCTCGCCGTAATACCCCAGGGGTCTGTTAGAGCACCCCGCGCCGGGCAAGGGCAGCGCTTTAACTCCAGCAGCTGCATACGACAGAAGGGTTGCCGCGTTACCGGCGAAATCGGCAGCCGCGGCAGCGTCGTATGCCGAGGCGGCAAAGTCCAGTCGGTTGTTGGCAGGGGTGACAAACCATCGCTGCGGGGAGGCCACCGTGGTGTCCTCGGTTTGTTGCGGGGAGAGCAAGCTGTTACTAAGTGGGACGCTGCGGTCCGTGCCAGGAGCGCCTCCGACGCCAGGGTGAAAGCGGGACTTGGCATACGAGCTGACAAATTGGTCCTGCAGGAAAGAACCAGCCATGGCATATCTTGCGCCAGGCATGAGCTGAGAGCGCGGAGAGTCACCCGGGGACGGCGTCAACCGATCGATGTCGCACCCTGTGTAGACACTGGAGAAAGATGATGGACAAACACGTTAATGTTGCATATGAGAAGCGTAGCTAACCGTAAATAAATGTGCTCGAGCGCAAACCATTTTTCCATTCTGTGCGTAATTGCGCGAATAAACAAATTAGCACTGCGCACGGTCAATCCATATGCATACTGCATCGGATTATAATTATTCAAAAATAGTCTAAACTGTTTTTTCCCTCAACTTTTCGAAATAAATATTGCTGGCCAAAACGCACAGTACGCGATAAAACCATAAGATGCGTTGAAGGCAAATTAAGATTTTAGTCTAGAGATTTGCCAGACCAAAGCACAAAAAACACGCAAATGGTTATTAATACATGCCAATTCAGAGTCAAAATCATCTTTCTGTGCGATTTGACACTTCAAGCAGCATTCTTTCTTGCAGATGCACTGATTTGAATGAAGATAAATAAAAAAAAACACATGATTCTTAGTTCTTGCAAGAGTGCTAACCTGCCAGAGTTGTGTGATCTTTATGTCGAGAAATAGAAATGCGCACGCACATTGTCTATACAGTATATATTTTGGTTAAGCCCATAAAACTAAAATGTAGCCTACTTCATGTAGCGCCTAAATTATTATTTTTTCACTCAAATGAATAGGATTAACCCTGACTATTTTTATAGGTGAGACAGGATAAAAAAAGGTCACCATTTCAACAAGAAAAATCCAAACTTACGTGTCATAATTGTCACGGAATCCCTTTGCAAATGGATTGTGGTCGATTTTTAGCTGCGTGATCTATAAATGACAGAAAATTAAAACACTTAAAAACGTTTTACATCATCAAATCAATCGAATTTTCGTGAATCAATCTTTCTTACATCAGTATTTTGATATGCGGTGACCGCAATAAACTGCGTCTCCGGGAATGTGAACGTCTGCACGCGCCCGGGTTGGCTCGTGTCCTCGGTTCCGTCCTCGTTAACCTGCACCACATGCAGTCGAGGCTGGAATTTATGCAGCGACTGCAGCACGACCATCTGCAGGAATTCAAGCGAAAAAACGAGTCAGAGAACATGTCCTCACGCGTCTTTACGCTGCCGTGGTTCCACTTCGAACAGCAACATTAAACTAGCTACATTTGACCAACAGTTTGGTCAGATTATTTAAATGTAATTCTCGGTTACATAAATCACCTGGTTTAACTAAAGTAATTAAAAAATATAATTGTATTATGGCTGGGGGGGAAATGTTTCCACGTGGTTACAACAATGACTGTAGCTTATTTTCACTTTTTTTTTTTACCACAAAATATACATTTTATATTTAGATAAATATTAACTAATACTAAAAAACGTTTTGTGGAGCTGCTTGTAATTCCACTAGATTGTATTGTGCAACTGTAAAAAGCTACCAATAATTAAATTCTCTAGACAAAAATGCACAGCATTGTTATTAATATTTCTAATGCATGACACAGAAGGGATACTAAAAAAACTGAAATAAAAATAAAATGAATCTATCGATAAATAACTAACCTGCCCGGTGTTGTTCGTTGCTCCTTTATTGTTGGTTAGTTTAAGTTTCCCAAAGGATATCTCTTGACGCATCCAGTGCGCGCCTGTGTTTGGCGAATCTGGGTGCATGTGCACTCGGTTTCCTGTTTACAATATAATCGCAATGTCAGACAACAACAAAAATAATTAATAAATGATTAAAAATAAAAACTCAAATCAATGTTATTCAAACAGATGATAATAATAATAATAATATATAATTAATAATAATAATAAATGATAATAAAACATGCATATTATTATTTGTTAATAATAATAATAATAATAATAGCAACCAATCCAAAATAAATAAATTAAATCACATTGTTTACCTGTAACATTCGTGTCCGCTTTGCCGCACGGGACCCATTTCCCTCCTTGAAAGCGCCAGTGGTTCGGATCCGCGAGAATCACGTCCACAAAGATATTGTAATGCGCCGTTGGGTCCAGACCGGATATATTGAAACTCAGAAACGGGAACATTCGCCTGAGGGGACATAGAAATGTAAAGTTTCATTGCACAATACTGCAGCTCTGCTAGCCAACGCGGGTTTGCAATCTTTCATTTGAAAAATATATTTAAGGACATTGAATAAATAAAAAAAGGCATAATTAAGTATTAAACAAATGCAAATATTTTGGAAAAGCAAATGTAAAAACAATACTTTGGATTATTAAAGACGAACACCCTTAAAAATAAAGGTGCTTCACGATGCCATTGAAGAACCTTCGGTGTCTAAATAGTTCCATAAAGAACCTTCTGCATCTGAAGATATTTCTGTTTCATAAAAGGTTCTTTGTGGTGAAAGAAGGTTCTTCAGATTATAAAAAAGGTAAGAAGGAGATGTTCTTTACATATCCTTTGATTGAATGCTTATTCTATGGCATCGCCGTGAAGAACCTTTTAAGCACCTTTATTTTTAAGGATATAGAAGGAATATTAAATGGTTTTAAATACAAAAATACAACGAATATTAAAAAAAGAAATACAAATGCATTAAAGAAAATAAACAAGCGGATCTAATTAAATAAAAAACATTTTATTTTTGTTCTTGGAAAATGCAGACCGAAAAAAGAAAAAAAAGTGCGTTCCATATAATTTGCCCATCTTAATTTGTTCCATAGATATTTCCGAAACGAAAACATAGATTTGTGGAAAATAGCCTATAGTTTGCGAACGGATAATTGCCCATCACCTACCGTCCTTGCTTGGTAATAATCATCTCCGTTTGATGTCTGTGGAATTTAAGCCACAGGGCCCGGTTGCAGAGGTAAACCTGCGCTTTACCGGGAACGAGACCGGCCTGAGCGGAGGAAAACTGGTAGAAAGCCGTGCCTTGGTACGCGTGTCCGTACTGCTGCGCGTAGGGGTAGCCCGCCGTCGGATAGCCTTGCGGAGAAGAGTTGCTCAGCAGACTGTTGTAGGCTCCGTTCGTGATGACCGGATGGTGAGCCATGTACCGGCCAGGGCTGCCGATGGAGAAAGCCGGGTGCGTCGGTCCATGCTGACTCGGGTAGGGAAACATGGTGGTGGGACTCGGCTGAACTTGACTGGACTGAGACAGGAGATACCTTTCTCCCGCAGAGCCATCGAAAGTGTGACGACTGTCGGCGACTCCGTCAAGATCAGGAGAGAGTTTGCCTCGCTGGACGTCCCCTGATGAGTCCTTGGAGTCGGTGAAATTGTCTGCCTCTGACTGATTCGTCATCCCAGCGGAGTTTTTTTTCAGAGGTGAACTTCTCTCCAGGTTGTCGCAGATAGATATAATAGGGTAGTCCTGTAAGGCGAGCTCAGATGCTTGTGCGTTTGGGTAGCCACTGCCCACAATCATGCATTTCTTGGAGCGAGCGAGAGCTGGCGAGATGCAACGCTCGAGCTGCATCGCTCGATGACAAATAGCAATTAACGCGAGCGCGAGAGAAAACTAACGCCTTCCTGCGGTTCGAGATACTTTGTGCAAGACGGCAAATTAGCCAATTGACACTAGCCTGCAATCAGGAAAGGCTTTGCTTTTCAGTCCTCGGTCTGCATGGTTAATGAATCAACTTTTGCTATTGGTTAACACGTGACGGTAATTTAATTAGACAGAACTTAATTAGTGTAATCAAGGAGGCTTACACGCCACAGTGTATTCACTTCTGCTGGTCATCCATGTTTGTATACTATAGTCTGTGAAAATTGTGGCTCTCGTGATTCTTCAGGAGCGCACTAAGTAGTGCAAATAAACCCTATTGTCTTCCCTTCGAGGCCATTGTGTGAATACGGTGGAAATGGGCAGGTTTAGCATGAAAACTTCATTATGCATTATTTAAAGCACTTGAAATGACACGCCTCGCGCCCTACCTAAAATGTTTGCGTTATAGCGTGAAATATTGGCTTCTCTTGAAGATCTGTTTACTGCTCCCAAGACATGTAAATATTTGATGTGGATGGACTACTTCAAGTTACGCATTCAACGCTTTACGCTTCAAAACATGCCTGAAACAATCAAATCAGGCAGGAGTCGACCACGTTTTGCAAAAGAACATTTGCGTTTGTCAAAATTTGTTTTATAATATATCTTGAAATGATCTGTCATATCTAAAATAGCACATCAAATAATTAAATGTCTGATTTTTTTTTTCAAAATGCTTGGGAGCAAAGCAATAACAGCTCTTTCGCATCTTGTAAGAAGATGCCAATACAAGGTACGATCAATTACAATCATTTAGCGGTTTATTGAATTGCAAACGCTGTAATTAATGCTAAAATGCATGCACATGGAATCTGGATACATTTTTTTCACATATATATAATACACACGCACACACATGAATTATATTGGCAGCGAGAGAGAGAGAGACGTGATGTTAGGTGTTCATATGTTGGCTGATGGACACTTCTGAGGTTTGTGGATGTGAGCCAAGCGAGTTTTAAAGAACATTTCATGGAGACATACATTTAATGAGATTTCAATGACTCTCTCTCTCTCTCTCTCTTTACATAAGGACACGTCCTTATACCAGAAATGCGTGTTGGTTAGTAACGAAAACGTCTTTATTCGAGCAAAAAAATTATGCATTGCAGGGTAAGTATAGGGAAAATTAATTTGCAATTGTTGAACGCTTTTCCAAAACAAAATTTGTTTTCCTCACAAATCATAGCCTACAGTTAGTTTTCAATGTTTTACCTAATCACCTCTCAGTTGTGCCTTATGCTAGAGTAACACGTATGTCAGCATCCCCCCACCCCCACCTTATCCGTTCATCTCACCTGTCTCACTGACACAACCGACTCTCCCCGCGACCGATTAGAAAGCACCGCCGAAGTCTTTGATGATGAGTCTCGGAGACCTCGCTGTAGCACCGCGTCACGTTATCCCTCGCGTTCTGGCCCTTTAAATAACGCAAAAACACGCTTAACGCCGCAGCATCAAGTTTAAACTGACTGATTGTAAACAAAAATAAATCAAAAACAAGTTACATCAGTGGTTCCCAACTGGGTTTGATTCAGATTTTACCCAATGCATACAACAAAAATGTCCTTAAAATCAAAACACTCAAATTGATTAATATTCCCGTTAACTGCACAGGCCCTACAATATGCACACTTATTAACATGAATAGGAAAAATGACAATTTTGTAAATGCATAACACCACAAGTGTGAATTACCAGCATAACACATGCAACAAACACTGGGCCAAATATTGTTTTAGTTTTAGCCATTTTACAAAGTGACGGATGAATTTGCGCCAAAAAAACTGTTTGATTGGGTGGTGTCAACAACAAAAGAAATGAGAAATATTTTCTCCTCACTTAGAAAAGCTGGTTATGCTAAATATGCACAATTATGCTTCACTGCATGTTATTATTTGCATTAAGCATGTTTTTTCCCCTGCTGTTGCAATAATCACATACTTCTGTTTGGGGATTGAAAAACATGATTAAATGGTTATGTATTAACCATGATTTTATATATTATAGTCACATATATAAAGTCACATGGTTATTACTTGATTACAGAGGGTTTAATATCTGTCAGATGGAGTCAGATGAGTAAAAGTAATCTGAAGATGTTAGTTTTATAATGTACAATTACTACTATTAATTTTTACACATAAATCACAGAGCACTCTAAACATACTGGAGTCACTAACAAGCTCCTCGCATTATTTCCTTTCATCTCTATTAATGCAATCTACTTGTATTAAAGCCTACATGTTTAGCCACACAGGTGATATGGTGGACCTCGTAATGTAATGTCCCAGCTGATTCGCAAGGACAAAGAAATCATGTGTTTAGGGGTGCAAACAGCTCCTGCCTCCCGGAAAGGGGATGCTTTCAGAGGTGAGTTGCTCTGAGATATAATGAAGAGGCTATCATCTCCGAGGCTAACAAGAAGGGTCATTATAACAGGGCAATGGGGTCCGGTAATCTATTCTCCTGAAACATGCATGCACAGACTTGCCTGCACCCTACCAGCAGGGCGAGCGTCCATCTTCTCATCCTCATTACCGGATTATTTGCCTTTCCTCCCTTTCTCCTCCTCTTTAATAGGCTACCGGCAGGCTTTACTCTGAGGCCTTGTTGTTGAATTAACCGTGCATGCGCCTGCCTGAAGAGTTTGTTTTTCTCCCCCTACTTGTTTTTTTGTCCTCTCCTTTTGTTGTGTATTAGCCCCCTGTACTTTGCACTTATTAGCACAGTCAGTGGCCACAATCGCCAAGGGACTGTCGTGATTAGGAACGGTAAGGCCAGCCGCTCCCTCAGGGGGTCATTGTGTTGGATGGAGAGCTTTTCCATCATCAGGTGGGTACAAACATATTGCGCTGACCCACGCGAGCAGCTGTTGTGTTTGCGTTGCATGTGTGCGTCTCTAACGAATTTCACTAAATGCTTTTCTGTTATAAACCAAAACAGAATTGGCAAGAAGATCCTGAGAAGATGATAATCTAATAACCTGGAGGTGATGATATTGAAAGAACCTCTAATAAAGCCTCACCTGTGAAAACAGCTTGTATAGATGACATCAATCTGGAGGTGTTTACCCGAGGTCATGTCGCAGATTCTTCACCACGGCGTTCATTAGTCGTGCAATGCCTGGATGAATGTGCCAAGCGTCAGATCGAAACACAATGCATCTGATGCGACCTAAATCAAGACAATGCCAAGGACGAAATATTATTACATGAAAATCACATATTAAAGTTCTCAAAGGTCGGGTCACATCACAGATTCTTCATCACAGCGTTTATTAGTCATGCAATGCCAACAAACACCTAGATGAAAAGCCAAACATAAAGCTGAAGCTCAATGCATTCAACACAAACTAAATCAAGACAATGCCATGGACAAAATATTAACTTGCAAATCAAATATTAGAGTTATTGCAGGATCTTATTAGTCTTGCAATGCCAACAAACACCTAGATGAAAAGCCAAACATAAAGCTGAAGCTAAATGCATTCAACACAACCGAAATCAAGACAATGCCATTGACAAAATATGAAAATCATATATTAAAGGTCACATCGCAGATTCTTCAATATGGTATTTCCTAGTCATGCAATGCCTAGATGAACAATGGACTTAAACAATGTATGTTAGCTAAATCAAGACAATGTCAAGGATGAAATATTATTACTTGCAAATCAAATATTAAAGTTATTGCAGGATCTTCACCAATGCAATTATTAGTCATGCAATGCCAACAAATGCCTAGATGAACAAACTTAACAATGGACTGAAATACAATGTATCCATTGCAACCTGAATCAACACAAAGCCAAGGACAACATTTGAAAATCATGAAGAGTGATATTACAGATTCTTCACCTCAGCTTTCATAAGTCATGACCTAAATCAAGACAATGCCAAGGACTAAATATTATTACCTGCAAATCACACATTAGGTCAACAACTACATTAATGAACAAGCCAAACATCAGACTGAAACAGTGCATCTGATGTGACCTAAATCAAGAACATTTGGAAATCTCATATTCACGTTTTTGACGTTTGTTATGTTGCAGATTCCTCACCACTGCATTTATCTGTTGTGCAATGCCAACACATGCCTAAATGAACAAGCCAAACATCAGAACCAAACAAAATACATCCGATGCCTCCTGAACCTAAATTGCAGATTCTTCACGACGTTATGCATTAGTCGTGCAATGCTTAGACGAACAAGCCAATCAGATTGAAATACAATGGATCCGATGCTAACTAAATTAAGGACAAAATATTATAACTGGAAAATAATTTTCATGCATGTAGCAACACAAGGTCATGAGTTTTGATTCCCAGGGAATGCATGAACTGATTAACTGTATGCCTTTAATTCAAGTCATCTGCCAAATGCATGAATGTAAATGTTAAAAAAAGATCATAAATTCAAGTTCTTGAAGGTTGGTTAAGGACCGCACAAATCAAGAGGTCCTGTCACCAAGGAACGTGTTTGCCAGCCAGGTCTAATCGAATCACTGTCAATGACAGATCGAGGCAGCTTCTGTAAGTGAGCACTAGTCTGGGGACTTTACCTAATGCCCGGCACTGTCACATCAATGATGTGGTCACCGCACAGCAAATGACAACGAAATTATTGCCAGCCTGGATACAGGGACAGCAAAGGCCGTCCCAGTCAGAAGAGATTGCTTTCTTTAAGAGGGAGTTGGTGAGCTGATGGACAAACACGGCGAGAGGCCGAGGTTATTTGCCATTCATGACAGGTAGTGGCGTACATTACAGTGTCACTAAAAATTTCATGGGAATGCATTTAAGATGGCCCTTGAGTTATTTATAAGTTGTTTGCCAGATGCCAGATGAAGTCAAGCCGAAATATGACGTCTTTCTTTGTCAAATCGGGAGCATATTCAGAGGGCACGTTCTAATCAACGCCTCGGCTCTCTAATAGGCGCGGGCTGCTTTGTTTGATGCTGACATAACCACTGACCGCCGCGGTCCCCCGCGGTCGCAGCTGAGGCCTGTCAGAAAGCATCAGGCAGCTCTTTGGAAAAGAACGAAGGCTGGTGGGCTGGCATGGGCTGTGTGGACAGTTGTGGCTTTTAAACCCTTATTAGCCTCTGTGCAGACGACTCCGGGCCCATGTCATCCCTTGAGATGCACTCCCACACCTCTCATTATTGATGTCCTTTTAGGTCTGCTGCTCAGGTGTCACTGATGTTCTCCTTGTCATATCTAGAGGAGACAGATTTACCTGGCCCTTTGAATGTGCCTGTTCGCTCTTGAATTGATGCAAAATCGACATTTATACTGCCCTGATTGGCGTTTCGACCAATTATCTGTGCCCTCGTTTTGCGGTTGACACGAGTCGGTCTGCGATATTATTATGCGTGCAGAGTTTTAAGCGCAATAAGTTGCCTAAGTTTTTAAAATGTGTTAATTAAAGAAATGCACCTAATTAAAATAAATCAATAAAAGTTATTTAATACAAAAGGTGCATCGGAGAGAGTAAATTAGAGCTATTTATTGGCTTTATTTTCCTCACCTGACACCACAAAAGCAAGGCTAATGAGGACAGTGGCCTTTCAGGAAGGCAAAAGGTCTGTTCGGTTCACTTTGCAGCAGTATAGCTTTGCTGAACTTGAACCTGGTCTAATTATGATGTCCACATAATCTACAATAACAGACCAGTGCACACCAAATTAATTCACATTTTAATTAAGAATTCTAATGAAAAAATAAATAGCTGTTGCTTCCAGCATTCTACTTTTAGCGTTCCCTGTAGCAAGTCACTCCAGAGGTGATGCACCATGAAGGAAAAAACTATGAGCACCTTGACTTTTCCAGATGAAAACATCTCAGGTAATGACATGTTCACATGAATACTCTTCTGTATGCATTTACTCTTTTTATAGTGAATGCATTATACTGGTTCTTTTCTGAAAACGAGTGAGCACCTACAGTATAGGAAGCATTTTAAGGCATTATATGCGTACGTCTGACATAAATATTTCATTTTAAATCAGTATTTTTTTTTGTGTGTTCCGAAAGAACAGCCTACATGTTTTTATTTATCAAATTTAACAAAAAAAATTGAAATATCCTTAAACCAAGATCAATTTACTTTTGCAATTTAGATATTTAGACTTTTCTTGAATATTTTGAATATCCTGTTTATATTTTATACTCAATTGGCAAAAAAAAATAAACTTGTTTTAAGCACAAGCCTTGCTCAAGTTAGTTTCACGCTTAAAAACAAGACAAAAATTGCCAAAGGGGTTAAAAAAATCAAACATTTAAAAATCCTGATTACGATATATTTTACAGTACAAAATGAACAGTGGATTGGTTCACACTGATCCTGAGTGTCTTTCCATCATAAAAACAGGGTTTGTTTATCTGTGTCTAAAAATTCAATTCAAAACATTGAATGCTATACATTTATTTAATATTTTACTCAGCTTGTGTGTTATGTATTTTACACTTTGAACAATTTAGAAAGTATTGGTAATTTTCTTCCAGGACATTATCTGTGCATTTCCTTTGAAACTCTAAAACACAATATGCAATGCATATTTCAAAATATGGTTAAAACACCTGTGAACAGAAAATCAATACAGAAACAACTTCATTATAAACCATGGACGTTTCTTAGACTGTAATGTTTAATAGAATTTCACAGCATTAGCTCAGCAACATGTCAAGCTACTGAAATAAACGAGGCTTGCTAGGTTTTTGGAGCTCCTGGGTGACATTTTAAAACACCATATGTGTTCATTTCATGTGTACAGTGACGTGATTGACCAGTTTAGCATGATAACGCTGATGTATGAAACTCAAGCGTGCCTGCCGTTTGCCAGATCAGCGGTTTGATATTCATCACAGCAGTTAAGATGCACAGATAAATGTATTTCTCACATCTATCGCACCGTCAGTCGACCCACTGTACAGGCGATGCGAAGCTAAATCACTGATGTGTAATACAGGGCTAAACGACGGTGAAGATATAATATCGCACACTGAAGAAAAGGCCTAATGTCCCAACTAAAACCGACTTTTATCACCTGCAACTGACCTGTTATCAGCCGCTCAGTGTGTCGCTAGTCTCCTGAAATATTTATCAGGCCGTATGACCTAGGAAGTGCAATGGGGGTTTGTGAGCATTTTGTTGTTGATGCTGCCGCGCGCTGTCAGACGTCTACAAGTGAAGAACATCAGCCACTGTCCCCTGCAAGCCCCAAGTCATGAAAGATTCAGAGCAAGTCTACTTTTTAAGCCATTTCTGATGAAAAGCTCGGAAAAATGAAACTGACTTATGCCAAATGAATATCACTGAGTCGCCGTGATTGTGGCCTTTGATGTTTGTGGGGTCGAAATTATTTATAAAACATCAATTTTAGCTGAAGACAAGCGATGGCTCGAAGCGGGTGCATTTTTCATCAGCCTCCTTGGAGGATTTCAGCATATTTGCCCAGACCATAAACGATAGAAAAACCTTTCTAGCCTCTGTGTTGTGCTGAGATTCCACAGTAAGCAACGGATCCTGGAATATATATGTTCAGTTCTAGCTGTCCTAAGCGATTGCACGTAAGATAAAACTGTAATGCACCAAACAATTAATGGCTGGCAAAGATTTTGCATTCATGGTCTCTGCAAATTGAGGTCAGTGTACATCATGCATGCTTATGTAAAATAGCATTGTCACGTCACAAAAAAAAACAAACAAACACTGAAAACCCCACTAGGTTGAAAGAATCTAAGAGACTATGGTCAGAAACACTTTATGCATGCAAACATAAGACACAAATGTTTATTCAATGAATTAAAACCATGCTGTTTTGTTGTACAAACTTAATGTGCATTTTCGCATTACTGTGGTTGCACGAAACATCACTCAAATGCATGATAGGAAATGTCCGAGTTATAATTGAGCTCAGGCTACTATATTAACTTCAAACTGTTGCTCTGAAGAAAACTGACTGTAGAAGAAGACTATGTGTGCTAATAGTCGCTATAACACCTCCTGTGACAATGGCGAGAGTACAATGTGTAGTTTTATGTATTTCAGACGTAATGCACAAAATCAAGACTGCAAAACTAGTTCAAATATTTGCATAAAGCATGTATCTGGAATATGGAATAATCAAACACCAAAGTGAATGTTAAAAATGGTCTTTGCATCAATCATATAGCAATGCTAGAAACATAAATATATAAATAAATAGCTAGATGTGCAATATTTCAATGCAGTGGCACCTCTCTGATGAAAACAAACAGTCTTGATTTGTGCACCTGTAAAAAACTAATATTGAAGAACATGGCATCTATCATAACTAGTTTAAATAAGCTACTTGCATAAAGCATGTTTTGATTCAAACAAATGATAGAAGAATCAAAGCAGACCAAAGTAAAAATAAAAAATGGACCATGCATCAATCGTATAGCAATGCTAGAAACATACATTTATAAATAAATACAATATTTAAATGCAATGACACCTATGTGAAACAATCTGTCTTGATCTGTGCACCTCTCATAACTAATATTCACAATAGCAATCATGGCATTGGTGTAGTACATTTGAAATCCTCTGTAATGCACACAATTGTGACTTTACAACTACTTCAAGTACTTGCATAATGCATGTTATGATTCAAACAAACCAAAGTGAAAATTAAAAACGGACCCTGTCTTAATCATATAGCAATGCTAGGAACGCATATATATGAATACATGGCTGCGTGTGCAATATTTAAATGCAATGACACCTCTCTGATGCAAACAAACAGTTTTGATCCATGCACCTGTCAAAACCCATACTGAGCAATTTTCACGATAGCAATCGTGGCATTAGTGTAGTACATTTGAAATCCTCAATAACACAAGAGGAAAAGCGTTGTCCTTGCACTCCGTCTATAAAAATGAACCCTTAGCCAATTTCTTTGAGCCGGGTAGTACGCCTGCCTCCTCCTCCCCGTGGCAAAGTGAAATGGAATTGCCTCTCACATTCAAAGACAGCTCAGTGGAGGTGATAATAGAGCTACTCCCTGCTGTCTACAGCCAGGAAATAGGAAAGTGGCATATGGGGCCAGGAACCAAACAGAACAGGAGATACAGCCTGGCAGGGAGGGGGGGGGGGACCGGAGGAAAGGTTAATGATCATTCCAGAATTCTAGCGGGAGAAAGTCTTCTTGAAGTTGAGAGAGTGGGGGAAGGGGAAGAAAGAATCGAGTGCTTATTTCAGAAACTTACCTTGCCGAATGCATCGTGCAAACACTCGTCAAATTGGATGCGGCTTCCGCTCCGGCGACCAAACGCAATGTGAGGACATTTTACAGCCAAAAGTGTGATGCATTTTGTCCACCTTATGCAGAGAAATACAGTTTCAGATAGTTAATTGTGCATTTATTGCAGCAGAAATTGTTTTATATAATACAGATTATTTAAAATCAGCTTCACTGGAAAATAGCAGAATGCAGACCAAATATGAAACAAACTCAAATTATGCTCGAAAGCAGCTTTAAAAAAAACAATAGTGTCATTATTGAGATCAAGTCTGTACAGTGTTGATTCAGTTCAATAACTGTAAAGTTCATCAAATATTATAAAAAAAGTTCAATTTAGCTATAAGCAGCTCTACAGAAGACAACAGTGTTGTTACTCAGCTTGAGTGAGTTTAGTATGATTCAATTCAGTTCAAAAATAGTGTCGGCATAGTCAAATTGATCAATTATGAGACAAATTCAAAAGTTTTGTTCTTCTATCTCATGTCAAATCAACTATATTTTGCATTGCAATCTGTTGGGATTTATGTAATTTTTTTGAGCAATCTGACTTCAGCCAAACATTGGAATTATGCTTGACATTTTTTGCATTGCTTTGAAAAACAAATCTTTTCTCATTTGGTGATGCAAGTGGCATTGCAATTGCATACTTCACCTTTTAAGTACAACAAAAGAACCACAACTCTTACCTTGAATCGCCTGCGGTGCTTCCAGAGCGACTACATCCCCATCCCAAACCATTCTGCTCATTTGTGCATGTAAACTTCCACAGGTAACACTGTCCAGCTCTGCCTGTCAACACTCTGGACTCATGCGTCCTGCGAATGACAAGACACCGTCTGAGACAACTGGTATAAAGCGGACAAACAAGGTCTGAGGTTTCACCGGGGTGCGAAAAGAAAGCCCAAAACAATAGACAGTGATTAAAACAGCTCTATTATGCACTGGTGCAAACAGGAGCGAGCTGAGACTGCAGAGGAAGGCAAGAGAGCATAAGCAGACAGAGAAATCCTTGCAGTTACTCACCCTGTTACCACACCTTGGCCGAGGCGGTTTGTAGCCTCTCAGCACTTCAGAGCGGATAGCAGGCCTTTAAGTATCAATTAAACTAGCAGTGGGATTAGCCACCTCATCATCAGGCAATTTGCACTGTGTTGCTCCTCTGCTGTGCCTTTGTTCGCATTCATTTGAGGCGTTTTTAATCTCTCTTCGATGACATAGGTATTTGAAGAAGCAAATGACAACTGTTGAAGGGCACAGTTGAACTGTTGAGGTGCTCGAACAGATTAGAGTTCGCTCTATTTCTGTTCTTATGCGTGTGTATGCATGAGCACACACATACACGCTAATAGGCTAGATGTGCTAAAACGCAGATAATCGAAGGTGTGCTTACATAAACATGTGAAGCGAGTACACAAATACTATATGCATACACATATAGACCAAATGCCCACGTCTGCGTACATTTACATTTATGTATTTGCATCACTTATCTAAGGTGACTTGCACTGCATTCAATGTGATCTTTAACCTTAAGTTTATGAAAATCTAAATAGATTGCACAACTAAGACTGAAGTTATACACTAAATAAAGCTTGAAATAATTCTGTATGTTCAACTTTATGCCAAAGGCAAAGCTAAACATGCTAAAATGTTGACAATCAATGGTGCACAAGCACATTAACATTTGAGGCGATCACATGAATACTACATGCATGTATATTTCAGTCTTTGGTGTGCAATCGATTTAGTTTTTTGTAAACTTAAGATCAAAGTTCAAAATAAACTCTAGGGATATTTAGTGTATTATGACTTTCTTGTTTGTATTTCTAAATTAAATTGTTGATTAGTCTTTTCTTTTTACATCTATTTAATCAAAAGCTACTTTGTGAAAGCAAGGTTGTGAAAGGGTTGTGATAACATAACATGCCAAAGGTCATGGGTACCATTCCCAGGGAATGCATGAACTAATAAAACAAGTTCAATGCAAGTCATTTTAGATAAAAGTGCCTTGTGAATGCATACATGTCAATGCACACAGACATGCATGTGTCCAATTGCATTCAATGTAATCTTTAATCTCAAGTTTATGAAAACCAAAATAGATAGCACACCTAAGACTGAAAATATTCACAATAATGTTTGAATGTAGTATGTGCTCAGTTACTTACCAAAGACATGCACACAAAGAGAAACAGATCATGTATGGTGTAAAAGCACAAGTAAGCATGTCGACATTTATGCCTTTGCAACACTTTTAAGGAAACGTACATTGCATGCTAGTTCATGCTTTGGCATTGACTTTGGCATATGCTGCTATTTGTACTACAGAATTAAAATATCACAACGCTTTCATGATATGTCTTTACATAAATATATGTCAGAAAGAGCATATACATATGTACAAAGAGAACACATATGCAAACATGCATACAGTATGCATGTCTGCATGCATGGCTTATTTCAGGCTACTTTTACATTAGAGCTTTTTGGTGCAGGACTTTTAAAGGCAATTGTTATTCAAAATGCATGATAGTACTTTGTATGTTGATGATACGAAAGTAATATTAACTTTAATAATACAATGTGAAAAGAGGCCTGCTTGGGCAGGGGTGGAATCGAACTCAGGTCAAGACCAAGCAATCGAACCAAGTGTGAAAACAGCCTCAAAGACCTGCATTTCACCGTAAGGCTTTGCAATCAGGCTCCAGGCCACCTGCAGCTGCAGACATGGGGTTCAGGTGACATATATGTCATAGAGACAACATTCATCTTTCAGGAGACACATCTCACCACAACGAGTTATCACCAGAACGCAGAGGTGACATGACAGGGCCTTCAGAGGCAGATCGATCAATAACCTCCAGACCTCATACGCTTTCCATCTCAGCGAGATCGGAGTCTGGCAGATGTCAGTGCTGGATGAGACACTCCAATACTGAGATTCAACTTCAGCGCACTGCAAATAGGACATTTAAACTAAAATTATTACCAGTATGTTATGCTCTGCAGTGAATGGGTGCCGTCAAAATGAGAGGCCAAACAGCTAATAAAAACATCACAATAATACACACCACTCCAGTCCATCAATTAATGTTCTGTGAGGTGAAAAGCTACCTGTTTGTAAGAAACAAATTCATCAGCTGTTTTGACTCTCATTCTGACGGCACCCATTCACTGCAGAGAATCCAAGTGATGAAATGCTACATTTCTCCAAATCTGTCCTGATGAAGAAACTCAACAAACTCATCTACAAATGTTAATTTTTGTGTGAACTGTTCCTTTAATCTCAATTTCTCTCATTAATACACCTTTTATGCTATGGATAACCCTTTTGAAAGGTGAATGTGACAAAAACATTTCGACAAATGTTTCTGCAACGTTGTGAAAATATGTATTTATTATTTTAAAAAACACTGATGTTCAAAACTGTTAAGAAATATATGTCACATTAATGAAGTAGGATGAAAGTGTAATCAACCTTTTCACAACACAAAACTATTTTACATGTAGTTACTGCATGGTTAAACGAAGTCAAAATGTAGTATGAAAACAAATTAATAAAATGTACAATGCAACTATCGTAGTTTACATTTTGCAATGTGTAAAATCAATGTAGATTGTCACATTTTAATCATACATTTCTTAGATATAATGTGTTTTTTGTTAACTTCTAAGAACAGCAATCTATAAAATGACGATTGAATGGAGTCTGTGCATTACATGATTCAGGTTGACTTTCCTGCCAAATTTGAATGCTCTTTCAGTGTCTGAAAAACATAAATACAGTGCTGCCACGCAAGAGTAAAAATAAATGAATGATTAAAAACTGCTCTTGCATTACTAACACTGAGGCTACTAAACCAGTCTCATGTCATTGGCTTTAGGTTTAGCATCTTTTTGGCTCCTCTATCAATATTGTCAGGCCTACACATGATGAAATCCAAGCCGTTGCTGAAATATTCAGCACTGAGGTTTTTATTTGTCCCTGTAGAGAGACAGTGTATGATTTAGTAATGCAGATGGAAGAGGCTGCCAGCACACATCTCTCTCTTTCTTTCTGCCATCATGGCTGAGGAGCTGAGATTTCTGGATGGCACTAACATAAGCCGTGTTTGATAGCTATCCAGCGTCTGTGTGCCGTTCAGATATCTGCAATCATTCGAACCTAAAAATATAAAGCAGGCACAAACACTTTAAGATCTCCTCTATTGCGTTTATATATTTTATGTCAGTTGCACTTGAATGCTGCTAGTATGCTACATGTTAATCTACAGAATAGTTATATACCATAAACTGTATTTAACATTTATGCATATGGTAGATTATTTTATATAAAGTGACTTATTAGATCAGAAACGTCACACAAGTGCATAAATGCATGTGGGAATGTTTGGCCAACAATATGCAAGCACAAAGAACAGTTTCCTTTAAATGTCTATGCATTGAACCAGATGTGTTATTATTAAAAGTTAACATACCTGTTTAGCAAGAGTGTGGCTCCGCCATGACAGTAGATGATCTGAAAGAGAAAACTGACCATACTTGCATGGCATTACGAATTGCAAATTATGCACACAATGTATTACTGAATGGTGGACAGCCTAGGTTTTATGTATTTTGTGCTAAACAGTGCATTTTATAGGAATTTGCTGAAAAGGTACTCATCCTCAGACCATCCAAGATGTAGATGAGTCTGTTGCTTCATGTGAACAGATTTGTAGAAATGTAGCATTACATCACTTGCTCAGCAATGTGTGATCCTTTACAGGGTGAATGGGTGCCGTCAGAATGAGAGTCCAAACAGCTGATAAAACATCACAATAATCCACAAGTAATCCACATCACTCCAGAGTCCAGTCCATCAGTTAATGTCTTGTGAGGTGAAAAACTGCATGTTTGTAAGAAACAAATCCATCAAGGCGTTTTAACTTCAACCCATCCAGTCCAAACCCGTTCTAAACAAATATGTGGGTGGATTTTAATGTGAGCGACAACAGGAGATTGACTTTTTCACTGGAGGAAGCATTATTATGGATCAAGGAGTCATATTTTTGGCAGCGGTGTGAGATTAAAAACGCTTTGATGAATTTGTTTCTTACAAACACACAGCTTTTGGCTTCACAAGACGATATTTGATGGACTGGAGTGGTGTGGATTATTGTGATGTTTTTATCAGCTGTTTGGACTCTCATTCTGACGGCACCCATTCACTGCAGAGCATCCACTGGTGAGGCTGTGATGTAAAGCTACATTTCTCCAAATCTGATGAAGAACATCTACATCTTGGATGGCCTGATGGTGAGCACATTTTCAGCAAATTTTAATTTTGTGTGAACTATTCCTTTAAGTATATTTTTGCTCCTTGGCATTGCCAGCTTTATGCTCTTACCAGTTAGAGGAACCGGAAAAGTGCTAATTTAAATTTACAGAAATCAGAGGTCCTTAAAAGGATCTTCGGATGGGAAATAATGGATTTCTCAGCACTTTTCACACCTGCTTCTCAGCTTTAAATCCAAACGTGGCATTTATATCTGGACTTGGTTCATCACCACAACAACAACACTAGAGAAATGACCACAACTCTCATTGCACACGCACCCGCTCTGTTGTGTACACAGCCAATGACTGTGCGGTGGATTTGACTTGAACTACAGGACGCAAACACAATAAAGCGAAAGCAGGACTCGCAGGAAAACAACAGAAGCCGTGGGTGCTCAGGAGGTGTGGGGTCCCTGACGTGCAGATTAGGGTTGTGGGAGCACTTTGCAGGTTGTTGTCACAGAAAAGCCAGTGGAGAATTGCACTAGCTCATCCCTAGATAGACGAGTGTGTGAGCAGAGTAGGCAACACATTTGTTTTGCACTAAATTAAAAGACCTTAAGAAAAGGAAAGAGTCAAATGAATTCCGTCTTTATAATCGTATAACATGGTAAGTTAATGCATCTAATAATTTATTTAGAAATACATATTGCAAAATAAAACTATTTGAGAAACAGATGCATTTTTTATACTTTTATAATCAATAAAAAAGCAACTGTTTCTCAAATTGTTTTATTTAGCTATATATATTTTTTTAAATATATTAGATGCATTAACTTACCATGTAGGATCTACCCATTTTAGAAAGCGGTATTCATTTATTAATATGGATTCAGATTTAGGGTTATTATGATACAAACACATAAAAAACTAGACAGCTGTGGTCCTGAATGCACCCTTTAGTTGTGAGCTTCTCTTTCAAGACTAGATTTTCTAGCAAAAAGTTGGCACTTAATTTGCATAATAAAGTAAAATGTCTGTCTAAAAGACAATTTGAATTTATTTATATTGTAGTAAATGCAATATGAAAGCATTTAAGGCTGTGTTGTGTCGTATAAAACAGCAACCGTGCAACACAGCCTCTCTTGTTGCTTTATTGAGAGACAACAAATAACTCAATTATTGCTTTTGACTTGTTTTTTAAAACCGTTCTGATGTCAAACGTCATCTGAATCAACCTAATGTAAAGTTATATGAAAAATGACTCTTCACAAAACTGAAAAAGCCTGATCAGTGAATCCCTATAATAATAAAAAAATGAATAAATAAAAGCAACATGCTCATCTCATGAGGAATTCAAATCTCCTTGATTTTATTTTTACCATGAAACACACTGTAACTTTCAGAACTCTTAAAAAAACGTGTCACTGAAAAAGAGCATTTGCTGAAACTAAACTGCACAAATAAGCCGTCCTGAAGATTATGAGTGTTGCTGACTGACATCAGGTGCATACATTAGCACATGTGCTTCATCATGAGGTGAGGAGGAAGAAGAAGGACAGATAGCCTACTATTATTCCTCAGTGCCTGAAGAACTAACCATAATACAAAGGTGCGGCTGAAGTTATTTTAAAGACTAGGTTTCAGTATGAGATTAGAGGATGAGGCATTTCAAAAATGTCAAAAAAGAGTGAAATATGATTGTAAAAACCAATGCTAAAAATAAAACGCTAGAAGACACAATGACCAACTTCTGCCTCGCTGCGAGTAAATTTGACCTGGCCTGTAGTATTTAGTGAATCATCGGTGTTTGGGAGACTTTCAAGGAACGGAGGGTTTCTGGTAGTCGTTTAATGGCCTGTGCCGGTTCAGACGGAGCATTAATGATTTTGTCCTCCCACTAATACCGCATGAGGTGTCAGTCATACACTCAGCCGCCTGCCAGATACATCCACTTTCAATTTCTCCACGGCCAGATGGTTTCTTCACACTGCATAAATAAATGAATGCGGGTGTGTGGACCTCCATAGCACGGATCACATTCTCTCCGCTCGTCTCGTCGTCGAGGCGAGTTACGATCTCTCAACCTCGGAGGTGAGCGGGGCCGCGCGCTGTGGCGGGGCCCCGCTTTAAAGACGGCCCCGCGCTCCTCATCCGGACGCCGCTCGCGCCTCGGAGTGTTATGCTAGTTGTAGTATAAGGCACACATTTGCGAACGCTGTTAGACAGATTGCATCACCTTTGGCTGCGGTGTGAATCTCTATCAATTATGTATCTTTCCTTTGATGATCGCATTCCGTTAGAATAGCTGCTAATGAATCGCGAAACGACGCAGTCGCGTGCACGTGGGCTATTCAATTTCGCCAAGCTTGATGTGAGGACGCGGGCCGAAAAAGGTGTTTCAGACAGGCTTCCAGTCATTAGGACCTGGCAGCGGCGCTTCTCTCTCTCCTACCTGTAAATGGACTCGGAGGAAAAACAGTGACGGGGCCCGGTGAGAATTTCACTGGGGGCCTGAAAATTCACACCCGCCCAAGGTGTTGTTTAGGCGTCTGATAAACATGTGAGAAAATAATAGGCTGGAGAGGAGTTGGTGCTTCAACCAAGGAGACCGGAGTCAAGATCTAGATTTTTGAATAATTAACTTCGTGATCAAGACGATATCAGTCTGTTAGTCTTCATTTGTTCAATAGGAGCAACAAAAGAGAGGAAGAGGGAGAGGGAGCCAGGCATGAGAGAGAGAGAGTGTCTTGGAAACCAGAGTTGTGGATCTAATTGAGGCTGCAAGCGGCCATATGGGCTAGTGTGAAAATAGCAAACGCTATCAGTAACGGAGAGATACGAAAGGGAAAAAAGAAGAACAAGTCGGAGAATATCTTCGATGCAGCCGGAGCCAAAAACCCCTCCAGCTGTAGGGACAAAACGAACATGTTTCTCCAAGCCATCTTTGCTATTCTGATCGCGGCGTTCTGAATGACTGAAGCGGCCTTAAGATGCTGAAACGCACGCATGCCAGCCATAGGAAGCAGGCCAAGAATGAAAAACAAAGTGCATGTGAGCCTCTCCTCCCAACGCGCCTGATGTTCCGAGGCTGCCTGTTATCCGAGGTGTTAATTGGCAAATTCGGTACAAGTCAAGAGCGTGTTCCCTGCCGTCCTCGCCCAGCTAGGCTAGGTCATTAAGCCGAGAATGGATTCTCTCATGCTGCCTTAACCCTTGCGGTGCATTGCATCTCTCCCTTCCCTTCCTCCTCCTCTTTTAACCACCTAGAAAGCAAAAAGCCACATAGGCTATAGTATATATGAATGCAACACGGAACAGAACTGCGCCGTGCATCATTATTTCATTATTGCTTCCGAAAGGGCAGCAGCACACAATCACAGCTCGCAACGGTACTGTGAATAAATTTACATGAAAAAAATTATAAAATATATATTTTTTAGATGGATTGATGGATGGATCACAGTGCGACTTGCGATGCATTTGATCAGCGAACACAACTACTGAGAATCGAACCCATCACCTTGGCGTCGCAAGTTAACACTATAACAAAAATAAAGGTTCTTTATTGACATATGTGGGAAGAACCTTTAACCCAGTAAACAGGGAACGGTTCTCGCAAACTTATGATCAAACTGTACAATTAATAGGACATTCGTTCAGAATTATTTGTCTTTTTAATAATGTTCTAAAAACGTCAGCAAATTTTTTTTTAGTTTTAATGAAATCCATTTTGGTTACTAGCCTAATTGTTTCAGAACATTCATAGAACATTCACATTTACTGAAAAGGTTCTGTTAAAGTTATGAACGAACGTTCTTTAAGTAACATTAACAGAACATTAATTCAGACTTATTTTATTTCTGAAATCCGTTTATTATTACTGTGTTCATGGAACATTCGAAATTAACGTTCCTTTATTTGCAACACGATAATGTAACGTTCCCTTAACTTTCACATAACCAAAAATGTCTTGTGAACATTCAGAAATAACGTTTTGATAGCTCAATTGTAACGTTTTTAAAATATTTTTGTTGGCTAGGAAAATCCATGGAACCATTTTGCACAAAAGGTTTTGGAAAACTGATAAGTTATAAAATGTTCTTCACGATTAGAAAAATGTAAGAAATATTCACTGAAAGGTTTTTGGACATGGTGCTTCTATGCATGGCATCGTTTGTAAGGTTCATCTCTAAAGCATCAACCCGCATGACTTTAACCAGCTTGAAGCGAAGCCTGACGGTCTGAAACGGTAGCGTCCTCTGGGGTTCCGGGTGCGATCTCACCAATGCCTCTGTCATCACTTGCTGTGACTGCCAAATCCGTGCTCCAGAATCGGGGGGCTCGAAACAAACACACAGCAGACAGGACTGCTCAGAGACCTACGGAAGGCAGCCTTTCGCTTCAACACATTTCGCCTGACATGAGGAGGATTCGCGTCGCGTCCTGAACCGAGAGGGACCGGCGCGTTGCTTGTTGGGTAACATGTAAACTGCGGGGTGGCCCTATCCTCTCTTGCCCTTACATTTGGTCTGCGTCCCATGCATTCACATGTGTTTATGTAGGAAGTTGTTGATTGTCTGCACGACTTTGATATGGAGAGATGGCCATCGAGGCATCAGGAGGCTAGAAAATATCGGCCAACTGACCCGCAACAGATCGGCTCTTCTTACAATGCACATATCTCACAGGTGCATGAACCAATTACGAATATTATGGAATAATATTCGTAGTATTTTTAATCCTTATTTTTAAAAGTAATACACTCTTAAAAATAAGGGATGTTTTTTTCCTTTTTTGCAGATAGTTCCATTAAGAACATCAATGGAAAGTTATAGTGGAAAAATAATATTTCGATTTTTTTTTTTTATGTTGTTTACTCTAAGAAATAAATTATGATTTTTTTTTTGGGGACACCCAAAACGGTCCCTCCATGCAATTCTATTTATTTTTAAGAGCGTATCTTAAAAATGGCAAATCTGAGATATACTGCCCTTTTTTGGAAACAGAAAAATGCACATATCTTATATCCGTAGAACTAAAAATCCCGAGAAAATAGCGAAATAAAATACATCCCAAATGTAAGGAAAAGTGACAAGAGAATGACCCTAGATTTCACAACAAACACACATTGACACATTGACACAAGCCTTGGTTTTCAGGTGTTTGCAAAAAAAGGCAACACCACTGAGCAGTCATAAACACTCACACAACACTGGGAATATACTTCCTCTGATCAAACTTTAGTGATGCTGAGACTGCCTCTGACTTCCTGTTCATTAACACTACATATTAATTCCTCCATCTTTCCCCTCTCCTCTCCCAGACTGTTATTTGGCAATAGTCTGGCAGTGCTGCAGACACAGAGTTATACTCAGCTTGTGGTTATTTGGCTGTACAAAAATAAATCAAGATCACGTTTATAAGTATTGTTTTTCTTTAATAGGGAAATATGTAAACGAAAGGGAGTTTCTGATTTGCCTATTATTGTTATTATTATTGTAAAATGCCTATTATTGTTAATATTATTCACTATTTCTCTAAGTTTGTCGAGGGCTGCTCAAGGAATTCATAAAACTCTTTACGCACAATCTGCTTTAACGAAACTTAAAGAAAATAAAAAATAAATAAAAGAAGGGATTCACGCATTTTTTTATGAACCACATCATAGAAGCCGAACGAATAAATTCAATAACTCCTCTCTGTCATAGCGATTTCGATGCAGGAAGATTATTCCTGCTATTGTAAAAGTTATGATGTCGCAATAATGCAATTAAAGTCGTGCAGTGACTCAATTAAACGTGTTAACAGTTGGCTAGTTTATTCGCCTGAACGAAACGAGTAAACATAGACAGGGCTATAATCTGGTTTGTAATTTCCGTTTGCATATTAAACATTAGAGAAATGTTGTTGTTTTTTTCCACAGTATGGGTTGATATATGGTTAATAAATTAAATAGAAATGTATTTCTTAGTGAAAATGGAAAGAATGTGAAGAGAAAGCGAATAAATGTAGAATAACTATGTAGTATTCTCATAATAATAATAGTTTTTATTAGTCATCTAGGGCTAAAAATCCATCTCTCTCAGATACATGAACATGAACGATGTTCTGCTGATAGAGGACACAAGGAAACATTCATTGAGGAAAGATTAGACACAAATGAAACAGCAACAGATGTTTTAAATTATGCTAATTTAATGTAATTACCCGTGTACACATTTCTGTGTTTAACAGATAGCATCGACATTTAACTAAATTAGAATGCGCTCCAACATGACTTAGTTTATATCATTAATATAAGATATAGACACGTTAGACAGACAGACGTATGGATGGATGGATGGATAGACAACCTTAAGGTGTAGGTTTATTTATTCATATTAAATATTTTTAATATAATAAAACGAACTATATAAAATAAAACCAGTTAGCATACATATATAACCTTACATGTTATATATATAAATTGTTTTTTATTATTATTATAGACATATTCTTTAAATGAGAGATGTTTTAAATTAGTATTCAAGCAATGCAGTCCTTTTGCTGCAATCCTTTTACTTGAAGGAACCTTTTGACTCGTTCACGCGTTTGGTGGAACTTGAGCCAACACCAGGTCTCTCTCTCTCTCTCTCTCTCTCTCTCTCTCTCTCTCTCTCTCTCTCTCTCTCTCTCTCTCTCTCTCTCTCTCTCTCTCTCTCTCTCTCTCTCTCTCTCTCTCTCTCTCTCTCTCTCTCTCTCTCTCTCTCTCTCTCTCTCTCTCTCTCTACTCTCTCTCCCTCTTCTCTCTCTCTCTCTCTCTCTCTCTCTCTCTCTCTCTCTCTCTCTCCCTCCTCTCTCTCTCTCTCTCTCATTCTCTCTCTCTCTCTCTCTCTCTCTCTCTCTCTCTCTCTCTCTCTCTCATTCTCTCTCTCTCTACTCTCTCTCTCTCTCTCATTCTCCCCCTCTCTCTCTCTCTCTCACTCCCTCCTTCTCTCTCTCTCTACTCTCTCTCTCTCTCTCTCTCTCTCTCTCTCTCCTCTCCCACTCTCTCCTCGCGGTGAGTCGCTGTTTGTCGCTGAACTGCGCGGCGCGTCTGATTAGCATGCGGTAATAATGAGGGTGAGCCGGGTTTCATTGTTCTAACACCTCCCCTCTCCTCCGCACCAATCTGTCAGCGTTCAGCCTCAAATGCTGCTCTCCACAAATGAATTGGATAATTAGTTGCCCCTCACGAATGCTGCACTCTTCTCACCCCTGATTGCTTTCACCTTTTTGCTCCTGGCAATTTTGACACCTCGTAATCAGCCTGCTGCTTCTCCTTCTCAATCTATAACCCTCGTCTTCCTCCTCCTCTTTTTGGGGACTTTAATCCTAATACAGCGTGTATATTGCAAGAAAGTGCGCAGATGAATAGAAGGCCTGCTTAACTGCGCATAATGGACGCGAGGTCTATAGATCTTTTGAATAATCAATGATATTTCTGTCGGCATTATGCTGTCAAAATCGAGTCAACAGCAAGGACAAAAAAAGACACAAAAAATAAAACACATGGACCCAGAAACTGTCAGTACAGCTTTCCTCTTCCAAATAACGAGCACTGACAACGTAATTATGTACAAGCATCTGTCCACGACTCCAGAGAGAGAGAGAGAGAGAGAGAGAGAGAGAGAGAGAGAGAGAGAGAGAGAGAGAGAGAGAGAGAGAGAGAGAGAGAGATCATTAGGAGAGAGGAGTTCATATTTGCTGCCTTTTAGAATAAATTCATGCTTTGATATGAGAGATGAGAATTTGAACGCTCTATTTATCCAAGTTGGGTCGTGTATTATGCGCAACACATTGTGCGCTTTCGACATGCAATATTCAGCATTGCAAATAGAGCAAGAGCACGTCGCGAGCCTTGGTTGTTGTGTTGTTTTTGCTGTAGCAAAACAACAATGTGTCGTGCAAGGCATTGCGAATCTGTGCTTCATTAAAGCACACGGGTTTAGGGAGGAAATGGATGAAAGAGCATGTCTGTATGTTATAGGCTAACTTTAAAAGTTTGCATCCTGACCGCTGGTTAATCAGTGAATAATCACCACAAGGGAAACAAAACGTTCATTGTGGCTGAATGGGAAATGGCATACTTAGGCCTAGACTAGTCTTACTAGTTTAGTGCATAAAGATATGAAAAAATAAATTGTTAGTATGCATTCTATTTTGCACCGAAGTTGGCTAAGCCATTTTCTTTGAATGTGCGAGACTTCCGGTTCATTAGCCGCTATGGGTAAATAACTAAGAATAAAGCGCAGTATAACCAGTCAAACTGTGTTTGCCCTGCAAGCTTTTATGTCTACGATTATGATAACACAGTACAATAATATCAAATAACATTTTGCAATATCAAGAAGCATAACGGACTGTTTTTGTACAGGTAAAATAACTGGAAGTGAATGAAACCGGAAGTCTCGCACATTCGAGGTACAAATGGCCTCGCGGTTCTTACGCTTAGCTATTTTTTCAGGTAGGACAGACCTACTGCTTCAAGAATTTGTTTAATAATTCAAATTTTCTTTGAACAAAAATGGCAAAACACTAATTTTACATATTTTAATTAAGTTAGATTATTTGAATATTTAATATGAATATGTACATGTATAATATTATATTTTATAATCATAGTTTCCATTATTTTAAATGATCCAGTACAGTAAACTGGTCATTATCCCAAAATAAACCCTGCTTTGTGTTGTTGAATCTCCCAAGCAGTGTTTATTTTGTGATAATGACCAGATAGTTGTACATTATCCCTTAAATCAATATCTTTTCTTGAGCAAATCAGCGAAACATTGCAAAAGTCCCCATGTGCAGCGCCAGTCTGCCAGTGTGAAAAACAACAACCAAACTAGTTCCTCTTCTTCACACCAGCTCATCTATGCAGTGTGTGTGTGTGTGTGTGTGTGTGTGTGTGTGTGTGTGTGTGTGTGTGTGTGTGTGTGTGTGTGTGTGTGTGTGTGTGTGTGTGTGTGTGTGTGTGTGTGTGTGTGTGTGTGTGTGTGTGTGTGTGTGTGTGTGTGTGTGTGTGTGTGTGTATGTGTGTGTGTGTGTGTGTGAGTGTGTGTGTGTGTGTGTGTGTGTGTGTGTGTGTGTGTGTGTGTGTGTGTGTGTGTGTGTGTGTGTGTGTGTGTGTGTGTGTGTGTGTGTGTGTGTGTGTGTTGGCAGGCTGTAATCTGGGGTGCTGCGAGGTCTTCACTGCACACACGTGTGCGACTACACACATTTCTGCTCAACGCATCATCATTGGAATTAGTAAAAATGATTACGCTTGTTTACAAGACTGCTAATTATCCACACACACACACACACACACAGTCCAATGTAGCATCAAGGACATGGTTTAAGATCCTCCGATAAAAACACAAGCACATCTGTACACACGAGAGCACGTTTGTTAAGCTGGCATCAGATAATAAAGGAGATTAAACTATTCAGCATGCATCCGTAGCTAGACTACAGATACGAGCTCAAACTGAAGGACAGAATGCGTTGGAATGTAAGAAACGCAAAAGCTAATGACTAAGTTGTGTAATAATAAATAACAATAATAATTATGATTAATAATAATAATTAATAGTAACATCAATAATAAAATATATACGCTTTTCTGCTAGTGTGATTTTTCCCCCCGCTAGTGTTATAATTATACATTAATAATAATAAAAATATTAATAGATATTATTATTACTACTACTACAAAAAATTAAATATCAGATTTTTTGCTAGTGATAAAATATTTTTTTATATATTTTTTAGAATCATACATTTAATAAAATAAACAACAATAATAATAATAATATAATATTACAATTATTTAATTTTCTAATAGTGAGAAAAGCTGAAAATAAGTATATTTTTTAGAATTATATATTTTTTAATAAAAATAACAACTATAATTAATTATATAATATATATTGCATGTATGTATATAGTGAGAAAAGCTCTTTTTTGCTTGTATTTTATAGGCATAATGTGATCGTATGAAAACAAAATGAAAGATTGTTTTTGGTATTTAAAGTATTTGAGCAGCTAATTCAGTCTCTGAGCTAGAAATCATTCAGTTCATATTTCTCCATTCATCTCAGTGCTTTCCACTCGTGTTCATTCATGTGAATAAACCACATGGCCTTAAAACAGGCCTAATAGCAATCAGGCCACAAAATAATGCATTATAAATCATAAGATAATTGTGCATGTAATCACAAATTGAGCTGATATTGGATACCGCGTGTAGAAACAAAGTTTTAATTAACCTGAAATACCTGTGCAGAAGTGCTTTCGTAAACCAGATGGTGTTTATCCTTGAAATAATTATCCAAGATTATTCTCATTCTGAACAGATTCCCTCATACAGGTGCTACGCATTAAAATTAAGTGATCAAATTAAAGCAATTATGAGTTATTACTTCCACAACACTTCAATGGAACATTTTTCCAGCGATCGCTAAATTGACTAAAACAAGAGTGCTAAAAATGTGACAACTTGCCCCGGCCTAATATTTGACCCGAGGACACAATTCAAGCTTTCAATTATATAGTGACTCTTAATGCATGTCAGTGTGGTTTTATTTCGTTCACTTTAAACAGAAATATTACAAAAATATGATATTAGATCTTAGTTTGGATAAAAGGATGCATAAAAAGATTGTAATGTAAGACAGTGTGTTTGAAACCATTGCTACAGAAAACAAGCATTTGTGTAACTGGGTTTAAAATCGCACAGTTACCGATACGTGGCTCCTGTGACCGTTTCACTTATTCCTGAAAACTGCGATACAAATGTGATCTATTCATAAACAGGGATTGAAGCTGCCTGATATTTGTTGAACTGTAAAATAATTCTAGAAACTGATATTTGTTTTTTAATTTGATATATGCCTAGCACAGGTGTGAGCTGTGTGTAGGTTGCATTTGAAACAAAGTCCACCGGTGAGACGTTTGAGCTCATGTAAACAGCGTATGCAACTCATCCTCTATCATCTTTGATCAAATTAAATGACTTTCAAAAGGAAGCACGTTTTTATTCTACAGTGAAACTGCCAGTCATCGGAACGCCTCCAACTAAAATACAGCTAAAAAGATTAATTAAGACATTACCACCCTAAAATGAACTGTTGAAGGTTCTCCTAATTAAATAAAGGTTCTGCTCTCTTAATCGTGTCACTGACGGACGTGAGCAAATGTGTTCAGACTACTCAACAAAGCCACGAATAAAGGCGGTTTCAGTCCTTGCCCGCGTGTGTCAATCGCCAGCTTTGTTCTCGAAGTGTGAATTGAGGTGGCTATACATGTGATTTGGGGGTACATCATCCTCGCAAAAGGCACACTTCTCTCGGCTGTTCATCTGCTGAGCGTCTGTCCCCGGCGCCTGGGCGGACAAGTCCGGGAGGTCTGGAGTCCAAATAAGCTGGACATAGACAAAGGACATTAGACAGCAATGAGGGCAACGATACTGACAATTATCCATTTGTTAAGCTGGCATCAGATAATGAAAGCCAAGACTAAACTATTCAGCATGCACCCGTAGCTCAACTAGAGAGAGTCGGATAAAAGTGCAGGATAAAATACACAGAAGATGATAAAAGAAACAAAATAAGTGCATTGCTTTGACTTTACGTGGCATAGTTGTATAATATAATAATAATATTTATTATAATATTACATCTTTTTTATTTTGTCAAGAATCATCGGCATGTTTAATCTCATTGTATGTATATATATATATATATACTCATATACGCACACACATAAAATTGTAAAATTATGAAGAAACAATAATGATACAATGTAATATTATGTAAATATTATTATTCAGCATGCATCCGTATCTAGACTAGCGATATATGCTGAAACTGCAGGATAAAATTCCCTGAAAATGATATAAAAGAAATGTAAAAAACATATTTTATAATGAAATACAGATGCTAATGCCTTTGTATGATGTAGGCGTGTATAATAATAATAATAATAGTAAAATGTTGTATGTGTGTGTCTGTGTGTGTGTATATGTATATGTATATATATATATATATATATATATATATATATACATACACACACACACACACACACACACATGCATGCATGCATACAGTCATGGCCAAAAATATCAGCACCCTTGATAAATATGATCAAAGAAGGCTGTGAAAATTAATCTGCATTGTGAATCCTTTTGATCTTTTATTGAACAAATTCACAAAAATCTAACCTTTCATTGGATAATAAGAATTTAAAATGGGGGGAAATATCATTATGAAATAAATGTTTTCCTCTAACACACATCGGACACAATTAACGGCACCCTTTTATTCAATACTTTTTGAAACCTCCATTTTCCAGTTGAACAGCTCTATATTTTCTCCTATAACACCTGATGAGGTTACAGAACACAAGAGACTGAAACAGGAAGCCATGGCTGGATAATATCATATTCATAATCACCCTGGAGTGCTCAAACGTGTGAATATACTTCACTCATAAGAATTTCTAGGGGTGCCAATAATTGTGTCCAACGTGTATTTGAGAAAACATTTATTTCATAATGATATTTCCCCGATTTTAAATTCTTATTCTCCAATGAAAGGTTAGATTTTTTGTGATATTTTTTAATAAAAGATCAAAAGGATTAATAATGCAGATTAATTTTCACAGCCTTCTTTGATCATATTTATTATAGGGTGCCGATATTTTTGGCCGTGACTGTAAGATAACAACAATAAATACAACGATGATAATAAAACATCAGATATTTTACAAGTGAAAAAAGCATATTTTTTTTACATTCTTTACAGCCATATGATAAACAAAACAACTGTGTTCATAATCAGTCTGTTATCGTATATTATCGTATATTTTTAAACACCGTGATGGAAAAATACTCTTTTTTTTGCATGACACTATTTACACTTCATAATTTAGTCTGTTTTGCCAACACTATACATTCCCCCCCCCTTGCTCTTAACAGATGAGGCCAGGTATCTGCGACGCTTTTAAGCTCAAAGACAGAAAAGAACAGTCCAGAAACAAGTGTAATAGTACGACGAGGTAATATGTGATTCGCAGCTCTCTGTGGTCTTGGCACATCTTAATTGACATCCTAAATGAAATAGCACTGAATTCCCGTGCAGATGTGAGGCTTACATAATAGGTGTGAGTTTCGTGGTTCTCCATATGGACAGGTAAAAACAATACGGTTCCTTATATGCGTTTAATTAGATTTCCTCCGCAATTTCACGAGCTGCAAATATATACAGTTATAAATGTGCAAGTTTACGCACCCCTTCCAGAACCTGTAAGATGTTTAGTATTTAAAAGCAAAGCTGCATACAGATATTTACATATATCCCACATGACAAAACTATTTCATAAGGTTTGCATTGATAATATCAGTGACTGCTCGTGTTTGCTTCACACAGTTGTTCTGGATCTCAGCATCACCGTGCAGAAGATGTAAAGACACAGAACATACAGTAACTGAAGGAGTTCTGTCTTCACCGCTCAGAACAAACCAGGGACTCATACAGCTACACATGACTCAAAACACTCAATGATGCTCAAACAACAACAACATATGATATTAAGAACCAAGGGCGTGGAAACTTTTGAACAGGGTCATTTGTAGAAATTCAAAATATATGTTGACCAAATAGCTTCACCAGGGGAATACTACTACTAATATTAATAATAATTAATTTTTAAATGTTAATATTAACAACAATAATAACAACTATTATTATTATTATTATTATTAAAAATATTATAATACATATTTAAAATATTAATAAGAATTTTTATAATTTTGTGTGTATTACACTTTTAAATAATTTAATTGTATATTACAATTTTGTATATATTAATATTAATAATAATAACAACAAAACAAATAAAACAATTCATATTTAATAAATAATAATTTTAATGTAAATAATACATTTATTAAATGTTTTAATAATTTTACATTTAATAATAATAATAATAAAATAATACATAATCTATATTTATATGAATAATACACTTTACATTTAATAATAATAATATAATTATTAATTATATACATATACATACTTGTAATAATAAATTAGGATCCTATATATAAAAAAGTACGTATGTAAACTCGTGAAATGAATTATGTATAATAATGTCGGCAATTTTTGTGTAGTATAATGGTATTTTTGGAAATATGTTTTATAGACATTGATCTAGTTTAAATGTATCTCTATATACACAATGTAACCCAGCGAGCTGTCTTCTGCATATATAGACAGCTGCCTTTTAAGGGCTTGTCACTGAACTGGAACCTCACAAGTGACCAATGTTGAACACACTAGATAGCACAAACCACACCAATATCACTATTCATATGAAGAGCACAGAAGATCAGTTCATTTCAATAGCTTGCTGTTAGCACTGCTAAGCTAACTACACAATATTACTCATACAATAAGCATAAACATAAATAGCATACAGATACTGGGTAAAGCAGATTGAAGTATTTTTATCAAGTTCTGAATGAAATGCATTTAATGTGCAAACACAAAGCTCATCACAATGTGTTTTAAATAAGTGTTTAACACCTGAATTAGCAAATACATTATGTTTATTTTTATATAATTGGAAAAACCTATAGAAATGCAGCATTTTAAGGCATCATAAACACGTGCCTTTTTAAAAAGATACGCAGAATTAGGTGATATTTTATACAGCCTTCTATGCAGAGATTAATAATGATTTAAGGAACAAAAACAGAAAACAACGGAACAGAAAACTGGAATTTTCCTAAAACCCAGCGACCAAAAACTTTCCACAGTAAACGTTCAGATTCACACCACTTCCTGTTGCACGAACCCTGTCTTTACTCACACACTGTTACGAGGGGAAGAGTTCACCTGCTCAGCGCCGACCGGTCGTCATTATTCATGCAATGTTGTCAAATACATACTGTAACTATATGAGCTTGTACCTGACCACAGCACAGCGATCTCTCATTTATAAAAACAACATTATTAGACACTTTTTTATTTCATTCGAAACCAGAATGTTACTATTTAACTATTTATTTAATGTTACTAACTTATACTTCAGTCATTTAGCAGACGCTTTTATCCAAAGCGACTTACAAACATGAAAAAGTAACTAAAATTAAAAGTTAAAACTATAAATATTATATACACACATTTAAGAAATTAAATAAAAATGACAAATGCATACAACAACATTTCAAAACTAAACATTTAAATGAAAACAAAAAAATTAAGTAAAAATATTAAATCAAGAAAAGGTACGAGTATAATAATGATTCTAACATGACACTAAAGGCCTAAGTGTACTTCTTTTTTACGTAGTAAGAATTGGTTATAAAAACTAAAACAGAAGTGAAACAAGTAGCAGGAAAGAGGATCAATAAAAAGCGATACTTACGATAAACTCAGATACTACAATATAACTCAGAACCAGGTTATTATTTGGAAAGAAGGCCTCAAAACGCCAGAGCTGAAACTGAGGCTTTCTGCTCAGAATTACCCAAAATTAAAAACAGTTTATAAAATATTTTGTGGCAAAATTGCATGTATCCTTTGCAGACAATCCCAAAATGCATTGTAATGACCTGTTTGATTTTCAGTGTTATTTTAGTATAACTGAACTAATATGATAGTTTTTGTTAATATTTACAACTAGATTTCATTTTTATATTTTGTTAATTTTTTTTTATTTAAAATTTGAATTTTTTTTTTTTTTTTTTTTGTCAATATAGTTTTTATTACTTATTAACTTTAGTTTATTTAGTTATTTTAGTACTTCAAGTTAAACTAAAAGAAAATGAGAAAAGTTGCTTTGGCAACTAAGTGAAATAAAATAAGTTACATTTTTTTATATTTTGTTGTATTTCAGTCTATTTTTTTCCCCAAGTAACAAAAATTATTTTGTTTGGTTTTAGTTTTAGTTAACGATAATAACCCAGTTTTGTTTTTTTAACGCCATGCCAGCTGCTTTGGCTATTTTCATGGCGAAAATGTACTTGAGTTATTGAGTTATTAAAGCGGTCATATGATACTTTTTATAGATCATTATTTTGTGTATTTGGTGTAACCGAATATGTTGGAATGCTTTAATGTTCAAGAAACACATTATTTGTCAAATACTGTACATTATTGTAGGTCCTCTATGCCCCGCCTCTCTCAAACGCTTCGTTTTTTACAAAGTCCCTCCTTCTGACAAGCGCAGTCAGCTCTGATTGGCTAAAGGGCACAGTGCATTGTGATTGGCCGAACACCAAAAGCCGCATCGGAAATGTAACGCCCCTTTCCATAATCGCGAGCTTCAGCTTTCAAAATGAATGTAAAGAGAGTTAATAATGTCCTTAGTTTTACCATCAGTTCAAGAACAGATTCACGTGACAAACACAGTGATGATGCTCCTATGTGTTTGCACACAGGCCGCAATTGTATGAACTTATCTCCCTCTCTCACACACACGAGCAGACACAAACACACACACACGACACTGCGCTGTGACCCTCCCCTCTCTCTCTCTCTCTCACACACGCGAGCACACACGCGAGCACACACACACACACACACACACACACACACACACACACACACATGCTGCGCTGTGACACACACACACACACACACACACACACACACACACACACACACACACACACACAATGCTGCGCTGTGACCCTCCACCTCTCTCTCTCTCACACACACACACACACACACACACACGATGCTGCGCTGTGACCCTGCCTCTCTCTCTCTCCCTCTCTTACACACACGAGCACAAACAAACACTACGTGCAAAACTCCGCATTTGAATACTCAAATAATAACAAACATACAGTCGCTGATTCAGACGCGCCAGATTGTCAGAGCAAAGTCAGAATTACCTCCTCTCTTTGGTTTACCAAACGGCCTTACTTCTGTTGTAAGTAATCTTAATGATTCCTAAATGCATCTACTTTCAGAAGACCAAATAAAGTGCTTTTGCTTTGACACAGAAACACACAGCGTCTCCCTGACACGGCTGCTTCAACACTACTGCGGTTACTGAAACCACGCCTTCTTTCTTTACGTGAACATTTGGGTGGCGTTATGCAAATATTTCCACATCGTGACGTAGATGTGTTTGAATGAGCCGTTTTAGGGAGGCGTGGACGAGTCTTAACTTTGATAAAGAATATCTCTTTGGTTTTGAGACTTTAGTCTTTGTAACTTCAGGGATCTTATCTGAGCACAATCAGCTTGTAACACTCCAAAGAGAAAGAAAAACTTGAAATCGCATCATATGACCGCTTTAAAAACCTTTTCAGAGTTCCAAGAGAAATGTTAATCAAAACAATACCTTTTGGTACTGATTCAAATGTATAAAAGAATACAATTTTAACCAAACTGTCCAGTGCTGTGTATTTCTATTTCTATTGTAAGCAACCGTTTTCTGTGCACTTCACATAAGGAACACTATTTATGTGGCATGTGGATTAGCACTTCTGAGGTTCAATCATAGTTAGAATGCTGCCTAGGCAGTAAACATGAAGGTTTTGGAATAGAGTTTGGATTTTAAAATACTCCAAAAAAAGACTACCGACTGCTGTTACAGATATTTTCATAAGCAGATGGGTTGTATGTCACTCACATCACTTAGATAACCGTTCTTACCATTTAAGCTACACCATATAATGTTGCACTTCTTAAGGAATAGATCAAACAAAAATGAAAAGTTACACAACCTCAGGCAACCCAAGATGTAGATGAGTTTGTTTCTTCATCAGATTTGGAGAAATGTTGCATTACATCACTGATTCACCAATGGATCCTCTGGAGTGAATGGGTGCCGTCAGAATGAGAGTCCAAACATCACAATAATCCACAAGTAATCCACACCACTCCAGCCCATCAATTAATGTCTTATGAAGAGAAAAGCTGTGTGTTTATAAGAAACAAATCCATCATTTTAACTTCAACCCATTCTTTCCAGCTACACTTTAAGCCTATAACCCATAATAACACTTCATCCAGTGAAAAATAAATCTTATCTGAATCAGGAGAGAAATCTGCACAGATCAAGCACCGTTTACAAGCCAAAACAGCTCTAAACAAATATATGGGTGGATTTTGATGTGAGAGACAACAGGAGATGGACTTTTTCACTGGAGAAAGAGTTATTATTGATTATGGACTTTCACATTTTAGCCAGAAGTAGCAGCTTACAGTCAAAATGTCCTTAATGATGGATTTGTTTATTAGAAACACGCAGCTTTTAGCTTCACGAGATGTTCACTGATGGACTGGAATGGTCTATTCACTGCAGAGGATCCATTGGTGAGCAACTCATCTGCATTGCATATTTTTACATGAACTATTCCTTTAATAAAGTTAGCAAGCAGCTTTCAAGGCATCCTGGGTGTGAGTGTCCATCTTACCTGTTGGGGTCCTCGTACATTTTCGTGCGACGCTGAAGATGCAGATGTGTGAGCGGACAGAGAGGGTGCGGAGTATGACGGATACGACTCCTCCCTCATCGTGTGCATGTGGTCTTCTAGGTCCGGTCCGTGCAGGGGCAGGTCCACCCGTTTATCTGGCGCGCTGTTGAGAAAGTCGTACTCATCGTCTGTGCTCGGGGGAAACTTCACACTCAGGCCTCTTAGGGAATCTAATAACGGTTCGTCTGGACCAGCGCCGCGTGACGCGAGGGATGTGGAAGTCGAAGTATCGTCAACCTCTGACCTCGGCGGTGAAGATAAAGGAGCCTCGGCCTGTTCTGCTGTGTCTTCGGTGCACTGGATGGGCATGGAAAACTGCTCTGGAGACGATAGCAAATCAACAAACACTTCATGCATTTATCCAACACCAGCCTTTTGAACTAAAAGAGTAATGCAACACTACTGTTTACCACACATCACATTATAATAAAAGGTCCTGATAAATGCATACCGTAAAAAATAAACATTTTAGAAGAAAATACTACTTCAGTCTATATGCTTCAAAATTGTATGCTTAATTCAATGCATTACTTGCCGATTCTTTCTAATTATTTGGGAAAAATACTAGCAATTTCTAACTGAAAACTGTTTCTATGCCTTTTTATTATTAATGTAAATGTATATAAAATATTCTAATCACTGCCGTTTTTCTAGGAAAGTGGATTTCTAGGAAAGTGGCATCAAATCTTTGAAAGAGAGTGAAATAATCAGTACATGTGGTATCATAAACACTTTTTGATCATCATAAGCTATAATGGTAAATCAGTCACATTGCATATCATTTTTTGATAAATGTACAAAATAATGCAAATGCATCTAATAATCAAGGCACATAAGGCACACATCTATTAATCAAGGAATTTTCTCTTGCCCATATATATATATATATATATATGAGCACATTAGTATGCAAATGCAAAGCACAGCGGTGGTATGCACACCATGCAACGCTGACTATTAATGTGGAGCTCTGTCAATTCTAGCACCAAACAATGCAGTGAGAATTGCTCTACCATAACAACTGCGTCAGCCGCTGCCATTGCAAGGCAACACCGGCCAATTAAAATCAACTACTGAGCTCAAAATTCACCTCTGAAGCGTCCTGAGCAAAGTCTGTGATCACACTGAGAAGGCACGTGGAGCTAGTAATGTAACATTATCAAATTATAAGCATCAGAGCGTGGCTCAGTTTCAATTACTGGCATTCATAATTCAACCTCCTTGTAAACGATGGAGATGTTTTTGTTTTGTTTAGTTTTTTTAAGAGCAGCAAATCTGAGATCACTGTGAGGAGAGAGATTATATATTATAACTGTTTTACTATTATTTCACAATTTAGATTTCTTCAGAGAAACAAAAAGATGTTTGGTGGAATCTCTGAGCTGCTCTTTTCCATATAAAAAAGTGAATGTGATATTTACTTTAAAGCCCCAAAGGGCCAAAAAAGCGTGATATCATATAATTTAACCTCTTTCACTTGTATTTGTCCTTCTCTACTGCACCATCATTTTGACATCACTGACTGCAAACAGCATTCATTCTTCTATACCATGAAACGCATCAATATTAAATATGCACAACCGTAAATCTGAGAACCACAGAAGAAGAAAAGATTGTATGGCTTTAGAAGACAGAAAATACAGCAAACTGACTACTCTTACAGAGCCTGAATTTATATATCACCATCCACTATTACTTGTGTAGAAAACAGCAGCTTAGACATTCTGCAAAACATCTTTTGCATAAAAGTATACATATTTTCTGAACGGGCTTAAGGGCTTACTCTAGTCGAGTAGTTTGTTTATTTGACCTCTTCTTCAAAAGTACTCAAAAGATGATGATTATTCATTATTTCCATAATAACTAAATTAAACTGAGAGCATATCTACAGTCAATAAATCTGTTATTTGTACTGTTCTTGTATTGTGATGTAACCAAAAGGAGTTTTAATGTTAAAACACAGTGTTGTAGCTGGTCCTTAAAGTGTTTTTATTCCTTGACGGGTTTTATTAACACATTGTAAAAACCCTTTGAAGACTGAGTAAAGAACATCTTCCAACAGATTTCCATTACTTTATAAATCATTTTAGAAGAAAAAAACACCCCCGACCTCTAGCATATGCTAATAACTTTCACTGTACCTTTTGATAATGATTTATTTGTTATTTCTTAGTATTTGTGTCTTGCTTTTCAGTGCAAATATCTAAAGATGAATTTACTTGAGAAGTAAAATGACAAGAAGTCTTTGAGACATTAAAGTTATTTTATGATTTTATAGTAAAAATGTCTGCCAATGTGCTCAGAAAAAACTTAATTCAAAGGGAAAACACGTTTTCATGCACTATTAACAGATATTTGTTCTTGTTTAAAGCATAAATGCACTTAATTGTATGACTTCATGTCTTCATTTTGCATCTCAAGCAAATGTATCTTGATTTAAGGATGTTTGTAAGGGAAAACAAGACAAAAATACTGAGGAAGATATTCATATTTTTGCAGTGCACGCAACATTTAATGCCTTGACTTTATGCACGTAAGGCTTTCTGGTCTGATTTAAAGACTCTTGAAGACTCTTGCATGGCGATTACTGATATTTTTGGGGTTTTCCAGAAGCGAGTATGAGCAATAATATCAGCTATTATTAATGCTTTCCTTAGCAAACACCCTCATTATGTTTAATGCGTATGGACGTTCCATGGGGCAAAAACACAGCGTATTTTCCTCATGCTTTCCATCATGCAACCACGTCCAAAAATACATCGCACCGGCGTATTGTTTTCCAACTGATTTCACAGAGGACTCGTAATTGTGTAACAGTGTGCTGCTTCAAAACAACATTTATCAAAGTGATAATTGAACATGCTCATCTGCTCAGTCTATTTTAATGCTGCGTGGAGGTCAGAGGTCATGGGAGCAAAAAGCCCTTACACCGTGGCTTTGCGTCAAGTATTTCTGCTTTTAATTGCAGGAAAGAACAAACAATGAAATGTATAATTACTAGTATGCTGCATTACACTACAAGCTATATAATTACTAATTTGTTGTGACATTTCTAAAGTAATTGTAACTCCACAGTTTTTATTTGACCTAATTTAATTAGAATGGAAAGAAACACAGTTGGGTGGTGAGGTGGTGTAACAGCTATAATTTAATAAAGCATATTAGTCCGAAATTTCAAATTAGGTTCTAAAACATGACTTTACCATTAGCGGTCTCGTTTCCTGCGTGGATTCGCTTCAGGTGATCTTTCTGCCTTCTGGTTAGAGTCTGAATCCTCTGGAAAGTCCCCTGGATTTCCTGCCAAGTGTCCAGTACATTCGCACTAATCGAAAGAGAAAAAGAAGTCTTTCAGAATGATAACGATCTAAAAACAACAACATCAGTGTTAAGATTAGACAAAAACGACTCTATCCAGAGACTCACACTCCACTGGGAACTGTTTTATGTGCCAAAATGTCAACTTTAAAAGTGAAACTCTGTCTTTTTTTACTATTTTAGGAACAGTTTTATAAATATCTAAAAAAAATATGGAGTTTATAAAAAATTGGTATAAAGCAATTGACCATCTAAGGCTGCTATATTATATCTATCTTTCTATCTATATATATATACACACACACACACACACACACACACACACATGTTGGTTTTTATGGTTTACGGGGACTTTCCATAGGCGTAATGGTTTTTATACTGTACAAGCTATATGTGCTATTGCCCTACACCTACCCTAGACCTAAACTTAGCCCTCACAGGAGACGGTGCATTTATATTTTACCTCAAAAAAACTCACTTTGTATGATTTATAAGCGTTTTAAATTATGGGGACACTGAAAATGTCCTCATAAATCACCTTCTCCTTGTAATACCTATGTCATACCCATGTCATTATACAAATTTGTGTCCTCATAAACCACATAAACATGCCCACACACACACACACACACACACACACACACACACACACACACACACACAGTCACAGTCAGACACACACACACACAAACACACACACACACACACACACAACACACACACACACACACACACACACACACACACACACACACACACACACACACACATGTTTTATGTGTATATCAGTTATGTGTTTTCAGTTCATTTTCAATCATTTTCCACATGTCTGCAATGTTGAAAACCGTGTGCAACATATTTTCACCCACCACAAAAAATATTATTCATCCCAGGGTCATTTTACCACCATATTTTAAATATCTGGGTCATCCTTTTCACTTTCGGTCACATTTTCCCCAGTAAGCCCTAGTTAACTTGAACCAAAAAAGCCATACACCATCAAGTTTAACCTCCCTACTTCTAAATGTCATATAACATGACATTTACAACCATGTAGACATGTTCACCTCCCCTTTTTCCAAACTGACCCCACATCAGTGGAGGGGCATAAGTATTTAATGAGCACGGGGCATCAGGGGCGTTTTCCTTCAATGTTATTTAGATGTTATACAAGATATACTCTGCAAGAACAACACTGACCTGCTAATTCCAATAAACAAACTCTACAGAGTTGCTAATCAGTTGTTTTAGCTCAAGATTAAACCTTTTGTCTGGGTGCCCATGGGACTGAAGTGTAAAATCCTTCATTAAAAATGGATATGATTCATGTACCTCTTCATCTCGCCGGCAGCAGCTTTCGTATGTGGAAGCATCCTGGAATACTCTGTGGGTTCATTTATCTGCACAGAACAAAAGATACACAGAATATCATAAGCGTTTCCAAACACTTCATTCTAAATATACGGCTGCAGTATGTCAGCATATAGATTCAGACATATTCAAATCTGTAATACAGAGTATTGTGATATATGGAATATGTGCTTGGTATAGCGCTCTCTCTGTTCAACTCAAAGCTCGACTGGCGAGATTGATATCTAACTGTTCTTAGATTGTGGGTCAAAAGTTTTCATGAGATGTACAAGAAGAAAATGTTGTCCCTGAGAGGTAAAAATATGTATTCTGTATGAGGAATATTAACTTTTGCCATGGAATAGAAGAAGGAGAGTACCATATGCCAGATTGAACAGATTACGTAAGTCTTTTGTTCATCAGTAAAAGTAATTAATCAGAATAGTAGGCAGCAAGATTCTGAGCAAAGGAAGGTTCTTTAGGTTTTTTTGTAGATGGATGTGTAACAATGTGTGTGTGTGTGTGTGTGTGTGTGTATTGTATTGTGTAATGCGTACAGCTGTGAATTAATGTTAGACAGTAAACGTTATGGGATGCGAGACCATTTTTGGGAGAAATTCCAACGATAAAGTCAAAATTTAATGGAATTGAAATAAAAAACAAACACATTTTTCACTTTAAATTGTCTAGATTAAAAAATTATAATACTAAATAAAACGAAGCCTATTTTTAGGACCATTATGATTTTCCATTGTGACATTATTTTAAGTTATAGTTAATGCCATTCCCCTCCAAAATTCTCATTACAGCAACGCATTTTTATTTTTTTTCTGTGCTTGACCAGATCTCGAACCAGTTTAATATTTATTTTTATAGTGTATAAACAAACCATTACGTTTGCTTTAATATATTCTTTTACATCCCATCAGCATCAAAGGCTACGTTCATGGTAAACTCAAAAATAATGACATTTAAAATAGTCTTAACATTAATTCAATGAATTGTATACAATAACTTTACAATACTCTATTTACAAATAAATAAATTCAATAATTAATAACATTCCCCTCACAAATTACCATAATGGATTTTATGTTAGATTTTTTATTAATTTATTAGAAAAAAATTTTTTAATAAAAATATTTTACTGTATTGCAGTAAAATAATAACGTTTTATTATATTAATTAATATTAAACTAATTCCTTAAGTAATATATTATCTTTATCATTTTTTTTAAATAACCATCAATTAAAGGCAAAACAACAAATTATACCATGATATATAGATATACACACACACACACACACACACACACACACACACACACACACACACACACACACATTACAATATAGTTTATATATTAACAACATTAAAGGAAATTCATATTTTTTATTTTTTTGCAGTACAGTAAAGTACTGGGCGGATATGTGCTTAATTGTTGTGAAAATAATGTCTCAACCTAAAGAGTTTTGTATGACTCAACCAGCAGAAAATACTTTTAAAAAGACCATTAATAAGCTCCAACGTCTGCACAAGTTCACAAAAAAACCTTCCTTAATTATGGCGCCTTTGAATGCATTTGCTATAGAATAACATGCTTTGTGACATTGACAGGTTAAACCCAATACAGATCTTGAATGGAGGCCATTATCTACCCTAGATTAAGTTCAGGAAAAGGAGAAAGTAGCCATTTCAAACTGTTATGTCTATATCTTTCAGTAACAGTCATCTAAAAAAAGTGACACCTCCTTTCATAAGAGAGAACTCAATTCTACACTGGTTAGAGATCCGCCGGAGCACAGGAACGCGTTGTGCTCTAGTGCCCCCTGTGGGTTAAAACATGTATAGATTAAAACAATTGAGAAGAATTATCACACTGGATTCAATTAGAGAAACATTCTCACTATGGACAGATAGCGATGAAAAATGATATCAAACTGTGAAGAGAGAGAACTACATCTTTTTCACACGTTTCTCACAACTTAACCCTCGAGTGAACTGTGGATAACTAGCAGAGCACGGCACACTCAGCTATTAGGTTTGTCTGTGCTTACAGGCGGTTAACGATGATAACACAATATAAAGGCTGGGAGGTCTGAGGTCACGTTCAGATTACATCACAACCAAATAACTGGACAAAAACTACTTGGTGCATTTTGCTGTGTTTGGACAAAGTTTTGTCACCAGGAGGAAATGCAAAACTCTGAAATCAAACATTGGCCAGAGTCACATCCCTTTATAAGAGAAAACACCCACCAGGAACTGGTTCGTCCTGTGGGAACTGGACGCGATGTCAGAGCGATGATCGCTAGATGACAAGGTTTCTGCTTCCTGTTTTCTGTACGCAGGCTCACAGACCTCCCCTGAAAGAAAAGCACGGCCACGTTATCAACTCATCAACAAGAACACTCATCACATCAAAGCATGCATGTCATCGTAGCATCTGTGAAAGCATGATAAAATAACATTTGACTCTCGCATTAAGCATGTAGCATACAAACTAGTTTAATGATCTAACATGTGACCCTGGACCACAAAACCAGTCATAAGAAATTGAGATTTATACATCATCTGAAAGCTGTCATCTGTCCAAATGAAGTCCTTAGCAATGCATATTACTAATTAAAAACTACGTTTTGATATATTTACTGTAGGAAATTTACTAAATATGTTCATGGAACATGATCTTTACATAATATCCTAATGATTTTTGGCATAAAAGAATGTATAATTCTGACACATACAATGTATTTTTGTCTATATACCCCAGTGACTTAAGACTGGTTTTGTGCTCCAGGGTCACATGTGCTTTAAAAATAATATACTAGAAGTTTTAATCAGTCTCATGTCATGCAGTTTGTCCAATTTTCTGATGCATTTTAAGTTTATATAGTGCATACAGAGCAAATTAGTTATTTTTTTACTGTATATAAATATAAGAAAGGCATTAATTTGAATGATTAAAAAAAAAGACTCATATTGAGCATGGCATGTCAATTTAATCATACTATATTAAAATGTGACAAAACAGTGTGACAAATGAAATTAATTCTAATAACAGTATTTTTAATAAATGTATATACACACACATATAGACAGATATAGATAGAGGCTTCTAACGGCTTCTGCTTAAACACTTGACTTTTGTTTTGTATATAAAAATAAACTGTGTCTAAAAAAAGCACCACATAAAGTTGATGTACCAGAGAATCTAGACAAAGGGTGTCGATTTTGAAGAAGTTTGAACATCAGATAGTTCCCGTATTTACATTTGTGTTACTTGACAGTTTTAATGACTCTACTATTATATGAAAATGTGGAAATAGATATAATAAGCTTATGAGGTGTGTGCACTGCCTCATTTTGATGCCTCGAGTTGATTAGCAAAGAGTTTAATCTTAGTATTTATAGTGTATACTAAGCAAATCATTTAGTTGAATTATTTATATTAAATGTATTCATTATTTTTCCCCATATCAGAATCAAAGGCTATATTTATGGAAAACATTTAAAATAGTCTTAATAACAATACTTTTTTAATGAATTGCATACAAAAATGTAAACTGTAATATT
>CM049874.1:3100063-3147563 GCA_027474115.1 Schizopygopsis malacanthus | reverse complement strand
TCATAGTGAAAGCACTGTTGATCTTACTCACATGGGGATTTTAACTTATGCAAATAACACGCATTTCATTGTATTTGCACTTCTTTGGTCTGCTGAACTTTTCAGCTCATCATGATTCAGAATGTAAATAAAACCGGCCACAGTTCTGATGCAATGCCAGTAAACGACCTCTAGATGACAGTGTGGCTGATGTTAGGTGTTCAGTGAACTAACACCAAATCCACTTGATCCTTGAAATATGTTATAATATACTTTAATTGAAATAAGATAAGTTTAGACTGACATATTAAGATAACCAAATCATCACAACAATTATAATAATTTTAGGGTACAGCGAGGCTATAATATAGAAGCCAATGTTATTTCAGAGACAGTGAGATACTAATATTGTTATTCATTAATATTTTGAATCAGTTTTTACTTTTTCTGTTTTCATTTTAAATGTATTAAAGGTTTTCGTAATTCATGTTTTAATATGCATATACAGTTTTTAATAATATATATATATTAAAATAAACAATACAATTTATTTTTATTTTATTTTTTAAGATGAAATTAAAAGGCATTAAGGATTTTTTATTTAATTTTAATATATTAAATATTTTAATTGTAATATATTTTATTTGAAGTAACAAAAATGTGTTTATGGTTTTATATTTAGTCAAAAAGTAATATATACTGCTTAAAAAATGCTTCAAAACGATTTTTTCATCCTGAGGTGTCTTTAGCCCCACTGTACTCTATAAGAAAAGTATTGCATTTAGTTAAAAATGCCTTTCTGGAATTCAATCAGCTATTAAAAGAGATCCAGTGCAGTAAAATATGTCCAACACGTCACCAGTCGTACAACATCCGGCTGCAGCTCTGCATTACTTGCATTCTTCAGATGAGACTCTCTCAACCACAGAACGTGCTTAACAACACATAGACATGATGTGTGCATGCATTAATGTATGACTTCACACGTATCTGACGTCGCTGTAGAGATCTGCTGTCAGCACGGATAAAGAGGCTTGGTTTTGCTGCCTTGTGTTTCTCATTTCCTATTTTCTGGAGGTGTATGACGTCCCTCTTTTGCTTTGTTTATGCCCTGCTTTTTGGCAGTTGCATATTAATTGGCTTTTCATGTTTATTTCCCATCCCTGTTCTCCCAAGGCCAGATGCACAGCCTACGGCGACTGTTTAGACAAGTGTTTGCTGTGTAAGTAGTTACAACCTGCTAAATAATTCAGCATCCAGCTTTCATATTCAGAAAAGCATTACAGCTCTAATGCTGGTTGTTTTGCAAAGAAAAAGTCATTTTTGACATAAACCGCATTATCACATTAAACTAAAACGTACTCTCTTTGCTCACACAGGGTATAACAACTTCACAATTTTTTTGTAATAATTTTAGTACTTTTTGGGGATTTTTTCCCCATCTTGTTACACTTGTGCTGTTCCCCGGAAAAAACTGCTTATACATGTCTTGTTGTTATATTATTACCAAACCTGGGATTCAATCTTTTTGTCAGCTTGTTTTCTGGAATTGATTGATTATAGGCCTCAATGATCTGAGCTTATGAGTGAACGTGTCTAAAATTATCCAAAAATTATCTTTTTTTTCACTCAGAAACTGATGCGTGTGAGCTCAGCTCAATGAAGTCTATGAACAATCAATGCCAAAAAAGAAAAACAAAACCTGTGCTAATTGAAAGAAAACAAGCTGATAAAAAGATTGATATTTGGTGATAATAGAGCATAGTGAGAGATTTGCAGGCAATTTTTCGGAAACACCAAATTATAAAGGATTTTCAGCACAGCACAAGTGTTAAGTATTATTATCATTTTTGATAAAGCACACTCTATTTGTATTATTTTGCAAACATTATTGGAACATTACTTTGGTCTCTGAAATATTTGGAATGTTCCATTTTTAAAGGTTTTAAGAAGGTTTTTTCCTGGTTATACAAACATTAACATTGCATTTTATCATTTTGCAAACAAACAAGTAGCAGCTATAACAAAAAATGTTAGGCAAACATCCAACTAATACGTTTCAGAAAAAACGTTCCATGAATGATGTATAAATAATCTTGCTATGCTAGTGTTTTGAGAACATTATTAAAAACCATATAGCTTTAAACAAACATTCTATTAACGTTACTGGAACAACGTTTGTTTAAAATGTTATTGAGAGAACCTTAACAGAATGTTCTGAGAACGTTCCCTGTTCGCAGTTTCATGTAGAACTTTTTTGATGCACAAAAGGTTCTTTAAAGTGGAACAAGTTTCTTTAGATTATAAAATGTTCTTCACACTAAGAATTTATTTTACTTTAAACACTGTTCACTCATACTTTAGCAACCAAAACTAGTTCTTTAAATGGCACTCCTGCGAAACTCCCCTTTTGTCAGCTTACAATAGAAAGATCTCGTACAAGCAGCTTTTGAAGGAATGTGCGATGAAGACGAAGAATGTGCCCCACCTCAGCAGCATGCGGAACGCCACCTTAAGACCAAACGTTTAAACAACACACACTCCTCGCATGCTTGACATTCCTGTCACACACAGACACAATCTCACTGAAAGATCTGTTCTTACTGACAGGAAGTGAGATTCAATCATACAAGCAGCTTTTTGAAGGTAAAACATTCCACTGTAGACACCCGCACATAGACGACAGACGTCTCCGTTTCTGTGAATTCGGCTCGTGTGGATGCCGGTTACTATAAATGCCCAGGAGTTTTTTTTTTTTAAACACACATTTCTTAAAGCAAATACCACCCCTTGAGAAAAAGAAGAGCACTTGTAACTTCAGAATCTTGCAAGTATATTTTTTAAAAGCTTGCAGATCATAGATGAAAGCACAGGTAAGGATACCTGCAAGGCATCTCTGCCTGACACACCTCCGCTGGTGCCATTATGAGCTAGCTGCAGGGTCGTCAGCCGGGAGCCACCCATCGCCAATGTTTCGCTCCTTTAATCCCAGAACATCTCCGGGTGGTGGAGCAGTGGCAGGGACGTCTCCCTACCGCCCACTGCAGCCAGCCTTAGGATCCTTCTCTTTCCCACACCTTGTCATTTCTCCAAAGCCAGAGCCAGAAGCTCCCTTGCTCTGCCTCCTCTGCCTACTCTTTCAGTGCCTTTGCCAACTTGGGGCCTCTGACGCCGAGGGACTTTAGGAGCCGCTGAGTAGATGTTCCAGTGAAGCCCGGCAGCCGACTTCCACTGGATAGATGAAAGCCCTCCACCCAGCTTTGTACTGCTTATTGCCTCACAAACTTTATCAGCCTATGGGATGTTTCTGAGCTGGCCCTGTTTACTTCCAGTCTGCGTGCCTTGATAACTTCAGCTAACTTACGCAGGACCCGATCGTGGCGCCATCCATAGGCGACCTTGAGTCAGTGGCGTTTTGCAGCTGGACAAGACATGCTGTAAGCTGGGGTTCTGATGTCCACAAAGCTGGAAACTCTCCTCTGCACCGTACCATAGTTTCTAATTTTGTGGGCTTGGGAGAGTGTCATACGTAGCCCTAATTAGGAAGCTCAGCCTTGCTTGAGGCATCCTCCACAAATCGGCCCAAGTCAGGACCCTATCACTCATAGCCTCCCACATTACCCATCTCCCTTGTTGGCCTTGGCTCACAGCTTTGATCTTACAGCTCTCCTCTTCATCCCTCATGACTTCAGAGATAGTCAGATTTTTCCTCTCCATCTTTGAAGCCTTTGACCACATCTTTGGTGAGGTTTCCAAGCCAAAGCCTGCCCTGCCATGTTGCACCATTCCGACGACCTCTTGATGTTTCAGGCGGGTTATGGCCTGGTGTACAGCATGTGCTGCTTTCCACTTACTTCCAGTCTGGACTTGCGCCTTGGCGTTTTGGACTACCGGATCTGGTGAGTCTTGTAGCTCAAAGACCAGTCTCACCTTCTCTTGCTTGTAGCCCAAGCTGATGGTTCTCAGTGGGAGCCTCAGTGTGTTTCTTCCAAACAAGGCTGCGTTTGACAGACATCGCGGAAGGCCCAGCCATTTCCGCATGTAATTGTTGGCCTTTGAATCCATGTTGATGAGGTGATTTCACACAGTTTGAGAAACCACATCAGGTGAAGGTACAAGGTGAATTGGTAACCCCAGACCTTTAGCTTGCCAGGTAGAAAGCTTTGGTCAATCTTTTCCAGACCATTGGAGAGCTGTGAGATGATGGAGACAGCCATATGCTTATCGGACAGGTCTGCTGTATAAAGCCTTCCTAAACTTCTTACTGATTGGTCTCTCAAATGTGGAATTTCCTCGCCGCACACAGAGAAAGAGATGTTATCCCTCCTAACTCCTTTACGGATCGAAAGACTGCGTGACTTGGCTGGTTTTATCTTCATTCTGGCCCAGTTTAATAATTCTTCAAGCCTTTTCAACAGTCTGTTGGTACATGCCGCCGTCTGGAGGAGAGTGGTGACATCATCCATGAAGCTACGCATAGCCGGGAGTCGCTGATGTTGACTGAGATCTGACTCCTTTGACCATCTGTCTTCCACCAATGAGGATAACTTCAAAGGCTGCTATGAAGAGGATGGGGGAGATGGAGCATCCCATTGCTATCCCTTTCTCCAGCCGATGCCATGCAGTTGAGACTTCTGTGGATGTGTAACAGATGTGGAAGTTGTTGAAATAGCCAGCAATGAGAGTCCGGATGCATGGAGGGATATGGAAGAAGTCAAGAGCGTAGCTGATAAGCTGGTGGGGAACGGACCCATAAGCGCTTGCAAGGTCCAGCCAAACCACATGGAGGTCTGACTTAATGCGCTTGGCTGACTGGATTTTCTCCCAAATCATTGCAGGGTGCAGCCTGGAAATCCAGGGACACCTGCTTTCTGACAACCGGTGTCAATGTAGTTGTTTGCCAGGAGGTAGCTGGTCATTCATTTTGCCATCACTGAAAAGAAGATCTTCCCTTCTATGTTCAGCAGAGCAATGCCTCTAAACTGGCTGATGTTGCAGGAGTCTTTTTCTTTGGGATAAAAGTAGTGACTGTTCTGTTACATGCTGCTGGGATAGCTTTGGATTTCCAAGCGACACCCATCAGTTTCCACAACAGTTTCAGGACCACGGGACAGTTCTTATACACCCTGTAAGGTACACCATTAGATCCAGCTGGTGATGCCGCTCGTGCTTGCTCCACAACTTACTTTGGAGGGATGGTATCAAATTGAGTGGATGGCTCTGGTGGGCGAGGCACATGCCCCGGCGAGCCCAGAAGGCTTTCCCTCAAGCTGTCACTAGTCTGGGTCTTGATGTACTCCTCCAAATTCTTGTCCTGTGATATGCAGTGTCCCGTTTTTCTTCTCCTCCAGCAGGCCTCGGGCATACCTGAAAGAATCCTGGAAGAAGCTTGATCTTGCTTTCTCCTTTCGACTTCTACGTTTCCTAATTATCTCCACCCGCCTCAGTTTGTGAGTCTAGCTCTAATCTGACCCCACAAGTTCTTCAAGCCTTCTTTCTCGTGGTCCATAGCCTTCCTCCATGCCTTCCCGACAAGGCAACGTTCCTATACCAGTTGCAGGATTTCCCTTTCTCATCTTCCACTCTGTTTAGGGGGGATCTTTCTCTGTCTCAGCTCGCCAAATCTCCCTTTGCCTTCTTCATAGACGATGTCTCCAAAGATGTTCAGTTTGGCAGTTACACAACCTCTTATCGAGTTCCGGAGGACTGTGTATAGATTTTGGTCAAAACTTCTCCACTCCTGCTTGACGCTGGCTTTTGGCCACTTAACTTTGGCTTTCCGGACTGGCTTTCTATGTGCTTCTCCTGTAGGTTCTCTGCTTGGTGTTTTGGTTCGTTGATAGCATTGGGGGATATGCTGTGGTAAGTGTGAATCCTGCTGGGTGGGCTGATCTTGCTCCTCCTCTCCAAGTGCAGTGGTGGGATCCATAGCACTGTGGTGCTCAACCTGGCTGTGGTGCAAAAAATGACTTTGCGATGATGTCTAATTGAAAGTATCAGTAATATTCTTGTTTTAATAATCTATTGATGTGCTTTGAATAAGTACACTTATTTTGATGTGTTGACTGACATACTCCAGCACATGTAAAAATGAATTAAAAAAGTGTACTACATTTTACTAATTGTATATGTACTAAATTGCAACTTCATCATTTCAAATATATTTAAATGCATGACACAAAAGTTTCAAATGACGTAGTTTTAGTATATAAATGTTTGTCAGTGCATTCAGCAGCACACGTATTTCAAAGACAATAAAGTAATTATGATAAATATATAATAAAGATGTGGGCACTCTAACTAATTGCATTCAAGTTTGAAGTTTAGCTATCTGAACCTAATATAAATTTAAACTGTAAATCATCATTTGATTGTGAATAACATGCACTTAAGTGTCTGAAAACATTATATTCAGTCAGGTATATGCTTCTAAATTATTTCCATAATAAGTGCTCATTTAAAAAATATGCTAAAGCGTGCTTTTTGACAGCTGAAACAAAAAGAGCCATAATTTTCATTTTGTATTATTATTCTTCCCCTTGCGGTTCACAGTGTTGCAGGACTCTTGCAGATGCAGTACTGATGGCAGTGTAAGTGAAGCTCTGCTCGTCTTTCTAACCGTCCAGGAGTCTGGAGCAGGTGAGTCTGACACCTCGGCTATACTGTCTGAGACACCATCCTGAATAATTCATTACAGTACTGGGATAAATTGCAAGGTGAACTGGCTGGTCTGGCTCTCTGAAGCAGCCGTATTTCTCTTTGTGTCGGCATGAATGTTAATGTGTCCAAATGACCGTTTGAGCGCTGCTCTGTGATTATATAGGACTTGTACTAGTGTGCATACCTTTGTTGAATGTGTGCAAGTGGCTCAATTGATTCATGATGTTTCTATTTACAACTAGAAATAATGAACACAAAAATATTTATTTCACATTATTCATTTTTTGTTAACCATAACTAATTGTTAATATAAAACTATGAAAGACTTTAACTTTAAAAAACTTTAACTATATTAAACTATATTTTAAAAAGATAAATTAATTAAAAAACAATCAGAAACAATTTTGTTTGTGTGTATTTATACATTTAAATCACTTTATTTATGCATTTAAATGTATACATAAATAAATAAACTTATTTATAACATTTAGTTTTTATAAAGTACAAATATAAATTATTTATATAAATATACAGTAAATACTGTATATAATATGCATTTTAAGTAATTATATTCTTAATGAATATTCTAAAAAATAATAAATAAATAAAAATAAATGTATATATTGAGGATGGCATAAAATAAATGCATAAATAAACAGATTTTTTTTTTTTTTATGATGTATAATTAAATTACTATTTTCATAAAAATACACATATACATTATATGTAATGATATTCTTACTATGTAAAAAGATAAAGGCACTATGCAATATATGCAATGCTTGGTTCTGTGCTAGGAATATTGCAAAATGTGCCAGCATTGCATGTATGCCTTATAGAAAAAATGTAAATAAATAATGTAAACATTTACATTGCTATATTTAAATAAATATAAAGTAAATTGATATAAAAAAGTAATGAAAATTCTTACTGTACATATAAAACTGAAAGTAATAAAAAAAATGATATGCAATAAAATGCAGATGGTATCAAAAAAAAGAGAAAAGCATTTGATGGTATATGAGCCAGAGAAAATTACTCTCATAAAATAAATAATGACATTTATATATTTCTATTCTGACCATTATATATGTGTCAAGGAGTGTCAATCACCGTCAACCACACACACCAGATCACAATCACCAGAGTATTAATCACTGCCACCTGTCACCACTCAGCCCGAGCACTATATCCTCCCTGCACAGAATCTGTCTGGTATTAAACATCGCCCGTGTACTAACCTAACGCTCTCCTGTTACACTTACCTGTCCGTTTCTCCAGCGATCTTCTCCCCGTCATCCTCAGCTCCAGTGCTCCACCATCTCCTCGTTCTCCAGATCTCTGTGGGTTTCCTAGCAAGGAAGAAAGTGAAGGAATCACCAACCCGATAAGCCCCACGTGACCTGCTCTCATTAATCCACAGACATTAAGAGCCATTAATCGGGGTTGAATTAGGCGATGGTACAGATAGACTGCAGCAAAGAGACCTGTAGACAGAGAGAACAGTGCTAGGTCACCGGGTTCAACTTCAGCATTTGGCACAACATTCTGGCAGCGTGAGAGGTTAGCAGGATAAAGGCCAGTACTTGGCTTCACAAAATTGGCAAGAAATGGGCCTCTGAAGTGTGTTTTGAGCTCTGAAACAGAGACATGTTCACTTCCTTTGTACATCATAAATCATGTCAGGAATTCGTCCATGTCACATTTCACCTATGAGAAAACAAGAAATCATGTTTTGCATGGATGAAATGATGGCATGTTGCATTGCAGCAATTTTTTTTTAAGACAAACTGAAAATGAACATTTGCTGTAAATTAACTCACGATCAGGCCATCCAAGATTAGTTTCTTTCTTCATGAGATTTGGAGAAACGTAGCATTACATCACTTGCTCATCAATGTCATCTGCAGTGAATGGGTGCCGTCAGAATGAGTCCAAACAGCTGATAAAAACATCACAATAATCCTCAAGTAATCCACACCACTCCAGTCCATCAGTTAATGTCTTGAGAAGTGAAAAGCTGTGTGTTTGTAAGAAACAAATGTCTCATGAAGGCATTTTAACCCCAAGCTGTCCCTTCTGGACAAAATTAGAGTCCATAATTTATAATAACGCTTCCTCCAGTGAAAATGTTTTTAATCTAAAACTTTGCAATAATTGAAATGTATAAACTGTTTATTTTCAGTTCTTTATCTCTGATAAACTGTGAAAGAAACATTTAAGTTGCACTTATGAGTGATCCAATGTCTTAGAAGTCAATGCATTTGGGAAACATCACTAAACTCCTCTGTGAAGAACACAGTGCTCTTCTCCACGTGACAGTAGTGTCCCAATCAGTGATCTGACCGAAGAACGGTCCGCGTGCTGTGATTCGTTACTGCAAACAAACACAGCCATCTGCCCGCTGGCCAGCCCCTGCTGCTGTATTCATGACCAAGTATCTCTGTCCTGTCATCCACAGCGTTCCCGCACCCTGTCCTGTCTTGTGTGTGTGTGTGTGTGTGTGTGACACACACTGTGTGTTCACACTAACCCTCTGTGTGTGTGTAATTGAGCCAGGTGAGAGAGTGTGTGTGTGTGTGTGTGTGTGTGTGTGTGTGTGTGTGTGTGTGTGTGTGACTGTGTGTGTCTGTGTGTGTGTGTGTGTGTGTGTGTGTGTGTGTGTGTGTGTGTGTGTGTGTGTGTGTGTGTGTGACTGTGTGTGTGTGTGTGACTGTGTGTGTGTGACTGTGTGTGTGTGTGTGTGTGTGTGTGTGTGTGTGTGTGTGTGTGTGTGTGTGTGTGTGTGTGTGTGCGTGTGTGTGTGTGTGTGTGTGTGTGTGTGTGTGCGTGTGTGCGTGCCTGCGCGCGTGAGAGCGTGAGCTTGCGTGACTGTGTGTGTGTGTGAGTGATTGCTGTGTGTGTGCCTGTGTGAGTGAATGCTGTGTGTGTGTGTGTGTGCTGTGTGTGTGTGTGTGTGTGTGCTGTGTGTGTGTGTGCTGTGATTTGAGAAACTCACAAAAGCAGCGTCCCGCAACACTTTCTGCTCAAACCGTGTTCATGTGTTCTGTAAGATCTCTAAACACTGCAGTTCAGTTGGTAAGAGTTCAGTAACAAATCAGTTGAAAGCATCCAGTAATCTCGAACCACTGAAGCGAAATGTTACATTTATCAATATAAGAAATGATTGTTGTGTCTGATTGTATAGTGTATAGCTGTAGAGTGATAGTCAAAGTAAAAAGAGCAGATGAAGAAGCAGATGAACATCATAAAGTAAAAGAGGGTAAACTTTATCATTCAACTGAACTGTGCTCTTATAATGCGTCCTTGAAAGTGTTTTTCTTGTCATAAACTCTGCCATGTGTAAAATGCTAAATCATGATTTGCACCCTTTGCCACAGTGTTTTTCTGAAGTGAAGTTTCAGCGGCTGTGAAACCACGACCACAACCTGAGATCACCAGCTCTCCTTACCGCTTGACATCTACGTGTCACATTTCTTTCACATGCAATTTTTTGCACGTGGAGCTGAATTTATACTCTGTAAGATATCATGTTTGACAGGACCGTTCTCAAGTGTCTGGTCAGGTGATGACGAATCAGCTTTAACGGTCTGTAATTGCTCATAGGTATTTTCCAGGGGAAATCTTAATTATTCAAACATGGAGACATCACTGATCAGTACAGATCTCAAAAGCGGATCAATATTACGTGCAATGCTTTTTTTTTACTCTTCACTAGATTTATAGTTTCGCTGAGAAAAGGCCTCATCAGTTCATGGACCTCAGTGTGACTCAGAGTTTTTGTAGGGTCCTAGTTAGTGTAATGAATACATTGTGTTCCTCTGAAGTCGTGGGTAGACATGAAAGTTAACAAAGGGTCACGCCTGACTGCTTTTATCTCTAGTCCTGTATAGTTACAGATTTCTCACTGCCTGTTCAGTCAGACACGGTGCGAAGTAAACTAACAATATAGCAATAGTGCAAATGAAACCACCCTCAAGATGTGGATGAGTTTGTTTCTTCATCAGGTTTAGAGAAACTTAGCATTACATCACTTGCTCACCGATTGATGCTCTGCAGTGAATGGGTGCCGTCAGAATGAGAGTCCAAACATCACAATAATCCAAAAGTAATCCACACCACTCCAGCCCATCAATTAACATGTTGGGAAGCAAAAACTGTGTGTTTGTATATAAAAAAGTCAATTTTCAGGCATTTTTAAACTTTAAACTGTTGCTTCTTGCATAATACCAATATTGAATAATGCTTCCTCCGGTGATAAAGTTAGTCTCCTGTTGTCTCTCACATCAAAATCCACTCACATATTTGTTTAGAGCTGTTTTGGCTTGTAATCGGTGCTTGATCTGTGCAGATTTCTCTCCTGATTCAGAAAAGACGACTTTTCACTGGAGAAAGCAGTATTATAGATAAAAGACTCAACATTTTGAAGATAAAAACGCCTTAATAATACATTTGGAATCTGTAAAAAAAAAAAAATACCCATCTACAATTTGGATGACATGAGGGTGTGTACATTTTAAGCAAATGTAAAAAATTGGGTGAAATATTCCATTAAAAAGCAAATAAAAATGTATATTAAAATGAATAAGTAAACTTTAAGATATAAGACAAAAAAAGTAAAAAACAAACAAAAAAAAAACAGACTATTGACAGTCTTATTGGCTGATAAATTGTTCAGAATTGAGTCATTTTCATTCAATGGTTATAAAGAATATATTTATTTTTGTATATCAGCATATCCAGTATAATCTATAGAGAGTTAGTTAGTTTATTTAAGAGGACAATGCATATTATTTAACATTACTGTAAATATGCCAGTATTAGCCAGCTGGCTAATTGTTAACTGTAGTCCTCAGGCCAGATGTTAAAACAATCATCAAACATTAGTGTATAAACATTACAATTAAAATAAAAATACAAACATACAGCCATTTTAATCAAATACTGTAAAAAAAAAATATCATTACAAAGCCAAATCTTTAAGCATCAAGTGAAGAAGATACTATTTCCTATTTCAATAAATATAACGATCTTACAAAAAACAGAACTGACTAAAGGAAGTACACCATGTTGGCATCAGCCACCGAAAACAAAGAAAGCAGCAATTAACGTGTTTCGAACATAAAGGGTCTCTATCTCTTTGTTTATCTTGTGTTTCTCTCTCTTGTTCCTCTTCACAGACACAGTCAGGGTGATGCAGAATGACACGCTGAGATGCCGGAGCCGGTCAATCTTTGGCACATCGGCTGCTTTCCCCCACATGTCTCTGAGAGCGCAGAATAAACAGACTGCTGTAGGTCTGGGATCAGACAAAGGGCACGGCTGAGAGCCGGCCGTCCCACGGGAGCGAGACGTAATGAGGAATCTTGCTCTGGAATGCAGAGGAAACAGAGAAGATCACATTTCACGGACCCACAGGATGAGCCGAGGGAATGTTCACTCGCTCTCCTGCTGTTCTGTATCTATCCTGATAGTTTCTGAACACTGAATAGACACTGACGTGTAAATGTGGACAGTCATATGTTAAGGTTTCGCGTTTGGTGATACATAAACACACTAGAAACCACTGAGAACACCTTAGCTACCACATATCAACACCTTTGTGAGAGTCATGGGGGTGAATTTTGTATACTAGTCCCTGATAATCTGATCTCATCTGTCAGGGAAGATGAAGCTTTTACTTCGGTGGACATTTAAGCAAAAGAGACTAAGAAATAAAGCGCATTTAAGGAACTTAGTCATTTGGCTTGGATTTGAACGTCTATTTTTGGTGATGACTCAGCTGGCGTCATATTAATCAGAAGTTTCACTTCTTTGTGTCATAACTAGAGTTTCCTGAATCCATCCTAACATGCCCAAACTAAAGCCCAGATCACACAATATATGTAATAATAAGTCATTTAATTTACTATATACACACACAAACATGCACGTGTGTGTGTGTGTGTGTGTGTGTATACACAAAAAAAAATTATGGGTTTTAACCCAAATGTTGGGTCATTTTATTGGGTTGGTGCATTTCTTTCATTTATAAAGTCTTTAAAGGTCCCACATTGTACACCTTTCTGGAGTTTTATTTAGGTTTTGATGTTCTTAAGAATATGTATTTGCGGTTTAAGCACCAAAAACCATCTCAATGTATTTTTACAGTTCCTCTTTCAGGAGCTCTTCCAAGAACAGGTTGATTTTGGCCAGTCTAATTAATATTCATGAGCCACTCTTCTGATTGGCCTGCCGCCTGGCCAGACCCACCACAGGTAACTATAGGGCTGATGACACAATTACGTCACCGCGCTAAGCTGGAAGAAAAACAAAGGGAAAACTAGTGCAGATTCGGCTACATAAGAAGCTTCAAATATCATCTTGTTGTGATGTTGGGTGCCAGAATCGACGTAATACAACCTCAAATTAGAAATTTGATCACATACCTGGGGCCACTGCCAGACAAAAAAACATCGACAGCTGTGGTTAAACGCGATAAAACGAGCAGACTGGACAGAAACAATCGTCAAAAATGCTCACGTTTGCAGCGCACACTTCTTATCTGAAAAGGTTGTTATGGGTGTGTCTGAAGATGTATTGCATCTCACGACTATGTTGTGTATGAAATAATGTCTGTGCATGTGTGTAAACAACAACCTGACGATTTAGAATCAGTTGTAATTGTAAGTACATTGTCGTGACTCGTGATTAGTTGTGGCTGGAGGATGGATGGGACGGTGGGTGGTGCCCGGGATGGTGACTGAGTGGTTCGGATGTCACATTTTTATGGAAGTCACAAGGGCTCGTGAAAAGGCACAGCTACTTTATGCAGGCTTTGTGCATTTTACCGTGGACTGTGTTTTGAAACTTATATGGTGGTTATATAGCCCCTAGACCTCATCATGAAAAAAGCCAGGAAATATCCAACCTGGTCTCATAAAAAGTCGTACCTCTGTGCAATTTTAAGCAAGACTGTTTTTAGACCGGCTTGTTAAAACGAGTTTAAATGTAATATTGTAAACTATGCTGTATTTGCCCAAATAAATTCAATTTGTCTTGTATTTTGTCCATGGGTGTTCTTGCTTAATAATAAATGTTCAACTTTTGATTATTGCTGTTGCCTATAGTAATTCTCTATGTGATTTTTTTTATTTCCAGCCCATTTTAAGCCAGCAATATGATCATTTTTAAACAATAGATGACTTAATTAAACAACCCAGCATGGTGGGTAAAAACGTTTCACCCTACCAGCTGGATCAAAACATTTTCACTTAGGGGTGTACTCACTTTTGTGGCCAGCGGTTTAGACATTAATGGCTGTGAGTTATTTTAAGGGGACAGAACATTTACACTGTTACACAAGCTGTACACTCACTACTTTACATTGTAGCAAAGTGTCATTTCTTCAGTGTTGTCACATGAACAGATATAATAAAATATTTACAAAAATGTGAGGGGTGTACTCACTTCTGTGAGATACTGTACATATAAATACATATATATAACATGTTGACTGATATATATTGTATATACACAATTATTTGTTCAGCTGATGTTTTATGTCTACAGTGAATTCATTTTCATGGCTTTTTTTCAGTCATTTGTGATTACTGGAAAATTATTATTAAATAAATAAAATATAAAATATGTAAAAATGTTATATTGTGAATTTGAACGAGATTGCATTAAAAAGAGTAATTTCAATCAATATACATTTTTGAGCTAAGAAAATGTAATAGAAATTCATATCCAAAATGTGGAAACATTAAGCCAATTTCCACTGGAAATTACCATTTTAAAATTCCCTGATATATAGCGCAACACAACAGGAAAAATACTAATGTAACCAAGGCTGCTGAGAAAATCTGTGGTACTTTTTGCAAGTATTTTTCCCCACTGTTTTTCTTACACCAGTAGTTTTTTCATGAACCAAAACGATCAGATCTTAGATAAATCATACTTGATTAGAAGCTGGTATAAGACTTTTGCATTTCAATTATATTATGAATGAATGTAGCATAATCTCATAAAGCATTGTGATAAAACTAATGGTACAAAATAATACAATTAATTTACAGTCTATAATCAAACAATTATACAAAACATTTTGAAATAAGTGTAAAAAAAGTTATTTTCGGTTTTGGCACTGAATTTATATATACGGTAAATATATCTATATATATATATATATTACAAAAATTTGTAATTTGACTTACTGAATTATGAATTATAGCTAAGCAAATCTTATCTCTGTCAAACGTTTTTTTTTTATATATATATACCAAAAAAGTGTTGTTAAAGTGAAACTTGAGCAGTCAGTGCTTTCTTCTGAGATTTTCCCTTACGGTCATTTCCTGTCACACGAATCTAAATGTGTCCCAGATTCTTGAATCAACTTTGTCACTGACATTGCTCTATTGTGCAAAAATGTTGCTGCTGTTTTCTAAGCTTCCTGTGGGGTGTGGCCTATTGAGTGGGCCCGACCAATGAGCTCGCACCATCACAAAGGTTACAGAGTTGATGGACAAGAGAGAAAAACAAGCTGAAGAATGAGGGCTCTGCAAAAAGCCATGACAACACAAAGCACAGGTCAGCAGAATGAACGTCCTCAGAAACACATGCATTCACTGAGCCGTTTCTTCATGTGAACCGTGACACTTAATATGTCTGCCTGGGCTGCGTTCAGCCCCGAAAAAACGGTGCAAAACCTTTATTAAACGGAAACGGTGGTGCGTTGACTTTTATTCTTGCAATTCTGAGATATAACGTCATAAATGTGAGATATAAAGTCAGAACTGTGAGATATAGATTGCGAAAAAAAATTAAATATCAAGATATATCCTCAGATTTCTGACTTTTTCCCTCACAATTCTTAGTTTATATCTCACAATTCTAGCTATTTTTTTTACTGAATTCTGTTTACATCTTACAATTGTTTTTTTTCAGGCAATTGTGACTTTTTTCTTTTATGAAAGTGAAAAGTGAAAGTGACGTGACATATGCCAAGTACGCTGTACATTCACTCCCCCCACCTACAATTCCTGTCGGACCGAGACTCGAACTCGCAACCTTTGGATTACGAGTCCGACTCTCTAACCATTAGGCCACGACTTCCAAAAGACATTTACATCTCCATCTTGACTTTTCTTCAAAGAATTGAGTCTATATCGCAATTCTGCGTCTATATCTCATAATTCTATTAATTTTCATCAATCTAATTTTTTTCTTGCAATTTAGAGATATAAAGTCACATTTTTTTATTTTAAAGTCAGGATTGTGAGATATAGACGCAGACTTGCGAGATATAAACTTGCAATTCTGAGAAAAAAAGAACGTTTCGCAACGTTTGCATTTCACAATTGTTTTTTGTTTCTGAAATGAAATAAAACAGATAAAAAAGGTAATTGGTAAATGTAAAAAAGGTAATAACTTTTTTTTCACGCAATTACGAGAGTTTAAATCTCACAATTCCGACGTTTTCTTCTCAGAATTGCGAGTATATCGCACAACTCTGATTTATAGCTTGCATTTCTGATTTTTACATCTCAGAATAGTAAGAAAAAAGTAGCAATTACCTTTTTTATGTATGTTTTATCCCATGGCAGAAACGGGCTTCCATGTTAAACTCTACTCACCTGAACTTGTTGTTCCACCAAACACTGGACCAGGTATTGTATTCGTATTATCAAAGACAGTCCATAAGTATATGAATGGAGAAATCTTCCCCTTACAAATAAAGGACGTGCACATTAGCTGGACCAACCTGATGATTTGAGTTTTAGAAACAGTATATAATACCATGAGTTTGTGTAGGAGATGAACTGGTCTTCAAGCAACTTTCCACAATCAGTTCACAATGGACACAATTAACAGTTTACTTGTTAAATGTCCTGTTTCACTCAGAAATTACTAACAATTTCTTCTTGAACTTAAAGCAAATGAACATCTCTTTGCAATAAATGAGTGTCTGTGTGTGTTCTGTCTTAACAACGAGTGTTTCTGTGATAAATGACTGCGTCACGCGCTCCATCTGGAAGCTGTATCAGGGTAGAGGAACAGCAGCAGGACGGGAAGAAAAAAATCACAAGGTGACCTGAAGAAGCCCTTCCCACGCCTCACAGGACGACATCACATCTTACTCTGTAAAAACATGCATGCAATAGCAAGAGCTACAGATGAGGAGCTACTCTGAACTGGTTTAATGCATATCAAATAAGTATAATAGACGTTTGCAACAATGTTTAAGTAATAAGGTTTCGCTTTTTGTGCATCAGACGAGTTTGTGGGAGTGCAGTCTGAGACTAAATGCAAGGCAATTAAGACAATGCTCACATGTAAACTTGGAAAGGGACAGCTATTTATTGAAACATTCAATTTCAGGCGTATAATGCGCCTAATTATATGACTATAGCTTTAGTCATCTTTTTCGTTTCTCTTTCTCTCTGTCGTCTAGATTAAGGGGATTCACTCACTCGTGGTTTTTTACAGCAGGCTTTGGTCGAACCCTTCTTCACAGGGCGTTCAGACATGTGTGATGCCTCCCGTCTCCTGAAGCTGAGCAGGAAGCATCACTCACACAAGCATCTGGCTGGACTCCAAACTAGAGGCCTGCAGAAATGATGCGAAAGCTGCATTTAACCCTCTGTTTGCATAGAGTTTCATGCACTGGCATTCATGTTTCTAAAATGTAGTCAATCTTGATAAAGTGATTTGATGCCAATTAATGTCAGTATTGAATAAAGATGCTGACAAAAATATTAGATAAGGATGATCTGAAACAGAAGCATGTACCATTGGAGATGCTCTGGAGGATAAACTTGACCTTTAGCCACGATGTCCCATTGTCAAAAACACCCCTGCTCAAAAGTCGTTGATCTATCAGCAGAGGAGCTATCAGCTATTAAATAGGCCTACGCACACACACACACACACACACACACACACACACACACACACACACACACACACACACACACACACACACACAGACACACACACACACACACACACACACACACACACACACACACACACACACACACACACAGACACACACACACACAGAGACACACACACACACACACACACACACACACACACACACATATATATATTTTTATTTTTCATTTAATTAGTTTGGCATGAACAAAGGCTTTGTTTAGACAGTTTACTTGGGGAATTTTCCTTATTTTACATTTTGCATGAAATGATCATTAATTTACATTTAATCGTTGTTTTATCAAGATTAACACGATTTAGAAACACGATCGCTCGATTCTGAATGCTAATGAATTATTTAACTACATGATATTGATATACATTTTTATATTATTCTCTTATTATGACCCCTTTTGCCATTTCATAAATATGTATGTCTTCATTAATTGTATTAAAAGTTAACATTTTGCCAAAAAGTCATGATTGTGACAACTTACCCTATATATTGTGACAACATGCCCCTGATATTGGTCAGCATTTTAAATTAACTGTATCTTGTTTTTCCCAGTCAATAAAACTGAAAATATTCAAAAGTATTTAGTTTTTAAGGTTTGTGTCAATATTTCCCACCCTGGGAAATATTTGACGAGTTAATTTGCAAAAACTTACAATTTCATTCAAAAATCATGTTTCTTTCCCCCTGCATTCCAATTAATATCAATCAAGTAATGCAGTTGGGTTGTTTTGATTAAATAATAATAATAACTATTTAAAAAAAACAGCTAATTAGCACAATAGAACACAATATAAACATGACAACACAATAAAAAACATGATTTAAGAAAATTAATAAAAACTAGTTATCTGTTTTTGCAAATAATCTCTGACATAAAAATTGAGACAACTTGCCCCATCTCTACTATTTGGCTCATGAACAAAATGGGCAGGGTCGTAATGTTGACAAGCAGTTTCAAAATAGCAGTTAACCCATATATTTTATATATTAGTATTTTTACTAATAATAATTCAACCCCTTCTTATTAGGCCTAACGTTTGTGTATCATATTTTTAACCAACACTGAAACATTTATCACAGACTCAGACACATGCTTTAGATGTAGAGTGTTTGGTTGCTGTTTGTTTCAGCAGAGTTAGTGTGCACCGGAGGGGAGGCTGCTCTGCTCTCTCTGCTCCACCGCCCTCCTCTCCTCTCCTCTCCTCTCCTCTCCTCTCCAGTCCCAGCGTCTGGACGTCGACAGCAGCGGTCCGTGTTGGTTTTTCTCCGGGTTTCTGGTCTGACAGAAGTGACATCCGCGTCTAAATTTACCGCTAATCTTCATGGGCAAGGTGTGGAGGCAGATGTACCCCCAATATACCTACTATTACCCCCCTTACCTGCAAGCCAAGGTACGAAAAGAGCTTTTACCTCATCGCGTTTGTAAATCCAACTGCTGTATGTTTTATTAGACATTGTGCGATATTTTGTGGAATCGGTTGATACTGTAGTCAGTTAGCGCTGCTGTGAGTTTGTAGCGTACTTGAGGGGATTTTTCGGGCGGACATTTTAAATCGGTTTTGTTTTATTTTTATCAGATATAAACAGTCAAGTCCAGGTATAAGCTAATCGTCGCTGCTTCATATGCAGTGCTGGTTTAAACTCGTCGTGGTCGTCGTTTTTGGCGTTATTAAATGTTTTGTTGGCCAGTGAATTCCTGCGACATGACATCGCGCGCTGGCTGAAGTCAACCTCAGTGGACTCGATAGTGTGCACTAGTGTTGTTGTGATCGATTCTCCTGTGAACGTGTTCATTTATCATACTAGTTTATACACTTTTGAATTAGTATATATGCAGGTCAAAATATCATCGTTTAATTGTAAGGAGACGGGTTATGTTGTTTGTTTACACGTGATATGCCTATATAATAATGCAGATAGTACAATTACAAAAATCGAAATTGCTTGATAAACGAACTAGTATTGTATTTACTAAAACTGACTTTTGGCACATAATGGCTGATATATTATAGATAATTAAATTTAATCATAGCAAATGAGATGAACTATGAGTATGAGATAAAATGCTTAATATTAAAATATATCGTTGATTATTGAATTAATATTATTTATTAAATAATAGGCAACTTTTTGACACAATATCTCTCTCTCTTAAATAGAAAAACAAAACTGAAAATGTTTTTATCCGTTGATAGGTTAGATGTTATTGAAACTGAAACTTTCTTCAACTACTTCATTAAAGTCATTAAGGCCCATACATTGGCCGATAATCTTTTAAGTGGTGAAATATTAGCTGGTCTTGATCTTCTTTATTCTTTTAAATGGTGAAATATTAGCTGGTCTTGATCTTCTTTATTCTTTTAAATGGTGCATTATTTTGTATTAAGTGCAATCAGTTAAATATTTTGACATTTTAGTGCATTCAGCTGAAAACCATGCATATAGTTAGCTCAGCCGCTTGGCCAAGTCATGTAATGTTTTCAAATATTATACAATATTAGTATATTTCCTCATGTATGCCACCCTCCATCAGCATTTTCCAAAACAATATTGGTCGACCTGTCATTGTCAGATATTTTCTCCAATATTTTTAATATGCTAAGCATTTAGTGCCGTTTTCTGGCATGGCAGAACACGAGGAGCATGGTAGGCAGTTCAAGAGTAGCTGCTGTGTCAGAGAGAGATCTGAGGCATCAATACTGAGCACTATGGGTGATTATACTGCCTGATTATACTGCCTGACTGTAGATATGATGCTATTTCGGGTCCAGTTCAAATCTGAACATGTTGTATCACAGAGCTTCATGTAATGTAGAGCGATGAGGATGTAACATGATTTAAATGCTACATTTTTGTCAATCCAAACGTTGCATGTCACAGTTGATGCAGTGGCTGCTTGTTTGATCTGACTTGCCTTATTCTGACTGGGTTGCCTTATTAATACTGCGTGTGATGAGTATGATAGATTTTGAATGTCAGTTGAGTATCAGATTGCATGGTTTCCTGCTTTTATGCACTGGTTTCCTGCAAGTCAACAATATTTCACCCCATCTAATCGTGATCTTCCTTCTGAACATGTCACGTATCACCTGAATGTATTGATCTAAGGGAAACATTGAAGTTTATTCATCGAGAAGTTAGTAAAAAAGATGATTTAATTTTTTTTTTTTTTTTTATCTGTCAAAATAAAAGTATGATGGTTAATATTTGAAAATGAATTAAGGCGGTCATATACTGTAATTTTAAAGCAATGCAAAAAATATATATGGTATTATTTTTAAATACTCCAACTTTGTATTTTACAGTGGATTATTACAATTACATTTTTATTTTATTTTTTTATTTTTTGTATTATATTATATTTAATAATAACAATAAGAAAATGTAAATGATTAAGTAATTAATAATAACAACAACAACAACATTATAATTATTTTAAGAATTATAATTTAATGATCATTAATTCATTAATAACAAAAATACAATTATTATTATTATTATACAAAATTATATGATAATAATAATTATAATTATAATTATTATTAATTTACAAAGTTTTATAGCCATTTTTATGTATAATCACAAATTTTGGACATATTATGCAGCCCTACAAACAAGCAAAGCAAACCTGGAATTTTTTATTTTTTGCATTTTAAATAACAATTGCAATTTTTATCAGTTTTTTTTCCTGCATTTCTTGCATTTTTCTTGCAAATCATGCATTTCTTGCATTAATGATGTCATCCAAAAATAAAAGTTGATTCAGTGGCATAGCAAATTATATTTTGATATATTATATTTAATAATAACAATAAGATTTTGCAATTAATAATAACAACAACAACAACATTATAATTATTTTAAGGATAATTATTTTTTATTATTATTATTATACTTTATATTTAAATTTAAATATTTATTCTTTACCGTAATATTAATTGATGAATCGTGCACACTAAGAGCAGGAAGTCAATAGGATCAAAGTAGATATTTTTTTTCCGTCTTTAATTTGTATCCCGTTGACTGAAATGGAAGTGCAGAAAGATATCAGTCGTTCTACTGTGGAAGATGTGGGTTGCACAGGAGATGCTATGAAGCTTTGCATTGTTGTGTAGCATGTTGACTTTATGTGGATCCAGCAGTATATACAAAAGTGTCCTAAAGCAAACACTGCAGTATACTTACAGCTATACAGGACAGAGTCCATAAACTCCACCGTGAAGTGGCCAGAATAAATAGACCACATTTTTTGTCCACACATTCATCTTCCATCATCTCTTATTTTTGTAATTAGAGTTTCGTTTCTGGTTCAGAAAGTTTCCAGTGTCTCATTGTTTAGTTTTTTGTCTACTGTTTTGCTATTTTTGGGCACATGCTCTTGTAGGAGCTTGGAACAAGTTGAGATGCTTTTGTAAGATAAGCTTTGACAGGGAAGGGAGGAACGGCCGTTTTTATTATTACAGCAGCTTGATTTCTTTCAAGGCTGGAAGCCCACAGCTTTTGTCTTTATTTGAGAGGCGGAGAGGTAGAACACATTTATATGGCGCTTTACTCGACTGTTTACAGCATACTGTACAGCTTAAGCCACAAACAAATCATATGCACTGAATTTAAGCAGATTTGAAAGTTTCAATCTCTCAAAACCTGTCGAAAACACATATTTCACGCTATTATATTTTGCATATAATGAAGCATGTTTTAGGACAATTTGGGTTTTTGCATTATGACATTATTGTCATGCTTATTTATTGACAAATTATGCTTACCGCAATGCATAGAAGTATTTTTGGTTTTTAATTTGTGCTGATTTAAAAAGAAAAATAGTGTATTACAGCCAGTTATAGTCATTTTTCGATTGCATAAAACGTTAAGTTATTGTCGTTGAACAAATGTCAGTAAATATATGTATGTGCAAATGAAAATATAATTAAGTGTCAAAATCTTCCTATCGTATTTCACACTATTATATTTTGTTTATAGAAAATGGAGCATGTTTGAGGGCCATTAAGTTTTGTACATTATGACATTATTTTTAAGCACATTTCTTGCCAAATTATGCTTGCTGTAATGCATAGTAGGGCTGTGTAATTAATCAAATGCGATTTATCTGCGATTATGAACGTGATATCGCGTAGCTTGTCAGTGAACTACGGCTCTGTGTATTAACTGCCGCTCCATCTGAAAACAGGTGACGGAGATTTACTGCTAATCAAACCGGCTTTACTGACGAGATGCGCATGACAATCGCATTCGATTAATTGCACAGCTCTAATGCATAGTAGTATTTACTTTAAATGTATGCTAATTTCAATAAAAGTTATTGTGTAACAGCCATTTATTGTCATTTTTAGATTGCATTAAATTCAATTTATTGTCATTGAACAAATGTCAGTATAGTGCATGAGGATTTAAAAAAGTATATGAAAATGGAAATATAATCTGGTAAGTGCACAGTCTGTGCAAAACAGTTTTTAGCAAGAGTATAACAAAAGTATGTATCAAATGTATATTCAGTTGCATTATGCGACTGGGAAATGTTGGGGATTTTTTGCTTAATACTGTAATTGTAATGAAAATAATGTGCAACTAATATAAATGGTAGTAAAATAAGCTTAATTGTCTTTATGCATAATATAATTCATTTTTTTCCTCTGCATTTTGATGTTAAACCTGGACGTATTTTTTGAGACTGCGGTAGGCATTTTCTTGAGAATGCATGAAATGGAACTGGAAATGATGTAACTCTTTGAGAAGCAACAATTTATTCATGTTAAATTTACAAGTCAAGAGAGACGTGCTGTTGCATTATCACCAGTGTTCAAAAATGCACCGTTAATATGAATAATAATGAAAAAAGCACCAGTTTTTCATCCGTGTAGGTGGGCTGGCCGTGTCATCATGAGCCTGTGATCGAGGGGTGTGTTTTAGCACATTAACTGCCATTGGGCATTACACACAGGGCCTGCAAACAAAGCCATTGTGAAGGGCCTTAAAAAGCCTTATACAATGTTTACAATAAAGTCTGAAGAGGTTGCCTGGCAGCGGAATGTACACAATTAACCAGCGCCGCGGCTGCCTCATTATGTGTGTGCCGAGCTGAAAGAATCCCAATTGTTCTCCTGCGATAGTCATTCTGGGAACTTTTTGACATGAGGAAAATGAGGGAGCAGCTCACAATAATACCCACCACGGCGGTGAAGCGCTCTGCCAAGGGCCTGTCTCACAAACACAGGCGGAGAGCTGGAAAAGCCCTTCAGCTTAACTGACAAGGTCAATGAGAGCCACACAGACTCGTCTGGTATTAATAGACCTGCTTTGTTAGTTTGTGTAAACAGGCAATGTAGAAGTAGAAAGAGGATATTTGTAGACTGTCGGATGACGGTATATAGTGAAATCTGACAGCCGGTTGAGTTTCTGCTATAGCGGAAGTCATTTTTGTTTGGGTATCAGTGGACAGGATGATTTTATACCGTATACATGTGGGAATGATGAAGAAACGTGATGCAGCAATACAGAGCATTACACGTTAATGGGTGATGGCATTGAAGCTTCATTACTGTACAATGTTGTGTGATCACATGAGGCTCATTCAGTCAGAATTTACAGGCGGATCTCGGGTTATAATATTAGCTTCAAGTGTTTCATAATGTCAAGCGTTTGTGCAATTTTCTTTTTTTTTTTAAAAAATAATCATTATCCAAAAATAGTTTTACTGTATATATTAGTTTTATTGTTTATTTTATTATTATTATATATATATTTTTTTTAATTATGTGAAGCTGTTGTTGTCCCAGATATCAAAACTATCATTAATTTGTTATAAATAATCGGTTTAGTTTTTTTGTTTAGTACATTAAGTTCCCTTTAAAAGACAAAATAATCAGATAAGTAGTATTTAATTCACTTTAGTATCTATATATGATGGAGAGAGGCGCCGCCTAGGATTATCAAACTTCGAAACACACAAAAAACACGCATCACAACTGACATACATATAAACTTCCATGTCACTTCTAAACACTCGCACATACATATACACTTCTAAACACTCGCACATCATATACTTCCATGTATACACCTTCCCTCAAAAACTTCCATGCAATACACCTTACACGCGCACATACATATAAACCTCATTACACCTTAAACACGCGCATATACATATAAACTTCCATGCAAACACCTAACCGCGCATATACATATAAACTTCCATGTTACACCTATAAACACGCGCACATATATAAACTTCCATGAATACACCTTAAACACGCGCACATCATACAAACTTCCATGCATATACACCTATAAACACGACTACATATAAACTTCCATGCATATACACCTATAAACACGGCACATACATATACACTTCCATGAATACACCTTAAACACGGCTACATATAAACTTCCATGTATACACCTATAAACACGATTATAAACTTCCATGTCACCTATAAACACGGCACATTTAAACTGCTGCACGCATACACACCCATAAATGCAGAAAACGTGTAAAGTGATTTCATAATGTGCGTGAATCTTCGGAAGGCATCGTGTAAACAAGGCATTTTTCAAACTGTAAAAGGAAGCAGCGGCACTTCCGGCGGCATCTCCAGAGCCGGGATAAAATTGAAAATTCTTAACGTGGCTTAGCAAAAACAGTGTTTTTAAAAGACCAAACCCAATCACATTATTAATAAAGTGTGTTGACAAGCAGATGATCATTTTAAATGTACATGTGTGGGTTGGAAGCTAAATAAATGGGGTGGGTCCTTCCCCAGCAAACAATACTGAAATTTTCTGTATTAGTTTTTTGTCATGTGTAAATAGTCCGTCTTGTCTTAAATACACAAATCATATTATGAGTTTTCAGTAAGAGGTAAAACATGCATTTTAAAGGAGAGACCCGAGTCTCGTTTTACTTCTCCCTCACATCTCTTATTATATTGAATCTAAAAAGTAAAATAAATAATCTTTAAATAAAGTATCTAGGAGTGTATCAGAACCTCGTTCCAATTTGAGCCAAGTGCAATAGATTTGAGGAAGCAAAATCAAATGAAGTTTAATTTATTCACAATGTCGTGTGGAAAGCCTGCAACCGAGAGACGGTAACACCAATAATATTCCTGCACAGCACGCCCAAACGACATTATTATTAAAATACTATACTAAATAGCCTACATACTATGTGTTATTAAATATGTTTTTATTGCAAATAAATTACACATATAAATTATGAGCATTATGATCTTCTGCTCTACTCGTTTTCTAGTCTTTTTTATTTTTCTATTGGACTACTTTCAAAAGTAATACAAGGGTAATTTTTGAAATAAAATACTTAATAACGCTCCCTTAACCATCGAATTCACATTTTCTCCAGTAAAATACACGTTTAAAAAATGAATATGCACTCATTTTTTTTTTAAACCACCAAACTATTTATTACTAAATCATGCTAAAATCTATAATGCATTTCTTTTAAAAACACTGAAGCCTTTGCATTCCCGGCATATGCCGCCGGAAGTGGTGCTTCCTTTTAACCTTCTCTCTCTATATATATTGCATACACGTATATACATAATATGGGTGTGTATGCGTGCACGTTTATATGTATGTGCTGTTTATAGGTGTATATGCTATTTAAGTATGTGCGCGTGTTTATAGGTGTATATGCATGGAAGTTTATATGTATATGCGCGTGTTTATAGGTGTATATGCTGTAAAGGATACCGTGTTTATAGGTGTATATGCATGGAAGTTTATATGTATATGCGCATAGGTGTATATGCATGGAAGTGTATATGTATGTGCGAGTGTTTAGAAGTGTATATGTATGTGCAGTGTTTAGAAGTGTATATGCAATGCAATGCCCTCAAATGGAGAGTTTATGAAAGCTTGACATGTCACAGCGTTTTAATTCCTAATGTGATGTGAATATTTCATAGAAATATTAAGGCTGGAAGTAAATATAATAATCTTCTCGTCATTTTTCAAACTCTAGCCATGTCTCGTGTGTTGTGATTTTAACATGTGTGGGTTGCAATTTTCATCACTCAATACTTGCTTGGACTCTCTCATAATCTTGCAAAAAAAATCACACAATAAAGTTGAGTGTTTTTCAAATAAATTACACATATAAATTATGAGCAATCTTCTGCTCTACTCGTTTTCTAGTCTTTTTTATTTTTCTATTGAAATAATAAAACCATGTACCTTAAAGAGAGAGTTCATTATATTGGTAACCCAAAAATAATAAACGGCTGCTAAAAGTTAGAGATCCCACAATGTGAGTAAATGACAAAATAGGGCATCAATTTTCATCACTCAATATTTGAATAGGGAAAACAAGAAATCCCTTAAAGAGAGAGTAAATGAGAGTGAGTAAATGACAATAAAATATCCCTTTAAATGTCGCTTTGCATTAAAGCATCTCCCTAATGCATAAACCTAAATGTATTTTCTGTTCAAAATAAGCTCATTGAGGTTATGCATCATGATGAACTCATGAGACATAAACATTGGACCACAAAACCAGTCATAAGGGTCTATTTTTTGAAATTGAGATTTGTGCATCACCTGAAAGCTGAATAAATAAATAAGCTTTCCATTGATGTATGATGTATGAGATACAGTTATGTGAAAATCTAGAATCTGAGGGTGCAGAAAAATCGCCTTTAAAGTTGTCCAAATAGAGATCTTAGCAATGCATATTACGTTTTGATATATTTACAGTTGGAAATGTAGAGAATATCTTCATGGAACATGATCTTTACTTCATGTCCTAGTGATTTCTGGCATAAAAGGAAAATCAATAATTTTGACCCATACGATGTATTTTTGGCTATTGCTACAAATATACCCCAGCGACTTAACACTGGTTTTGTGCTCCAGGCTCACACATTCAGCATTGCATAATGCACTATTTTTGAATCGTAGTAGGCAGTATACAGTGCATACTGTGCAATAAGTTCAGTAAGTAGTAAGCTAGTGTTTCATTCCCAGCAGCCCTGCACTGCACGCATCCAAACTCTCTCTCTCTCTTTCGCTCTCACTGACTATCCGTGTGAAAGAGGCGTCTTCCTGTGCGACAGACACACGCACACATGTAAACCTGCCGTGACAAACTCGAAGCTGTCGCTGTTGACGTCTACAATGTGGCCCCCGCCAAGAAGATGGGGCCCTCGATTCGAGCCAGACGGCAGACGCGGGCAGGTACGTAGGACGGCACTGTTTCAACAGCGCGCAAATTGCTACATTTTATGTATACAGAGCAAAGGGAACAAGATAGAAAGTCACAGGCTGAAATATTTCTCCATTACGCTGGAAGGCAGGGAGAATGTCGAGAATGTGGTCTGGGCAAGTTGCACGCTCGCTGTAACGTGGCACTTTAGACATCTCAGAGCTGAGACGATTCTCGTTTAGCAGTCAAAGGTGTTTGTAGGGCGCCGTATCTACAGTACAGAGAGAGACAGCGTGCATGGATCTATGCATGTGTGCTCACATGTTGGCAGGTTGGAGTGTGATATATCGTCTCTTTGATCGCCTGTGGGGGAGGCGAACGCTTTCCTCTTCATTTGTTTTCTCTGCACATTCAGCATGGACAGCTGTACCATGTCAAGCAGGGCTACTTTACGGCTGATTTGTGGGCTGCTTTCCTGTGGGTTTAAAGCTCCTCGAGATTTTGTTAAACATCCTTGCTATTATAAACCAGCGGTTTTTAACTAGTTTCGCTTCTGGACTCTGATGTTTATCATGCAATGTCAACAAAAATGTCCTGAAATCGACCGAATTCATATTTTTCATGCTATTCCAAAGGATAAATATTTGTATGGGTACTTTTACAAGTATATCCTACATTCACATGCAGTACACTCTTGTAAAGCAAGATATACTATATAGCTAATATCAGCTGTGTGGTTGTTTATATCATCGCAAAATGCAACTATATTAACGCTATGGAACACCGTTTCTGCTAAGGTAATTAAAATAAATATGTATTTGCAACATTGTAGCTGATTTTGTTTCTTGCGATTCTGAGAAAAACATATAATCTTGGAATAAAAATATAAAACTTGGAATTGCAGGAAAAATTCTGAATTTTTCTCATAATTGTGAGCTGATGTCTTGCAATTAGCCTGTGTGTTTATATCTGGCTGATTGTTTGTTTTTTCAGAATTATTTTCTCCTTTCAAAATTGCGAGAAATTATGAGATAAAGTTGCAATTACCTTTCTTATTTTTTATATCCATGTTAGAAACAGTCTCTTTAAAATAAAGCTGGATTTACTAGTAGGCCTATGTCCAACTGTTTCTGCATACATACAGTATTTCTAAGTAAAGCGATATATAATATAGCAAATCTCTGCTGGTATCTTTGCAAACTGTAAGCTATATTATCATCTAACTCTAATCTGCTAAATGCACCTATGAAAATATTAAGATAAACATAAACATCCTGGATTTTCTGTAAAGCTGCTTTGAAACTATGTATATTGTGAAAAGCACTATAGAAATACATTTGACTTGACTTCTTAATCTTTTATCTAAATTGAACTTTTTCTAAAACGACTCTCCGGTTTGGACGATGTCACAAGACCTTTTATTTCAGCTCTCGATACACACTTTTTTACGATGGTTCCTGGCGGATAAAACCAATTCCTGCCTTGTATTTTTCCTCAATGAAAATCATTTTTCACTGATAACGTAAATTATGTTTTGTTTTCTTGAATTTAGCTGAAAATGGCAAGTTGATATAGTAAGAAATATCCCACTAAGTGTGTAAATGTCTGAAGTTAAAGGCTAATTAAAGAAAGATAAGAGTGGTTTTAGTAGAGTTTGTGTTCAATATTTTGTATTTTAAGTCAATATTTTTGACAGGGCATTCCTAAATATCTTCGCATGTTGTGCCAGGCTTTGTGAACTCACTCTTGCTTTCTATCCTTCTGTCTTTTGGGCTGATCGTGCTAGACTTTGGTCCCGTTCCAAATGGCTTCCTCTCACAGTCCTCTTCCCAGTCTACATTTTAGGTAATAGTCAGCTGTGAAGTCCGAACTGGCTCATTATGATTGCAAATGAAAAGGTGTGCAATTTAGAACAGAGCATTTATGTGCCATTAACTTAAATTTGTATGCAGGTGAATATATATAATTGCATTTATTGTATTAAACTATTTATTGTGTGTGTGTGTGTGTGTGTGTGTGTGTGTGTGTGTGTGTGTGTGTGTGTGTGTGTGCATGTTTATGTGGTTTATGAGGACACACATTTGTATAATGACATGGGTATGACATAGGTATTACAAGGAGAAGGTGATTTATGAGGACATTTTCAGTGTCCCCATAATTTAAAATGCTTATAAATCATACAGAGTGAGTTTTTTTGAGGGAAAGTAGAAATGCACCGTCTCCTGTGAGGGCTAAGTTTAGGTGTAGGGTAGGTGTAGGGCAATAGCACATACAGTTTGTACAGTATAAAAACCATTACGCCTATGGAGAGTCCCCGTAAACCATAAAAACCAACATGTGTGTGTGTGAGTGTATAATGCATATGTGTGTGTTAGCCTCTCTTTTGTTGCCTTCTCATTTAATTTTGCACTCTGACCCTCTGCTTTAGCTGAATCAGCCCTTTCTGCTACCTCATTTGCCCGTTGACATGCTGCCATCATTCATACAAACACGTACACGGCAGAGTGAAAGGTGCCAGCAGGTCACATCATGACCCTGAGTGTCTTTTGAGTGCAGAAAACCACCGTCCGCTGCATTATTTCCGTCGACCTCTCTTCTTCCCGCCTTCTTAAATTCACTTTTCATCATTTTAAGTAACATTTTAAAATTCTTGATCTTGAATAGGTCGCATCAGGGGGATGTGATCGAAAAAGCACGTCGCTCTAAGCGTTCTGTAACACTATCCAAATGCTCTGCTAGAATACATTATGAAATTGCACCAAGGCTGCATTTATTTGATTGAATTGCGGCGCGGGAAAATTGCAGTAAAATCTCACTCACGCAATGTCTGCGCCCATTGTTTTAATAATTATAAGAAATATTATTATTTAATACAATTTAAAGCAACCATTTTATATTTGAATATATGTGTAATTTATTCCTTTGATCAAAGCTGTATTTTCAAATTATACAAATTATTTTTTTATTAATACTAATTTCATGCATCATTACTCTATTTTTTTAAATATAATTTTTAAAAAGCATCTTTTTTGAATTTGATGTAAATGATGCAGTGTCACATGATCTTCAGAAATCATAATAATATACTGATTTGCTGCTCAAGAAACATTTGTGATTATCATCAGTGTCACAAACAGCTCTGCTGCCTCATATATTTATAGAAACGATTTAATTTTTCAAGCTTCTTTGATGAATAGAAAGTTCAAAAGACCAGCATTTATTTGAAAGAGATTTTTTATGACATTATAAATATCTTTACTGTCACTTTTGATCAATTGTATGCATCCTTTCTTGCGTAAGTATTAATTAAATTAAAAACTTTAATGCTTTTGTTGTCTTAAATGCATCAATTGACTACAGTGACCCCTTTGCCCCCGTATTATAAATAATTAGTCAGTTTTTATCTCTTTTTGTGGCATTTATTCTGAGAACTGGTTTATTTGTGACGTAGCTTTGACAGAAGCTATTCTTGTGTGTAATTGAGCCAAATCTTTGATGCCCGACTGCTTTGTTTCTCATCCGATCTGTGTCTGGTGTTGACGCACTCATGTTTGCTCTGTCCTGAAGAGCAGATGTTTTCCAGTCTGATTTGTTTTGGTCACAAACAGGAAAAGGATCCAAAGGCAAAGATCCTACTCCTGCTCTTTGTGAGATTGTAAATGACCTATTTACATCCTAACTATCCGACGTAAACCGCTGTCTAAGCACGATCGGCCAGAGCTGGGGATTATTGATACCACAAGGTGTTTTCGGTGCTCCGAAGATCAAATTTATATTCAAAACAGCAGAGTGAAATCGAAAATGATGAGCTCAGGCCCAGGGGAAGTTCTTTAAGAAGACAACAGGAAATGCAGTGTTTAGGTGTGAGGACGTGCCTTACATTCATCACAGCCTCGGAGACGGAGAAACACAAGACGTGTTTCTACTTGTGTAGAAATGGAAGAGTAGTAGCAGACCGTGAAGAAGAAGCATCATCACGTGTTTATCATGCATGCTCCTCCTTCATTAATGCACTGGATGAAGTTGGTTGATGAATTTCCTGATTGAGAATAGCCGGATGTAGCTCTCATATAATATAAAAGAGAGTTTGCATTTGTGTTACATGCTTTGGTCACTACATCATTCCCAGACGTGCTTTGATCTGTTATGTCAGAATATAAATGTGGTTTCTGGTGTGTGTTGAATCTCTCTTTATATTGTAAAGATACGTCTTGATATCAGTACTACACAAACATCAACTTCTTAATTCAAAGCCTTGGAAACAGTTTTAGATTTACAAATGTAACTATTTTTATGCTGTGAACATTTAATGTCATCTTTGCATTTACTTCATTTTTAATGATGAGGCAGATAAATAATAGAATATTATTTATATATAATGATAATAATAATAATAATAATAATGATTTATTTAAATATGTAATTGATTTAAATATGAATCCTCTTTTAATAAAGTTGAATATCATTTAATAAAATTACTTAAAATTGTATATATATTAGTGGTGGGCCGTTATCGGCGTTAACGTGCTGCGTTAACGCGAGACTCTTATCGGCGATAAAAAAAATATCGCCGTTAATCTATTCTCATTGGGTTGGGAGCTGGGTCTATACTACGCAAGCTATGATGACTTTCACCCTATATAGCGCGGATGTATACCTAATTGCATGTAGGGGGCGAGAACGAGTCTTCGTGCTCGCAGTCCGTGTGGACAGATTGTTAACGGCTGGTCTATGTGGTAATATACAGGACATATCACCTATCATTCATCAACCTCAAATATGGCTTTTCATCTGAAAGATGTATGTATAGCAACTTTACATGGCCGCTCAATATGATGTTATAGAGAAATGTGCGCTATATGTTTGTGTGGAAGCGCGTTTGCGCAGGACAGGCTCCGGTGCGTTCAAAATTGCTCTTAAAATCTCCGTCATTTTTGGTCATTACTACGTTTATTTGTGTGCACTCAGAATAACAACGAAACGTTGCGCTTTTAAGCAAACAGGATGCGCTTTATCTCATGTGAACTTGAGTATTCACTCCCGTGTCACCCTCTGCTTCGAACCTGTGTGTATGCCTAACGTTTACCACATCAGACGTGACGTGCTAACATGGATGCAGCTATGAAGCCGCCGGGTTTGCTTCAGGGAAAATTTATTTTTAAGAAGCTTCCCAATGAAAACTGTAAACAGTTCTTCACGACCTCTTATGTAGGCCTACAGTTCAAAATTCATGTTTAACTGAATAAACAGTTAGTAAACACAAGTTCTTATTGAACAGTTTATTTTCATCACCAATTATCATAGTAGCAGCTTTCTCAAGCAGTTTATGATGCATTTTGGAGGAGATGAGCCCCCGGTCTAATGCGCCACCTGGCTTGAGAAACCCGTTCTCAAAGACTTACTTTTAGTCATTATTTGGGTAGCACACATATTCTGGCGGGCGCTCTAATGCCTTCGGCAGAATTCAAATGAGCCATTTTAATCTAGATTAATCTAGATTAATTCCAAAATTAATCTAGATTAATCTAGATTAAAAAAATTAATCTATGCCCACCCCTAATATATATATATTTAAAATTATTTTATATATATTAAATAAAATAATATATAAATATATGTGCGTGTGTGTATATATATATATGTATGTATGTATATGTATGTATGTGTATATATATATATCAAGGTTCAAGGTTTCTTTATTTGTCACATAATAGTTATACAGGGTATAATTAGAAGTGAAATGTAATCGAATCAGGTCCGCTCAGTGGACAGTGCAAAATAATAAGAATACAAATTATATAAGTAACATAACACAAGGGCATACATATGGTAAGAAAAAGAGAAATAAGAGTAAAATGTGCAATGAAATAAAAAAAGTGCAAAACAATAAGATGTGCAAAAGACAATAAGATGTGCAAAAAAGATGTGCAAAAAAACAACAAGATGTGCAAAAAACAATAAGATGTACAAAAAAGAGAAAAAAAAACAGTGTACTGGGACTGTGTACTGGGATATATATGTATATATATATACATGTGTATATATATATACATGTATATATTTATTTGAAGAGTTTGGTTCCAAAACGCGATAAACGCCATAAAAAAACGAGTTTCTGCCAAAATCAGTATCTGGTCGGTATTGAAAAGTCCATTTTTAATTTTACGCAAAATGCCATACCTACCATGTTATTCTGTCATGTTTTGTCCCTTTTTTCCAAACCGTGACACACGCCAGGCTCCCTTCTCTGCAGAATGTGATATATGCCGCTCAACCAATCACAGCGCAGCGTTCCACACACTGTAAACAGTACCGGTAATGGCGGCGCTTTGAATACATCCTAGTTTTGCTCATCTACTTTGTACTTTGTGATCAACAAACAAACAAACATTAGGGCTGCGTGATAAATCACACGTGATTGTCATGCGCATCTCGTCGGTTCTGTACGTGTGTATATGTATAGGGTACTAAAAATGTGCTATTAACTGTGCCTCAAATGTATAATTGCAGAAAAAAAATCTATGTGTTGTATTGAACTTTAATGGAGCAACAGATTTTGTGTGAAAATAAATAATTCAAGTTGTTTATTTTGTTTAAAAATCGTATGAATGTATGAGGTGGCAAGAGGGGCCTTTTACCCCCCCACACGGAGTAAAAGACTCAGCATGGGGTAAAAGGTACACGCTATTGATACACATACTTCAGCTAAAATAATGGTTCTAAGTTAATACTTGTTCAAAACAATCACTTTAGCAAAGTTTGTACTATTTTCTGCTTATTTTGAAAAATAAAATGTTTTTTGTTTAATACACATACTGTCATTATAATATGTTATTATGAGAAATACATTTTAAAATACAGAAACAAAATCATTTTAATAAGTAAAGATTCTGAAAGTATTGAAGGAGGTCCAGTAATAATTGAATATATATTTACAGTAGTAACAACAAATTATATGATATGATTAATATCATGTTTTTAAATGTGATGGTTTCATTCTAGAAATGGTGATTATCTCTAATATGGACACCCAACATAATATATGAGATTTACCATCTGAATCTAACCATGTCATGTCAACAAATGGAGAAGTCAGCCATCTGTTAATTATCATGTTAATTACTGTGTGGCTTTAGCCCCAACAGCAGGGGCGCTTTTACCCCAAATACCATACCATTTACATATTCTTTCATTATTTATCTCAAACAAAACTGATAATCATAAAGAAGACATTTGTCTCAAAATATATGCTTTAATTTTAGCGATTCTCATTTGCTACTTAAATCTACAACATTAAAAAAAACATAAAATATTAGATCAAGTTAGGGTTAGAATCCCTTACAAAAATATCAGTAATAATATAATATGATAAAGGTGCCTGCCTTTTACCCCAGGGATTAAATGTAGTGCAATATAAATATTATCATTTAATTGAATCACTTTAATTAAAATAAATGTGAAGAAGTAAAACACACCTAAGGTCCATCTGTGTCTAATTGTCATGAAAATTCTGTCACAATGCATAAAAAGCTTTAATGGGTCTACAATACGCTTCATTTAGTTCATGCAAAATATGAACTAGTTTCTTCCTTCTCTTTACAAGGTTAAGCTTGACCTGAACATGTTTTCATGAATTTCACCCTAACTACAGCCAGATCTTCCACCCGTAGAGGAGAGTCAGTTTACATACCAGCTCTTCCTGCAGTTAGATAACACTGAATAGCTGTAAATGACCCTTTTCTTGGAATATATGTTTATTTCATTGTCACTGTTTTTTACGTCATTTACACTCATTTTGGCTTCTCGTTCTAAACGCAGTTAAATCAGTCCGTATAGCACACATGAAATAGTAAAACCCCAAAACCTGATGGCCTCACAGGAATGTGAAGTATGCGGGTCAAAGGAAACCAAGAGCAGCCAAAGGGGAGTTGTTGAAATATAATATCCTCTCGCTTTAAAACCAGAGCATTGTGCTCATTACATGATGTGTGTAAATGCATGCATGCATGCTTAACATGCAATAAGCATTAGTATTTGAGCGAAGAGTCTGTTTTGGGATGTTTTTGAGTGCTGTGTGTGTGTGCACGTCCCCCCTCTAAACAGAGCGCAGTGGTTTCTTCCATAGTGGGAGGTGTAGTTCTGTGGAGAAGTCACCGCAGATCAATGAACTGAGCGAAACAGACGTACTGGGCAAGCCGACTACAGGGAGCGTCCGTGGGATATATGCTGCACACCTATTATTTCTCCCCCGCAACGATTCGGTCTTAAAGATACGTCAAAGTGAGACTCTATGACAGCGCTGCTCGGTCTCTATGGTTTATAGAGCCACAGATACAACGTTACCCTCCCGGATACACGAGAACGTACAAGATAGAAACATTTGGTAGAAATTGATTCATCCGTCGGTGGATATTCAGTTGCTGAGGATGATTTTTGCTAATTCTGGCCACACAGTGAGGACGTCGTATATTCGTAAACAGGTAAAATCTTCTTTGACATGAATTGTGGCCCTCATGGTTATTTGTTGTCTAAAGTGGGGTTTTATTAAAGTCATAATTCAGAATGATCTGTGCTAATATGTTTGTGGAAACTATTATTTGCACTTTCTTGTAATAATAACAGTAAATTGAACGTTCCAGTGATGATCGACGGATGAAAGACTACTTGTGTCCAAAAGCAGCACTTCCATGAAACTAATCCATAAAGAATAGCTGTCATTGGTTGCCTTCCAATCAAACGCTCCCCTCTGATGGGTGTGTTTTAGTTGTGCTAGCATTTCATTTTATTGTGTTATGATGACACCGGCTCTCATTCACAATTTATCACACCTTTCCCCTCCCGATCAAACCCGTCCCACCAGTTTAAAAATAGGCCTCTATTTGATCAAGTTTTTGCGTGTGTCATGCACGTCACTGCATTTTCCTCTGATGGGATATACATTCACAGCCCTGCCTGTCTGTTCTTCTGATCGGGTGTTCGGTTTCAGTGGTTAATCTACTTTACCGTGCTGTAATGGTCAAAAGTCACAGTGCTGAATTAATGCACCCTCTCATATGACACTCTTCATTAAAGCCTTCCCTAATCTCACTCCATGCATGCACATGCACTACCTGCAGAAATTCTGGCCACGCAGTGAGCATGTTGCATAATCATGACCAGGTGGAAATCATATTTGACCTTAACTGTGGTTCTCATGGTTATTTGTGCAGTTATAAATAGTATGGGTGAAACATGTAAAAGAACACATTCAAGGCATACCTCAGCTTTATTTTTAGGTTTTGCATATATACAATTACAAATGTTAATGCTGAGGACATACGAGAGGGAGACATTTGGTGGAAATGTATTCAATCCTCTGGATGATTTTTGCCAAATAGTGAGAATGTTACATAATTGTAAACAGGTAAAAATCATAATTTGACTTTAATTGTGATCCTCATGGTTATATGTTTGGTTTTAACGTCTTTTGGGTGAAACATGTCAAAGTCATTCTTCAGACATATTTTTTTATTTTTTGCATTTATAAAATGACAAATTTTCATGACAATTACACACATTTCCCTCTCAAATTCTCATTACTTTAATGCTAAAAAGCAATGACATTTATATTTCATGCTAGTATTTTTTGTAACTAATTTAAAGGTCTTTTTCCCACAATAATGCATTAAAACATTAACATAGAATTAATATATCACAGGAACCGCACATAAGAATAATATAAAGGAGCTGCAAAGTAGTGTTAATGAGTTGAATGCAGTATTTTTTAAAGATGATTTTGGTGTCCTGCTGGTGTTTCCATGCGAATTCGCTCTTTTACAGGTGACTCTGAGGTTGGTTTAGATGGGTTTAGGTGACCTTGTCATATCAGTGCATCATGATGGGATTAGATTGTGTCACTGTTTGGACCTGCAGCATCGGCGAAAGCCTTGATGAGCCGCGTGTTGCAAATGGCACGCTTATAGTACGTCGCCTAATGATGAAATTTGATTTATCAGCAGCACGCTAAGAGATTGACTTCTTGATAGAAGAGGAAGACGAGGGGGAGGAAGAGGAAGGGTTTGGTTGTCACTCGAGAGGATTATGCATATATTCATAGGCCGTTTAGCAGCAGAGCAGCATCTCTCACAGGGTGAGGGCGGTTACTGGAAGTTCAGCGTATTTCCAGCACGGATATGATGGGCTGACGAGGTCTGCGGTGCTCTGATAAGAAGCCAGTCTCTCCCCGCAGAGCGTAATAGTCAAACAGATGTGAGATACAAACAGGCTTTGAGTTCCTAAAAAAGCCTGTTCCTCTCTGGGAATGTGTGAGTTTCAGTCGGGGCAGAGGACCTTCGAGGGGAAACACTGACTTCTCGTCCTCAAAGATGTTCTTTGTCCACTTGTAAAGGCCTTGTTTGTGCCTCATTTCCTGTTTGCACGGCTGTTTCTCCAATGCAAAGTCTTGTTTTGTTTTTGAGGTCTGTCCTGAAGTCGAAAAACAGACGTGCTGTTTTCTTGGAAAGTGCATGTTGTTCAATAGACTCAATGTTTATGCGTTTGAAAGAAATAGAAATGCGACAGAGCTTTCGTTCTAATAGGAACAATTCAACAAAATAATCTCATGTGGCATGAAGTGCAGTTTGGGATGCTGTTAAACTATTCATCCTGTGAGCGTTTAAAGAGATTAGCACGCTTCAAGGACTTCCCGTTTGACCGGCAATGTGACTAACTGTGCCGTTTTCCAGAGTATCCTCTCAGAACACTTGACTAATAGCATTCATTGTGCTTTACAGGATGACGAGTTTATTTTCATCTAAAATAGAAATCAGGGGCGTTTTCTCCGAGGACAGGGAGGCAGTGACTTCTCAGGAAAAAAAGGGGATGAGAATGTGATCTCCAAAATTATCATTACACAATCAACAAGCACCCAGTACTATGCATTTATTAACGTTTATATTAACGTACGGATTATTAAAACCAAGTCATGTCAAAGTAATGCTCCAAAAAATAAACTACAATAATACAGTAAAAAGTAGTACACAAATAAAGCAAAACCAATATAATTACTCATTTTTCACTGTGATACTAACGAGTAAATCATCTCTCTTGCCTTCATTAGCTCGTTATGTTCCCATTAGCGTGAGCGAATGTAATTAGTGTGGTGTGAATGGAGGCTAAAAGTGACAGAATGTGCTTGTTACTGCATTCTTTTATTAAATTATGTTGAAGCAATGCAAGAAGTGCATTAAAACTTGAAGAACCTGAGTTAAACTTGGTTAACTTTGATCCTAGCAATTGATAGAATAATTTTTATTATCATAGAATGTTTGATCAAAGGTATCTGGTCTGTAATAATGTTCTGAAAACATTAGCACAAATTGTTATTTACAGTATATATCATTATTTGGAATGTGTTTTAGTTTTTTAAATGTTACTACTTGTTTCAGAACATTCCGAGAACATTGAAAAGTAACATTAGCAGAATGATACGATGGAATGTTCCCTTATGTTATGTGAACCCAGAGAAAAACATTTAAAAAAAGACATTTCCAGGAAATATTGCAGAAATGGCTTTCAGAAACAGGGATGTAATCCTGGATTAAGATGCATAGTATGGGTTGCTTGTTGAATGTGTAAAGTTGTTCCTTATGCCTTTAAACCAGAACCCATGTAAAACCACGAGACCTTCAGAAGTCCCAACACTCCACCAATAGAGGCCTTTATCACCCTGTTCAATGATTAAGTGCAGCTTTTGACCTTTTAATAATCCACCGCTGTCTTTTTAAACTCAAGCTTGACTTATTTATCCAGTCTTGTGTTCACGTCTTTACGCAGATGCATTGGACAATAGCAGACAGAGTTGCCAGGCCGTTTGAATAGCACATTGACTCTGTTCTGACCCATAAATGCTGTCTTTGTTGTGAAGACCTTTAATGAAATGATATTTGGTTCAGCACTACTGGATTTCATGGAGCTCAGGTCTGTGGTTTTCAGCACCTGCCAATCTTGGGCATAAAGCTAACGGTAGTTCAGGATAAAATTCAAATAGTCATCACTTACTCGCCCTCATGTCCATCTAAACCTGTTCGACCTTCTTTCTTCTGTGAAACATGACGGGAGAATATATCCAAGCTTCTGTTTCCCATAATCATGAAAGTGGATGTTGATTTATATTCTCACACTCTTAAAAAGACACAAAAAACATTAAAAACTACAAATAGCTTATGATGATGGGAATATTCAATCTCAGCTATCACATGATTTCAGAAAACAAAATGTTGCACATAAATCATATAAACTACTTTTATCATGGAAGATAGAAAATAACACAAAGTCCATGGAGGTTAGAAGTGAGTAGATTATGATAATATTGTAATTTTGGGGTGAATTGTTCTTTTAAATGTTAGTCAAAGTAATAGATGTAAACAGCAATGCTCAGTGACAGCATAATATCAAATAATATTCATCTAAACAAACCCATGGCACTATTCCCAATATTTAATTTGAATTATACGCCTCATATGAAGTACAAACAATGTTAATATGCTATTATATGAGTGTTGAACTCGATTTACTCTCAAATGAAAATCTTGTATTTGCATATAAATTGCATAATGCAGAAACATTTTTAAAACTGGTTTCTCGAATGACTTTCCTCTGCTAAGCCATGTTACATGTTTATTTCTTTAGAAACTTGACTGAATTATATATACAATTAATTTTTACTCGTAATGATGCCTAATAACATGCTAAGAATAATCATGCTAAGATTATTTTAGACATCTCTTGCATCAAGTATTGCATTAAATGAGTGTTCCTGTGGCTCAGTGGTAGATCATTGCGTCAGCTGCGCAAAAGGTTGTGGGTTCGATTCCCAGAGAACACACATACTGATGAAAATGTATAACCTGAATGCAATTGTAAGTCGCTTTGGATAAAAGCGTCTGCTAAATGCATAAATGTAAATGGGTCTCAGGACTGCAGATACAAACAGAAGTGGAAGAAGATTGATGGCTTTTAAAACATTTTTTTTAATTAAGTCTCCAAAGATTTATCTCAGTAGTTCTAATTTCAATTAATACCGTGTGTTATGTGCAGTTTCTTTGTGAAATTTATTAGCAATTATGAGTGAAAACTTTTTCAAATAATAACAAAGTAAATCCAACACCAAATGTACCTTCAGAACAAGGTAATGCCTTCAGATTAGATCCTTGTTGATAGAAAGATGATGAGTCCATGTGACGTGGGAAATAATATCATGTGCACTACCATAAAACAAATGGAATGTATTTTCACAATGAAGTTTCTGTTAGTTTTATGGTGGTTCAGAAGTTGCGTAAAAGGCAGGATGGGAACACTGGAGGACAGTTTTCCTCTCTCTGGATCTCGTCCAGTGAACTGTGTCACTGCTGCATACCAGAGATTCTGAACGCTTCCTCCTCCTTGTTACGTCCACAAAAGAGCGAGCGGGATAATCATAGTTGAACTGCTTGGGTACTTGAGCAGGAAGACCTCCGCAGCTCAGAACATCTGTGTCCATACAATCAGGACGGAAGAGATGTCTTTACCACACAAGAACTCTTTTATAGAGCGGAGAATGAAGCCAGCAAAGCATTGACCTCAACAGATCCGCAGCCCGTTCAGAAATTCCTCATGATTTTCAATGCCTTTGGCCTCGCATTTTGGGTTTAAGCTGTTCTGATTAGACACAAGTTTGGTATGGGTCGGCGTGACATTTACTTGATGTTCGTAGCAGTGGAGCTTGGGTGTTTCCATTTGAGAAATCCATCCAAATTAGTCATTGTAGATTTTATCAGACTCTTTCATACCTGAGAGATCTGGAGTATTTTGTGTTTTAGTTGGTTCATATTCCTTCTCTTTTGCTCTGAGAAATGTTGCATATGTTCAAAACATGCATGATACACCACAACTTGTTTTTTACTACTACTATGACCAAAAACAGTTATTTCAAATCCATTATTAAAGTTATTATATCAGTTATTAAATCCAGTTATGAGAAATCAATCCAAAGTTTCAGTTCTCACTGTACAATGACTAATCATACCTGATGTATTTTGTGTTGACTTTTGTTTTATTTCATATTCCTTCCCTTTTGCGATGAGCAAATGCTGGATATTGCATGTGTATGAAGCATGCGTGATAAACCACAACACTTTCCCCTGCTATTCTGACCAAAAATATCTATCTGTGAGAAATCAGTCCAAAGTTCCCGTTCTCACTGTGCAACGGTTTATCAGCGTTTCATTTTTGAGTATTTTGTGCAGTAGGGTTTGGTTTTACTTCTTCCCTTTCGCTCAGATAATTGTTGGATTTGGCATGTGTACAAACACGCATGACAACCATAACACTTTCAACACTATAATGAATAGAAATATCTTTATTGCATCCCTGAGAACCAAAGAAATGCAAAAATTAACTTCCAAATATTTTCTTAAAGTTACTCTTAATGTTACAGTCTATCTGTAGAGTTGCAGTGACAGTCTTTAGTTTGAATTCGATCCATGAAATCTCAACAAATTGATTAAAAAATATCATCATCCATGAATACCAAGAAAAATACAAATGCAAAAGTATATGGCTTTTGGTGAAATTGAAGATTTCAGAGAACATCAGAGAATTTTCTTAAAATAAAATTGAATATTACAGTCTGTGCAGTTGCATCGATGGTCTCAGGTTTCTAGATCTGTGAAATATCAACAAATCTTTTCAAATTTTGCATATGTATAAAAGCTGTTTCCAAAGGTAATACTTTTTCCACTATATCAAGTTTGTCTTTTGCAACATGACTGTAGTACTTCTGTAGACTTTATTTTGAATCAGAGTTGTACATTCATAACAGCCGTGCTGTATTACATCACTTTCATCAAAAATGATATTTTGGTATTGCATCAGTTTTATTTAAACTTATGACTGAGTTTAAATTGATGTCGGGACTGGAGAGAAAGACTGTGTTTGGTGGTCATCCCTTCAGGAAATAGTTATTATTATCATCAGTTCCTCATAGGGATGCTCTTTGCTTCTTGTGGATGGAAAGGTGACAAGTCCGTGGGACAAGTGAAAACATGAAGTTCCTATGATATTCATAGCATTTGAATATCGTGTAAAATAAAAGGAGTATATCTTTCTCAACAAATCTGTTCAAAATGTGCATAAAAGTTATATCCAACAATGTGTAAAGAAACTCGTATGCTTTGGATGAGTGTTTCATGAGAAAATAGTTTTTAAAGGTTTTACCTGAAATGTGAAATACTGGGAATATTTAGAATTCATAACACATGAGTCCTTGAGGCGTTTTGAAAATTGCAAATTCAACCCATCCCAAAATGACATAAAATGCAGTTAGGCTCTTTGTGTGTGCAAATTACAATGAGTTTTTACCATGTTAATAATGATTGATGATCTTGAAGTTGTTGCAGATCTACCTACAGAATGTTCAATTCTATAAAACAAGCAGGATTCACCTGCGTTGAGATAAAACGATTGACTTTAGGTCTGTAGCATATCAAGCTCGTCTAAGAACAAAGCTTTAACAAAAGGGTTCAGCACATAGACATGTCCAGCGCTCACCCCTCGGCCTCTCGTGCCGCATTCGCTTGCTTTAGATTCTGGAAGCGTCCTCCGTCAGCCGTGCTCCTAGGTCAGAGCTTGTGGCCCTGTGGACCCACTTTATGCTGACAAGTGCTTTCTGAAGAAGAGACTGCACTGCAGATATGGATCACAGCGCTGCCAGATACTCATCCTCACACTGACAAACATGAGCAGAGAGAGGTTCAGGAAACAGATCCCGTACACTGTAGGGCTGGAGGGAATGAGCGATTCATCTCTTCTTAAATGATCCTAGAAAATTCTGAATTGCATCAGTCATAAAATGAGTCATTATTTGTGGTTATTGAAAAGCATTATATTGGTGGGTCAGAACAGAAAATCCTTACAAAATGTGTGCATGAGATATATTAACTTGCTAAAGATTTGTACGCATGCACTGTTGCTTAAAATGTGAAATGTATCAAGAATAGTTTCGGTTTCAAAATCAAATCCAGCTGTGAAAGGGCCTAAAATTAATCAAATTGCTTTCCTGTGTTGCTTTTAATCGTCTGTTTTCTGTATAAGTTCTCTGATAAAGCTTATCTTTGGAGTTCGTTTTTGCTGATTTTTTTTAAAGGGTTATAGAATTGCTAAAAGCAACACTTATTTGTAACGATGCATTGAAATTAATTATTTACCAGAACCATAATTGCCACTTTCATCTAGCCAAAAACCGAAACTGAAAGGGTGTTGTTCATCAAATTAATTATTCATAATTATGGTTATTGGAAAACATATGCAAAACAAAATGTACTCTGTTGGTGGGTCAGAACAGACATATTTGACATGTAGAAAGTAACATGATTTAGAAACAGCACGAGACTCTAGCTAGATAAAATCCTTTTATGCAAAACCATTGAATTTATTTGCAGATCAAGTATAATAGGAACAGTGCAGAGAGTTTATCGTCTTGACTCCAGGGGGTGGCTCACAGTTTGAAAGCTGAATGGAGGATGACAGAGAGAAGTGTTCACATGAACTTTACTTAAATATTCATCTGTACCTCACATTAAATTACGTAACGGCTTCAGAACACTTGAAATATAGTGCACGAAAACTGTATGGTGTTTTATAATGTGTGTGGGGCTTAACAATAACACAATATTAGCTATGCAGAATATCGAATTTGGATCGGTCTCGTCAGATAAGATAAGAAAATGCCAGTATCGAAGCGATACCGATCCTGAATATCGGATCGGCACACCCCTACTAATTGGCCAAGGCTGGTAACATTTTTCATTTGTTTGCATTAAAATGTGCAGAAACGGTTTAAGAAGAAGGTTTGGGTGGCTTTTGACACTCTTGTTCATCTGATAACTCATAATCTCATCTCATAACGGTGACCAGATGTTACCTGGGACAATCCCAGTTTCACAAGGTGTCACCAGAGTCTCAGCGGTTCACTGAACACATGTGAACGTGTCTCTTGTTATGGGTGTGAATCATGTTTTGGGAATCATTTGTGGTTTTCAATAATGATGACTAAAACACATTTGAGCTATTTTACACATTTTGCATTTGATTTTGTTCAAAATGTAGGCAATTGTTTATTCAAATTAAGAAGTATTTACTGAGAAAGTATTTTAAAACACATTTAAGCTGTTTTATACATTTTGTGTTTGATTTTCTGCAAAATTTGGGGAACTGTTTATTAAAATTAGGCATATTTTTTTAACTGAATTAAACAAAAACATGTATGCTGGGATTTATATTGTGATCTGTTCATAAAGTGGGACATATTTGTTAGATTGTCATTGAATTTCAGTCAAAACACATTTATTATGATTTGTTCAAATTTGGGGAAAATGAGGATACGGTTTTTAATTGAATTTCGAGCAAAACACACTGTGATTATATACATTCAATTTACTGTAATTTAAAATTACCAAGTATTTTAACATCAAATATTTACACATTTCAGCTATTTTACACATTTTGTATTTTGCATTTGATTCTGTTAAAAAAATTTTTTTTAACTGTTTATTAAAATGGGGCATATTTTGAATTACATTTTAAGCAAACATATTTTGTGATTTATATATCTTTAATTTATTGTGATGTAAAATGACTGATGAAGTATTTTAACATACATATTTGTATTGTTTTATACATTTTATTTTAGATTGGATTTTCTGCAAAAGTTTGGGAATGTTTATTCAAATTAGGCCTATTTTAAAATAAAAAAAACAAGTATTTTAATTTAAAAAATGTTTACATCAAATTGTTATGCAGGTCAGTTATTTTACATATTTTGTTATTATGCATTGGATTTTCAGAATATTTGAGAAAATATGTATTAAAATTAGGCATGTTTTTCGTTGAATTTCAAGCAAAGCATATACCGTACATTGTGATTTATATTGTGAGCTGTTTAAAATTTAATAAAGAAATGTTTAATAAATTGAGGCATGCATTTTAATTGAATTTTGAGCAAAATACATATATTGTGATGTATATATTTAATATACTGTGATGTAAGATTACTCTTGATGTCAAACCACCCACTGTTACTGGTGAAGAGTCATCTGCTTTCTTGATTAGTAGTCTTTGTGTTTTTTTCTGTCCAGTATACTTATGGCTTCTTTTACCACTGTTTACTTTTTGCTTCCCTGTTTGCTTTGACCTTGTTCCTCTCTGACTGCAGTTTGTTTTGTGTCCTCCAGCCTCCGGTTGGCCCCGCCTCCTACCCGATGGCTCCGCCCAGTCCTGGAACCAACAGCAGCACCAATCACAGCAGCAGCAGCAGCACAGCCGGCTGGGAGCAGCTCAGTAAAACAAACCTCTACATTCGTGGTTTACTACCAACCACCACCGACCATGACCTGGCCAAGCTCTGCCAGCCGTGAGTGCCTCCTTATATTGACCAAAAACTACGATTGAATACTGTCAGAAGACCTCTGTTAAGAGTACCGAAATATATAAATAAATTAAAGGAACAGTTCACCCAAAAATACAAATTAGCTGAAACTGTACTCACCCTCAGGCCATTTAAGATGTAGATGAGTTTGTTTCTTCATCAGATTTGGAAAAATACTGTATTCCATCACTTGCTCAGCAATGGATGCTCTGCAGTGAATGGGTGCCGTCAGAATGAGAGTCCAAACAGCTGATAAAAACATCACAATAATCCACACCACTCCATCAGTTAACATCTTGAGAAGACAAAAACTGCATGTTTGTAAGAAACAAATCCATTTAACTTTAAATCATTGCTTTTGGCTAAAAGACTCCATAATCCATCATCAAGGATTCAAGGTTTTATTCGTCACATACTCAATTATACAGAATATAATCAGCAGTGAAATGTAAGCCAGGTGGACGTGCAATTATATGTAACACAACACAAGAGAATATACATAAATATAGGTAAAAAATAAAAAGTAAAGAATAAAATGTGCAATAAAATAAATATTGGTTAATCCAGTGGAAAGTCCATCTCCTGTTCTCTCTCACATCAAAATCCAGCCACATATTTGTTTAGAACTGTTTTAGACCGTTTTGTCTTGAAAGCGGTGATTTCTCTCCTGATTCAGAAGAGATTACTTTTCCACTGGAGACAACATTATGGATTATGGACTCATATTTCAAGACACATATTTTAGCCAGAAGCAATGGTTTGAAGTTAAAACAACAGATTTGTTTCTTACAAACACACAGCTTTTGTCTTCTCAAGATGTTAACTGATGGACTGGAGTGGTGTGGATTATTGTGATGTTTTTATCAGACTGTTTGGACTCATTCTGACGGCACCCATTCACTGCAGAGGACACATTGGTGAGCAAGTGATACATTTCTCCAAATCTGTTCTGATGAAGAAACAAACTCATCTTTGTCTTGGGTGACCTTAGGGTGAACACATTTTCAGGTATTTTTCATTTTTGGGTGAACTACCCCTCTTAGAAACCCAGCTTTGGGAGGTGTTTTATTTGCTGTAGTAGAAGATAAGATGAAGCGTGTGGCCTCCGGCGCCCCGGTTTGTCCGGATGTGTCTCATTAAGCCCAGTTTCACTGCGAGAGATCGATTACTGTGGCCGTTGGATCAGCAATCCTATCGTTGCTTACAGGGGCATAGCTGTAGTCGATTCTCCGTTCTTTCTGAAACAATGGGCAGTTATTGCTTGATGAATGTTCAACATGTGGTTGAACGGCTCTGAGGTCAG
>CM049874.1:3052563-3095063 GCA_027474115.1 Schizopygopsis malacanthus | reverse complement strand
GGTGCCAGAATCTAGTTTCAGAAGGCCGATGCATCTCTTTGCACATGATGCTGTATATGCTGAATATGTATGTTTTGGCTGCCTAGAAACTGGCATCATTAAACACACACAGTGTGAAGATGATCTGTTACTGGAATCAGTCCAGTCTGCTTTGTGTTGCTGGGGAGTTTCTTGACAATCTTTGGATATTATCTTCATAACTGTCCTCTAAAGCCCAAGTGCATAGATAATGTTTATTTTGTTATATTCAGCTTCTCTGTACTTTAAAAAAGCATGCTGGGATGTAAAATAATTGTTTATTTTCATTTTATCCTGAATGTTATTGAAGATAGCAAAAAAGCATGAGAACTATGCTTGTGAATTGTTGTTACTGAGAGGATTTTACTCTCCAAAGAAAATCCACTTAACGTAAGCGTCTGTAAGTCGCATTTTCATGCAAATCAGAGGAAATGGCTTTCAAGACCCTTTCACCTTTGCATATTTCCAGACTAGAGCAGATTAAAGAGCTTGTCCTTAAGGAAACGCTGTCTAGTTGGAAATAAACCAAGTCCAGGGAGGAAAAATTCCTCTAATATTTTCAAGGGTCATTTTTTACACTGTGTCCTAACCAGACGAGGTGCAATAATGAGACTAGATAAAAGCAAACTCTTCCTGGTTCATCTGAATTTTTATCTTATCAGGTCCATAGACTGGTTATTTTCCTGGTTGCTTTGTTCCCACTTCTGCTACGTCCGGAGATCATAGAGATCTCTTGCACACTAGAGCTCTGGCAGAGCATTTGATGGATAATGATGATGTTTAAGATGATGTTGAGGATATGGAAAGAGCTAGCTCAGTTTGAAATCAAGCAGGAATAACAAATATGATTTTTGAAAGTACAAATGTATCCTCATCTCTAAAACTCGCATTGGCAAAGGATGCTGCAGCCAAACGACCCATCTTCAGTGCTCTTACTGAGGGAAGGAGGTTGTTGGACAAAATCTTGCGATACATGCAACCCCATCCATCCTCCCCTCAATACGGTGCAGTCGTCCTGTCCCCTTTCCAGAGAAGCACCATGATGTTTCCACCCCCATGCTTCACGTTTGGGATGGTGTTCTTGGGATTGTACTCATCCTTCTTCTTCCTCCAAACACGGCGAGTGGAGTTTATACCAAAAAGTTCTATTTTGGTCTCATCTGACCACATGACCTTCTCCCATGCCTCCTCTGGATCATCCAGATGGTCTTTGGCAGACTTCAGACGGGCCTGGACATGTGCTGGCTTGAGCAGGGGGACCTTTTTTAGGGATTTTAATCCGTGACGGTGTAGTGTGTTAGTAATGGTAACTGTTATGACTGTGGTCCCAGCTCTCTTCAGGTCATTGACCAGTTCTAGGCTGATCCCTCACCTTGCTCAGGATCATTGATACTCCATGAGGAGAGATCTTCCATGGAGTCCCAGTCCGAGGGAGATTGACAGCCATCTTGAATTTCTTCCATTTTCTAATAATTGTGCCAACAGTTGTTGCCTTCTCACCAAGCTGCTGCCTATTGTCCCGTAGCCCATCCCAGCCTTGTGCAGGTCTACAATTTTGTCTCTACAAAAACTCTTTTAGCTCAAAATATTTTTCTGATTAATGTCTGTACAAAATAAAATAAAAAATTAAAATCCAGGTGCTAATTCACATTCACAAAAAAGCTTTTATATTTGCTAATTTGCAAGCTCATGAACTAATTCATATTCAGAAAAACAATTTACAAATGCACAACCAAATTTACATTCACAATACGTATGACTTAACTTGAAAGTGATATTCACAAATGCAAAACACAGTTCATAAATACGTGAGTTTCTGAAATATTTGATTGTGCTGTTTCCTAAAGACTGTGTCATTTGACTAGTTGCACAATCTGATTTGATTGTTGAATCTGCATTTGCTAATTGTTGTGCGTGGATATATTATTTTGTGAATGCATTACTTTTGAGACTATTTGAGCTCAATACTTAAAAAAAAAAAAAAAACTCATGCAGCGCTCACGAATGACCTCAAATTCAATTTGTATTGTAAATATATATTGTTTATTTAACATACCAGTACTGTTATGGTCACCAAATATTGTGCATTTCTTGTTAATCTCAGCATATGACCAACATAAAGACTGTATTCTGATGTTTGCTAAAGCCGAGTTATGAAACAGCCCTGAGCTCTTACTATGGAGATCAATAAGCTCCTGGTGGAGGGAAACTGGAGCTCTATAATGGGATCAAGACGGCAGGTGAAACACCAGTCACATTGTTCCTCCTCTCATCCGTCTCTCGGCCTCTCCTCCACCGTCTGGCCGCTGCAATTCAATTGTAATAGATTTTCAGCGGAAGTTAATGGAGAGGCGGCCTATTAGGATGGTTTTTCCTCCTGATGTCCTCGTCGTTTTCCGGTAAACCGGGTGATGAAGCACATAAAAAGCCCATAAACGCTGTTGTGCTGTCTCTCCGGACAGCAAGATTAATAAATGACATTTGTCAACTTTTCATAACGTGTTCGCTCTATTACAAAACCTAGTGAGCTGTCTACGTAGGCAGTCAAAAGATGCCTGCGTTGGTTAATTTCCAATGCAGCGTTACTTATATTCTTTGCTTAGAATGTACGAAAAACGTATTTATTCAATATTTGTGTACGCTGTATATTTTTGTGATTATAGAGTCTGCTTCTGGAAGTAAAAATCCCATTCATTTTCTCCACGGGAGAATTGATTTTGAGCAGTAACTTATACATCTTTAAGACAGACCCACTGTGAGATACGAGGATGTTAATCGAGGGTATATGCGTTTGTTATAGCCATCATCCACATTATTTAAGCTTATTTTTTAAATAACGGTGTTTAACATCAGAAAAACTACATTACCCATGATTCTACAGAGAAATCTTCATCGAAACAAGCAAATCACACCAAAACGAACTTCTTAAATATTTTGTTGTATATGTGTGTTACTGTGTTTATATTTTTCTCTATGGATAGTTGACATCTTTACATCAGTAGTTATATATTTAGCTGTTTTTGTTTCAGTTATGTCATTCACAGTGCTGCATGGGATTGTAGTTCTTTTCCTCGCTAAAACTGTTAAGTACGTTTGTAATGTTGTGATTCTCCTTATAGCCGGTTGATTTGGTTCATGGTTTTTACGGCTTTAACTAAGACCTTTTTTTTAAATCCCTATGGACAAAATAAAAGTGAACATACTTAAACTGTTGTTTCCTTCTCATGGCAATGTGTAGGCAAAGATTCACATTTACAAAACCATGCATATACTACATTATTTATTTAGTTAGTTATGTAACTTCTTATTTATTTGTCAAAAGAAAATAACTGTAGTTAAAGATCCACATTTTGCTAAACATATTTATGGTACATATTTATTTATTTGTTTTATACATTTGTAAATGATTTTAAAAATGATGATGCGCTGTTAAAAAGTATAGTTTGTATGTATGATTATTCATTTATTATACATTTTTTAAATAATATTATATTAAAATATCAATGTGCAGTTAAAGAGAAACATTTGCACAATATTATTTTTTATACATTTTGTAAATCTCCTCACAGCTGGTTGGTTTAAATCGCAGCTTGTGAAACAAAGTCTTTTTATAAATCCCAATGGGACAAACGCTTGAGGAACCGAGACATTGAAAAAGTGTCCTCAGAGTGCCTAAAAAGCATTGAATTACTGCTTCCATAAGCAGCTCAGGAAGAGGACGAGGAAGATGCGAGATCCTCGTAGTTGATTAATATTAGGTTAATTGGTGCAAACTTCATCCCCCTGGAGAGTCAGAGCGGCCCCGGAGAGACCGGCACAGGCTTTAAGAGTCATCTGCTCTAATTGGATTTCAGATCTCGTGAAGTCTTTCCTATTTGGTTATTAATTGAAAACACTTAATGACCCTTTTTTTTCTCATCATCGGTGACTGTGACTCGTGAGGTCGTATTAGTGCCCGTGCTGTGAGGTCAAAGGTCATGTTTTCACTGCATACAGCATTCCACTGCAGTTTTATAACCTCCTCATAAATCAATCCCATGTCCCCCGAAGGACTCCTTTACCCGCTCTGTTCTCCTCCTGCAGTGCTCGTTTCTGACAGAGAAGTGTACAGAATTTACCTCAATGCAACGAAGCATTCTTAAAGATTCACTTCTTTTACATTTGCCGTGTTTTAGGCAGAAAGTCTTAAAGAGATAGTTTGGTCATTTGCTTGCCATCTTTTTGTTTTAAATATCGTTGCATGTATTTAATATGTTCACTTAGCAACTGTGATGGAGAAATGCATTCAAACTAGTGACATATTAAATATATGCACAATATATTTAGCAAATTTAAGCAGTTTTGTGAATGATTGAATTGTGCTGTTTCCATTCTTCAGTAATCGTACCCATATCAGTATTTTTATATATGCTATTATAGTGTCAATATAATAGTAATATTATATAATATATTCGAATTTTAAAGTTTTTTGTTACTTTTTGTATTTTTAAGCAAGTCTATATAGTTTTTATTACGTTTTTTTTTCTAATTATATATAAATATATTTTATAAATTATTTATTTAGATATTTTAGTACTTCAACTTACCTTGGCAACTAGCTGAAATTTAAATGCATGTTTTATTTCTTTATTAATTTTGTTTATTTTCTTTCAAGTCATGAAAATGTTTTAGTTCGCTAATAACCGTGGTGCATATAAGTTAACATTCAAACTGAGCCATTTATATCTGTGTGTGTTTCCAAATTCTTACCCATCTCTATTTGTTCTTGTTATAGATATGGAAAAATCGTATCAACCAAGGCCATCTTAGACAAAACCACAAACAAATGCAAAGGTATGTACGACGTGTATGTTCTGATTTCTGTGGCTCAGGATCTGTGTGGTTTATTGTTTTGTGCTAAGATGGCTGTTATGTTCCTCTGAGAGCTGCTTAATTCAGTCAATTAAGAATCGTCACTTTGTATGGATGTGCACATTAGCTTTTAATTAAAACAGATCCTGAAAATGGTTCTTATGACTGAGATAATGAAAGAACGCAGCTGATTTTGCAGTAAAGTGCAGAGTATAAATCCTGCTCATTTTCTTCAAGAATATTAATAATAATACAAAATATATTCTAAAATAATAATAATAATTTTATGTATAATAATACATAAAAATATATCTAAAATATGTATTGGTCATAAAATTTGCTCACTTTATATTATTTTTATTATTATTATTTAATATATATATTACATATTTATTGGTCCTAAAATATGCTTCATTTTTACTTATTTCTGAAAAATATTAATAATAATAATACATAATATGAATTAAAAATTATATCTAAAATAATTATTGGTCATAAAATTTGCTCACTTTAGATTATTTTTCTATTATTATTATTAAATATATATTACATATTTATTGGTCCTAAAATATGCTTCATTTAATTCATTTTTACTTATTTCTGAAAAATATTAATAATAATAATAATACATAATATTAATACAAAATTATATCAAAAATATTTATTGGTCATAAAATTTGCTCACTTTAGATTATTTTTCTATTATTATTATTAAATATATATTACATATTTATTGGTTCTAAAATATGCTTCATTTAATTCATTTTTACTTATTTCTTAAAAATATTAATAATAATACATAATATGAATTAAAGATTATATCTACAAATATTTATTGGTCCTAAAATTTGCTCTCTTTAGACAATTGTTCTATTATTTTAGGCTGAAATACTGCATGGGGGTTTTTAGAAACATATTTTAAAAGATAACAAAAAACAATGTGTGCAATGTGTGTCATTTCTTGTATAAATAAGTAAATACAAATGCTTGCCAAATTTCTTACGGTTTACTATAGGAAAAAAATCAATTGGGAGAAATACTTTAGAACCAAGGCTGCTGAAAAACTGGACATTCATTAGCATTTGAATATAGTGCACATTCAAGTTTGATTAATTTTCATGAATCTCATCATTCATAAAATATGCAACCTCTATATGACATATTTTGCCTGTCATAAATGTATATATGGGTCAGCTCATGGTGTATAGTCATGTATTAACATTGCATAGAAGTGATTTTTGACTGTGTTGCATCTTATACTGTGAGTTCTACCAACCACAAAGTGTGTTATCTGGTCCTCTGCTTGTGTATAATGCTATTTATCAGAGTAACATCATGATTCACGACCGCTGAGCTGCAACCTTGACATTGTATATATGGGTAGATCTAAAAAATAGCCTTTTGATAATCTTCAGTGTATCTCAAAATGTATTTATTTCCCTTGAAATACCTTAAGAGTGTGATATGTTTCAGAAAAAAACAATTTCAATCAACGTGTGTTTGACTTCGGCATTGGTGAAATAAGACAAAACAGTATGGTGTGTGCTGGTGTGGCGTGCATGCCCTGCTTTGCGTCACTGTGCAGCTATGCTGGTGTGGGTGTATCTGGAACCAGATACCGAGTCAGTCTGTCACTGCTTCGCTGTTATTCCTGTCCTAGCCTCGCTGTCTTGACTCAGGCCTCTGGGGTTTGTTCCAGGCCGCTGTAGTCCGGGATCTGGCTCCGTTCCTGGTTTCGGCACCTCGGGGGCACGACTGCCTCGGAGCTTGTGGCTTAGTCACAGCGCTGTGGATTATTTATGTGCTGAGTAATTTCAGTCGGGCCTGAGGAGGAGGAGGAGGAGGGTGTCCGGCTCCCCTCTACCCATGCCGAATCTAACGAAGCCAGATGGAAAATATGAACCCAGAGTATCACAGTGATGCATGAATGCATGCAAATTATCTAAATGTGACCGAACGACCGACCCAACCCATAGTTTAACCAGCAGAGCCTGAGTTTCACTTTCACATCAAACTGCTCAAGCTCGTGTAGTTACATGATTTTGCTGAAAATGTAAAAATAAGCTTTTTGTTTGATTATTGATTCTAGCTTAGACTGGTTTTAGTCTGGTTAATAAGTCAGAAAAGTGTGATTTTTGAACAGTTTATTGAACATTTAGACTAAATATATTAAAAGAAAGTTTGCATGTGCATTTGTTAAGTATATCATATTTGATCCATTAGGCTTTTATGGCTCATATAGTATGATATAGTGAGAATATGGAGAAAAAACAGCTCAAAACTGCCCAAACTGAGCAAAAATATGCAATTTGGTGCAGATGATGAGTAAAGAAGTAAGAATAAATTCTAATGCGTGTCATGTACATCCCTGAGTTCATTATAACAGCATTGCAGATACCTAAATTAAATTATATAAATATTGGTTGTCACCATATCTCCAATAATGTCTTAGCAAGATGATATTGAAATCCTTAGTTTTATGATCAAAACATAAAATGCAATGCAATACAAAGATGATTGAGAGATGAACAAATAAACATTCCTCAAAAGCCTGATGATCATATTTGAGACTCAAATGATTATTCAAAAACATTTTTTTTATTATGTAAACTTAATTTGCTTCAGTCCAGCAAGTGTTCATCTTATAATATAAAAGTTATTCTTGCATTTATTGTATAAAAATCAATAAAGATTCACATCAAAAAGTCACGTGAAGCACGAGCTGAAAGTATAGTTATACTGAAAGGCCTTTTACTCGCTAAAAAACTATGAACTGTCAATCAAGTATCACAATTTCTGTGAAGTTGATCATTTAGAGGCCTTACAAATTAATTATACAGTATATACTTATTATACAGTGTAAAATATGCTCTGTAGGGTTCATTTCCATGAATCGGTTCAAAGTGTCCGTTTCAGTGAATCAGTTTAAAACTGATTCAATAAATCACTCAAAACGGATTCGATGAATCACTCAAAACTGATTCAATAAATCACTCAAAACGGATTCGATGAATCACTCAAAACTGATTCAGTGAATCACTCAAAACTGATTCAGTGAATCACTCAAAACTGATTCAGTGAATCACTCAAAACGGATTCAATGAATCACTCAAAACGGATTCAATGAATCACTCAAAACGGATTCAGTGAATCACTCAAAACGGATTCAGTGAATCACTCAAAACGGATTCAGTGAATCACTCAAAACTGATTCAGTGAATCACTCAAAACGGATTCAGTGAATCACTCAAAACTGATTCAATGAATCACTCAAAACGGATTCAGTGAATCACTCAAAACGGATTCATGAATCACTCAAAACGGATTCAATGAATCACTCAAAACGGATTCAGTGAATCACTCAAAACGGATTCAATGAATCACTCAAAACGGATTCGGTGAATCACTCAAAACGGATGATTCAATTCGAATCACTCAAAACTTCATGAATCACTCAAAACGGATTCAAATGGAATCACTCAAAACTGAATCACTCAAAACGGATTCGAAATCACTCAAAACGGAATCACTCAAAACGGATGAATCACTCAAAACGGATTCAGAATCACTCAAAACGGAAATCACTCAAAACGGATTCAATCACTCAAAACGGATTCGAATCACTCAAAACGGTGAATCACTCAAAACGGATTCGGTGAATCACTCAAAACGGATTCGATGAATCACTCAAAACGGATTCGATGAATCACTCAAAACGGATTCGATGAATCACTCAAAACGGATTCGATGAATCACTCAAAACGGATTCGGTGAATCACTCAAAACGGATTCGATGAATCACTCAAAACGGATTCAGTGAATCACTCAAAACGAATCACTCAAAACGTTCGATGATCACTCAAAACTGGAATCACTCAAAACGGATTCAATCACTCAAAACGGATTCAATCACTCAAAACGGATTCGAATCACTCAAAACGATTTCACTCAAAACGGATTCAATCACTCAAAACGGATTCGATGAATCACTCAAAATTCGGAATTCAGGAATCACTCAAAACGGATTCGATGTGGAATCACTTTCCGTAATCACTTTTGATCTCTTCCAGGATTTTATTCACTTGTGCAGTAGTAGGTATATTTAAATGTTTTAGTAAAAATATGTGTAGGAAAATGTCCTTTATTTCTGTTTATTGTTCTATTATTATTATTATTAAATTAGTAAATATATATGTATTTGAATTGACATTAAACTTTGTGATACTATCATGCTTCCTCTTTTATGTTGTTTCAGAGCAAATCCATATATAGTATATTATCAAAAGAGTATAATTATTTGTAGTTTAAACCAGCATTACCACACTTTTTTTCTTCCGTTTGAACATTTTGATCTGATGTGTCAGGATTGTTGTTCATGCGTTTAGTGAGTGTTTCTTTGTCACATATATTTGAGGTATTAGTCAGGATGTTGTGTGTTTGTGGTTTGACTTGTTGTCTGATTAAATATAGCAGCAGCTGCAGCAGAGGAGTGTGAAGGGTGGCGCTGAACGTAAGGACTTATCTTGGATGGGCTTCCTCGTGTCCGTTTAATTGTTCTCGTTAGGGGAAGCAAACGCTCTTCTCTCACTCTGGGCTCTTTGATATACGACTCGCAGCACACTTACTGAGATGAGATGCTCTCTACATGCAGAGCTTTGCTTCCTCCGGCCCTGAAAGTGTCTTTACCCAATACACACTTCTCTCACCTCACGGGAGGCTCAGTGTCCGCTGCTGATGTGTGCATCTAAAAACATCAGTGTACACGTTAGATGATGTCACTTAGGATCTCGCATTTTTATTTTCTGCATCATAGAAAATAAGTGATGTGTAAATCACATCACTTCTTGTTACGTGAAGGTCCTTTATGTTTTCAGTAACTGAGTTTCAGTTTTTATGAACCCTTTCCAAAACATTTTGCATGGATAAATGTGAACTAAATCATTTATGTTGGATACAGAATTACTCAAAAGTTTTACACAAAATACAAAATAATAGTCACATTATTCATTTATCCTACACTCAAAAGTATCTTATAATGGAAGATAAAATAAATAGTACTTGAACTGTTAATGTACGATCACATGAGAGGGGACTAACTATCATTTCATTTCGTTTTTTATTTAATTTTATTCCACTGAGAATAAAGGACAAAACAGAATATGTAATGCAAAAACTTGTATAAAATAATAATAATTATTATTATTAAATATATATGACATATTTTGGACCTAAAATATGCTTAATTGTATTTATTTTTACTTCTTAAAATATTAATAATAATACATAATATGAATTAAAAGAATTATATCTAAAATATGTATTGGTCCTAAAATTTGCTCACTTTAGATTATTTTTCTATTAGTATTATTAAATATATATTACATATTTATTGGTCCTAAAATATGCTTCATTTAATTTATTTTTACTTATTTCTGAAAAATATTAATAATAATACATAATATGAATTAAAATTATATCTAAAATATGTATTGGTCATAAAATTGGCTCACTTTATTTTTCTATTATTATTAAATATACATTACATATTTATTGGTCCTAAAATATGCTTCATTTAATTCATTTTTACTTATTTCTTAAAAATATTAATAATAATACATAATATGAATTAAAATTATATCTAAAATATTTATTGGTCATAAAATTTGCTTAATTTAATTCATTTGTACTTATTTCTTAAAAATATTAATAATAATACATAATATGAATTAAAGATTATATCTAAAATAAGTATTGGTCCTAAAATGTGCTCTCTTTAGATCATTGTTCTATTATTCTTTTATTAATCATTATTTTATAAATTATATAATATTATTATTATCATTATTTATGCTGAAATGCTCATAGATACATTATTTTATAAATACTGCATTGGCTGAAATACTCATAGATCATTGTTCTATTATTTTATGCTGAAATACTCATGGGTGTTTTTAGATCATTGTTCTATTATTATTATCATTATTTTATGCTGAAATACTCATGGGTGTTTTTAGATCATTGTTCTATTATTTTATGCTGAAATACTCATGGGTGTTTCTAGATTATTGTTCTATTATTTTATGCTGAAATACTCATGGGTGTTTTTAGATCATTGTTCTATTATTTTATGCTGAAATACTCATGGGTGTTTCTAGTTTCACCCTGCTACTGCAGTACACTTGTTTGTTCTGCCCTTCTCTGTCTTCTCCGTGTGCTGTGTATTGAAGCTGATGTTGTGCTTGTCTTTCTCTCAGGCTATGGCTTCGTGGACTTCGACAGCCCTGCTGCTGCTCAGAAAGCCGTCAGCGCTCTGAAGACCAGCGGAGTTCAGGCTCAGATGGCAAAGGTAAGCACACACCTGTTCCTGCTGTCACCTGCAGCCGGATCCGTCATGTGACGTCAGAGAGTGTGAGGAGGACACACCTGTCCAGACGAGCCGGCTGAATGACTGGAAGACAAACAAGAGCCAGTCAGGAACCGGATCACATTTCACCACTGAAATCAACAGCAAACCAATTATATTAGAACTTATATCTTCATTGAGGAAATGAAGACGGCATGTCTTCTAGATGTATTCATATTTGTTGTTTAACCAAAAATCCAATAACCCAAAATATTTTATTGCTAGGAATAATTTAAAAAAGAAACAATAATTATTAAACTTGTTAATGTTAATAAAAAATATATTTTGCTAATAAAATGGCAATAATAAAAAAAAAAATATTTTAAAAAAAAATGAAAATGTTTGGTAGAATTTGGGATAAATTATAATAATATAATATAAATAAAATGCACTGAAAAGCAATTACAATAGTATCTTAATGCACAATTTTTATAGCACTAAAAAAATTATATTAGAAATTATTTGTTCTATAAAGAAAATTGTGATCATTAAGATATTTTGCATTGTGACATTTACATTTTTCTGACAATAAAACACATTTCCAACCAAATTCTCATTATTTTAATGCAAATAAAAAACATGCATTATATATGTTTTTGTTGTTCAGCCAGTAATGTATGCTGATTTACCAAAAAAAACACCAGAAACATTTTATTACTCGATATTATTAAAAAAGATACTTTAATTACGCTCATTATTATTATTAATACTAGAAATCTCTATTGTGGATAATAGTAAAATAAACAATAAAAAACTTTTGAATTTGTTTTGGTAGCACTTGAGATAAAATGCTCTGTTGTAATGAAAATAATATTATAATGCACAATGTATATATATATATATAAAAGGCATATATATTTGTGTGTTTGCATTTCTGCGCTGAAGAAAAGGAAGTAAATAATAGGTCATTGTGGTGACGGCTTGTCTGAAGTCTTGTCGACCAGGTCCTATAAAAGCCTCGGTCAGGGTGTGTCTCATTGCTCTCACTGCTTGACGTGACTCGGGGACTCTCAGATCTAAACACTGCATTTGAACATCCTCACGCCTTCTTACCCCAGATTTATTTCCTATTAAATATAATATGTTTCGTTAGATGTGCCTGGAGTTTTTTGTTGAAGAAATGCAAAGAACTCATATTGACTTTAGAGTTTGAGGTTTAGGGTTATTGTTATAGTGATATATAGTTAAATAAAACAAAAAACATAAATATATTTTGTTACTTGTAATAAAATATATCAGCTAGTTGCCAAGACAACATTTCTCATTTTTGTTTAGTTTAACTGGAAGTGCTAAAAAATACATCAATAAAAATGACAAAAGCTAACAACAAAATTACTAAGACTAACTAAAAATATGTGAAAACATGAAATTAAAATCTAAATAAAAAATAAAATCATTTAAACATACAAAAACTATAATAGTATATATCAATGTTACTGAAATAGCATTGCCCTGACTTGCTATTCTTGGTCTTTTGTGACAATTCACCAATAAATGTGTAAAGCAACAGAGCATCAGAATTTGCATGCATGTTTATTTAAAGGGGAAGTGCATAATTAAAACAGAATTGCATTTGAATTTTAAGTGGCTCAACTGGGTGGGACATGGAAATGTTAAACTGTAGCAGCACTGACAGGGTTTTTATGGCTGAAAATAATAGTGCAGTTATATTTTTAATAAGGCTTTGTCTTAAAGAAATAGTTCACCTAAGAAATTGAAGTTTTGTCTCTCTTCCTTCATGCACAGTGCGTTAGAAATGGAGCGTTTGTCATGCTCTCGTTCTGCCGCAGACATCTTGGCTGGTTGTCCTTGGATGCATCTTCCTTTCACCTTGTTTATGATATAAACAGATGGTTAGACATTAATATCTCAGACAGGAAGCCCCTGGAGTAGCCTGGTGACATGGCACTGTGTCTGAACCCTGCACTCTGGCTTTGTTTGCAATTGAAAAACTTACTTATTTAAAAGAAATTACTTTATACTTACCACTGTGTTAGAACACATAGAACACAAAATGCTATAAAAGTCTTGCAAACAGTTTTATACTGCATTGCTGTCACATGGTTTCATGACGAAGCATGTTTAATTTACATTTATCATATCAAAAATAGCATTTTAGACTTATTTTGTGGAATTTGTTTTGGCGTTTTAATCAAATATTGAGTCAAGAAAGAGACATTAAAGAATAGCTCACCCAAAAATGAACATTTGCTGAAAATGTCCTCACCTTCAGGCCATCCAAGAAGTAGATGAGTTTGTTTCTTCATCAGGTTTGGAGAAATGTAGCATTGCATCACTTGTTCAGCAATGGATGCTCTGCAGTGAATGGGTGCCGTCAGAATGAGAGTCTGATAAAAACATCACAATAATCCACACCACTCCAGTCCATCAATTAACATCTGGAGAAGACAAAAAGCTGCATGTTTGTGAGAAACAAAATCATAATTTAGGCTTTTTGTTTTTTACTTTAAACTGATGTTTCTGTCTAAAATATTAGTCCTCTATCCATAATATAGATTTCTCTACTAAAAAAGTTGTCTATTTAATTCTATTCAAGATTATTTGTATAGCGCTTTTTACGATACAATCGTTGCAAAGCAGCTTTACAGGAAATTAAGCTTCTACAATAGATTTATATATTATAGAAACTTAATAAATTTAACTTATAGCAACATTTGGTTAATTCTGTATATTGTCTGAGGGGTTGTCATCATCTCTTCTCAGGTGTTCGGTCATCTCGGATCATTTAAGGGTTGGATCCAGACTGAAGCTTGTGTAATTATGGGATGTTAATCCAGAAACAGAGAAACAAATAGAGACATAATTAGCGTAGCTGTTATTCCATTCAAGCAAAAAGTATTTATTTGATCAGATATACCTGCAGTACAAGATTATGAGATGCATTATATGAATGCTTGGCTAAAGAGATGTGATTTAAACAGAGAGAGTGTGTCTGAACCCCGAACGTTATCAGGAAGATATTCCAGAGTTTAGGAGCCAGATATGAAAAAGTTCTGCCTCCTTTAGTGGACTTTGCTATCCGAGGTACTACCAAGAGTCCAGAGTTTTGTTCCTTAGGGAGCGGGTTGGATTGTAGCGTGATAGAAGATTAGTTAGGACGCAGGAGATAAATCATTTAGGGCCTTATAGGCAAGTAATAATATTTAGTAACTGATACGAAACTTAATAGGTAGCCAGTGCAGAGACTGTAAAATTGGAGTAATATGATCATATTTTCTTGACCTGGACTAGTCTTAATCAGGAGAGAAATCTGCACAGATCAAGCACCGTTTACAAGAAAAACAGTCCAAAACTGCTCCAAACAAGTATGTGGGTGATTGTGATGTGAGAGACAACAGGAGATGGACTTTCACTGCAATAAGATGCAATATTATAGATTATGGACTAGTATTTTAGCCAGAAACAATGGTTTGAAGTTAAAAAATGCCTTGATGGATTTGTTTCTTAACTTGTTTTACTTCACAAGATGTTAATTGATGGACTGGAGTGATGTGATTATTGTGATGTTTTTAATCAACTGTTTGGACTCTCATTCTGACGGCACCCATTCACTGCAGAGCATCCATTGGTGAGCAAGTGATACATTTCTCCAAATCTGATGAAGAAACAAACTCATCCACATTTTTTCAAAAAGGCTAAGAGTGAGAATATTTAACATAAACAGCAATTTTTCATTTTTGGGTGAACTATTGCTTTAAAGATAATGTCAAGCTGAGCACAATGCATTGCACATTGTGTTTTCTCTTGTGTACTGCACATTTTTGCATAGTAGGTCATCCAGACCTAGCTAAATATGCATATAGATAGATATTGTGCACAGCGTGCATACTATATACTGCAGGAATAGTACAATTGGGATGCTGTTCTTACTCTCACATATGCCCATGCATTCTCGTTCACACATATACACTTAGTTTTTTTTCTCTCGTACCATCTGTGTCTAACACACACTTACTCCACACACATATTGAGTGCTTTTTTCTGTCGAAGTCACATGGTTCATGTTGAGTAAATTGTTAGCAGGTGACACACATGCAAGCCCACACACAGATACCAATGTTTGCTGCACTGCTATTCTAGTTCATACTAGTCTAGTGGAATATTTCACACTTGATTTCTTTGAAGATTCACTGATTTATGTTGCTGTAAATTGGTATTTGGCATCTAATGTAATCAGCTGATAGGGATGTGCATGTGTGAGATTGATGTAAAGGGAAAAGCTCTGCTTTTCTCAGCATCTGTACACTGATATCAGCGTAAAGCTCTTAATGCCTGACCCGAGAGGTGTAATTCAGCATTGCGTGCCTGAAGCTGCTCAGTGTTTGAGCTGATTTCTGTGTCTGCGCAGCCTCGCTCTGTCCGGTAATCTGAGGCCAGATGCACCAGCCCTGCATTTCTTAACATGTAGCATGTATATTGTTTATTTACTTCTTTTTTAGAGCACATTTTTGAATAATAGTCATATAAATGTCATGAAATAATGACATTTTGAAAATGATGCACACTTGGAACAAATAGAAAATTTGAACATTTTTGTTACTTGGGGGGGGGACTGAACTGAAAATATATATTTTTTAAAACCCTAAACTTATTTTATTGTATTCTATTTGTCAGGACAATATTACTCATTTTTGTTTAGTTCAACTTGAAGTACTAAAATAAGTAAAACTAATAAAATAATAATAACTATATAGATATATTTAAAAATTACAAACAATACAGTTGCTTGACTTTTACACATATTAAAGTGAAAACAAAACCTGTAAAAAAGAAGTTTAAGTCAAATTAATACAAATATTAACAAAAACTATAATAGTATATCAATGCTGATAAAAAACACTGCAGCTAATACAGTTTATTTTTGTTTAACAGAAATGCAAGATTTATGAAGAAATTAATCATTAATTTATATTTGTCTACAAAATGCACATATATTTTATATTTGAATTTATATATTCAAATATTCTATATTTAATATAAATATTTACTTACATGTGATATATATATATATATATGGTCTGTACAAAAAAATATCTTCTGCTCACCAGGCTGCATTTATTGGATGAAAAATACAGTAAAATATTGTTAAATATTATTACAATTTAAAATAACTATTTTCTGTTTGAATATAATGTAAAAATGTAATTTATTTATGTGATGCACAGCTGTATTTTCAGCATCATTACGCCAGTCTTCAGTGTCACATGATCTTCAGAAATCATAATAATATACTGATTTGCTTCTTCATATTTTTGTGGAAATCGTGGAATATTTTTAATTTTCAGGAATTTTTGATGATTTGAAAGTTCATAAGAGCACCATTTATATGAAATGTAACAAAGTAAAGGTCTTTACTGTCACTTTTGAATAGTTGAATACATCCCTGCATTAAATGCATCTGCATGTTTTAGTCAGGTAGTACATTTTAATCCATGCTGTTTTGCTTCCCGAGTTAGCGTATGGCTGCTGTAACCGACCCTGCTGAGCAGGGCTAGCACCGGAATGTGGCTCAGGTATTAGGTTTCGGTCGGGATAAGTCTGTTTAAAACCACGCCGGCGTTTTAGTTCTCCCTCTGGAGCAAGCCAAGCACCGTGAAATAATTCACCATTCAAAAACGGCCCATAAAACACCCGCTATTAGCTTCAGCGTTCGTCCTTCAGTGTTTAGTTATGGACATGGCAATTCCTAACAGCTAATATTTTTTTAAGCATCGTGTTTGATGACTCTCTAGGACCTCCTGCGCCTGTTTGCTCTTGCATCCGTTCCCCGTGATGGTTCGACAGCTGAGAGCCGGCCCTCTGCCCGTTGTTCCCTAATGGCACTGATTTCTTTCTGTCATCGTATTACTTTAGTAATCCAATCCCGCCTCTCGCTTGTCTTCTCTTTGTTCTGCTCATTTTCCCTCCATCTCGTAGGGGTGGAGATTGAACGCTGTAGGATGTTAATGAATATTAATGCAGCGGCCCTTTTGTCCCCGGAGAGAGTCTCTCTCTCACGCTCTCTGCCTGCTTTGGCTTTCCGTTTTTCTGCTGATGGAAGGGAAACTACGATGGGGGGGGGTAGCCGAGAGCCGCATGCAAATGAGCCGCTCATCAATATTAATGCTCACCCTTTATTAGCTCCCGAGTCCGGAGAGGGAGACATGCTTTCACTCTTTTATTCATTTAATTCACCTGTACCATGTAAGTATTTAGATACTGTCCTCATTCGCAGTTCTACTCGAACCTAGTGAGCTGCCTACCTAGACAGCATTTTAAGGCATTGACACAAAGCCTGCTCTGAAAGGTAGGCAGCATTGAAGGTATCATTTGCAGAGATTGCAATCCCATAATGCATTAGACAAAATTAGTGGAAAAGTTCCCCAAATATAAAATACTGTTATTAAATTATATATTTTATATTGTTTGTGTGTGTGTGTGTGTGTGTGAGTGTGTGTGTGTGTGTGTGTGTGTGTGTGTGTATGTAATATTTGCAGTTCTATAATGAATAAAAAAATGAGTGAAAGTTTCACAAACATAAAATACTGTTATAATATTTTGTTTATATGTTAATATTTTTGTGTATATTAAACAAAAACGTGTGTGTATACATTTAGGTCTGTATTTTGCAGATATGTAATAAATAAATATTACATGTAGTTATATAATAATATGATTAAATATTACATATATTAGACTATTATAGTATATTAGGTCCATATTAAATACTAAAAATAAATATTAACTATTTATATATGATTAATATTTGTGCTTATTATGCTGATTATATTAGTATACTCAAGATATCAAGTATATATATATGTTTAAAAATGTAGTATGTGTATAAATTGAGTCTAATTAACAAATTGCCTATTACATTATTATGACAGGAAATGCTATCGGTTGCTTGGATTATTTTTGTCCCATGGTGCACTGGTTCTGATTGGCTGTGATTATATGATATGATGTATATATGATGTAAGAGGGCATCATGGGTGTTAAATTGGCTGATTGTTGACTGGCAGGTGTGGATGGTCAGTGGTTTCTGTTGTCAGAAATCTCCAGGTGTTCTTCCGTTAACTGATAAAGTGTGTATAAACTGTGACAAACCTGGCAGTGTGTGAATGAACTGAACGATAAGATCTGAGGTGTTTCTACAGGTGTGTAACCTACCTGTGCTAAACATAATTACTCAATTACTGAATGTTCCAGGGTCAGTACGAGTTAAGCTCATTGTGATGCTATCGCTCAGTGACTTTTTCACCAGCTTTCTTTTTCTCTCCCGACAGCAACAAGAGCAGGACCCCACTAACCTGTACATATCTAACCTGCCGCTGACCATGGATGAACAGGAGTTAGAGGCCATGCTGAAGCCCTTCGGACAGGTCGTGTCCACTCGCATCCTACGGGACACCAACGGGGCCAGCCGAGGGGTCGGATTTGCGAGGTGAGGGTCTAGTATCTGCCTCCGAATCACCAGATCAACTCCTGTGTCACGCTATCATTCTTTGTGAATTCCCCTCCGTGTACCGAACGAGGTTCAAGACTGCAGCGTCCGTCAGGGAATCAGGCGTCCTGGAAAACCCCTGGCGCTTCTGCCCGGCGCAACACAAAGTCTTCAGACCCTCCCGTGATCCTTAGTGCCAGTCAGTTCCTTGAAAACATAGCTGTGTATCTGTCATATCAGCACGGCAAAGCCAAGACACTGAACTCTCTGAACCTCTCTTTGTAAATGTATGACAAGTAAAAACTTGATCGTGCTAACCTAAATAATATTCTCACACACTTGAGTGAAAAAACACTGAAAGAAATCTGAACTGGTTCATATAATCAGCTGAATGTGTTTCGAGAAGTACGTTTTCAAATATCAATGACGTAAATATACAAATCTAAAAGAGATTTTCATGATAAACTGATAAATTCATGATGAGTTTTCAAATAACAACAGAATACATAATGAAAACCGTTTTTAATGATAAACAACGCATTGGCAAAACTTGTCGTTATGATTTTCATAGCTCTGCATATCTAAACTTTCACGTAAATGTCCATTTCTACCCTCTTTGGATGACTTTATTGTACTAACCTAAGGGTTATTCCTGCAAATTTGAGTGAAAAAACCCTTAAATAAAACTAAACTAGTGTATTTAATCAGATAAATGTGTTTCGAGAAGTACATTTTCAAATTACAATGATAGAAATATAAACAATGAAAACAGTTTTTAGCTATAAACATAAAAATGTATTTACATGTTTTGATTACTCTGCAATCTAAACATTCACTCAAATGTATATTGAATATATTTAGAGAAGTAACTTTTCAAATAACAACAATGTAAATGTAAATAATGAAAATTGTTTTAAATAATAAACACAAAGTATATTGGCAAAACAATGGTTTTCGAGCTCGGCATATCTAAACATTTATGAAAATTTCTGTTTTTTTTTTATATCCACTTTTTGATGATATTCAGTACAAATCTCTGTATTTATTCTGAAATTGATTACAATGCATTCGTTTGCAGTTCAAATTATCCTCTCTAAGTTTTCCTCTCTAAAGGACCTGAAGCAGGATTTATACACACGGATATAACAAAATCAGAAAATTAACTGCAATATTTAACTGCGTATATTTTTGCTAAACATTTTAATTCATAAAAATGCCACGCAGAGACATGTTTGAGTGCACGCATTAATCTTTGAATCAGAGTTTTGAACCGATTCACTAAAATGAATCGTTAGAAGCGATTCACTGAAATGATTCAAACTTACCAACTGAAGTTTACATGAGAGATGCTGTTAAAATATCGTTGTTATGAAAAGAACAATAAGAATCATGAAACTATATGACCAGCCAAACTGAAATGCATTATGCTTTATGTAATGTAAAATCCCCTAGCTATTCTTCATATGACTTTAACATGTTTCAACATTGACAGCTGCTGCAGCTGATGGGAAAGGTGTTTTATACTCAAACCGAGAGTGAAATGTGTAAATCTGTTTCTCTAGGATGGAGTCGACGGAGAAATGTGAAGCCGTCATCTCTCACTTCAATGGGAAATTTCTCAAAACACCAGCTGGAGTTATGGGTAAGTGTGCGTCTGCATGCTTCACATCTACTTTAATGCAATAGCTCATGAAAAGAAAATGCAAATATGTCAGCGTTCACTCGCCCTCATGTTTTTTCCAAACCTCTTGTATCCTTGCCACTTCTCTCCTTGTAATAGGAGTAAATGATTGAATGTCATTTTTGGGTGAACTTCTCCTTTAATGAGTGTTTTGTTTGAGCATAAAGACACAGCGCTGCTGTGTTCGAGCACATTCATTCATTCTCTGGTAATGATTCTCCTCGGATGAGGTCTAAATGGAAACAGGCTTTCGGGCATGTGGTGCAACCGTTCAGCCATACCAAACGGCTTTCGCACGAATGTAGATTTAGACTCGCGGCACGAAATGCTGAAGTTACAGAGCTGGGAGGAGCATGATGCAGCTTACTGATGAGCGGAGGCTGGTTTGGGGCTCAAGTGAAAGCAATGTGTGCTAATTGTCTCTTACTGGCCTGGCGTGGCCTCTATAAGCATTTTAATTGGATTATTAGACTGAAATAGTCTCCATTGACCATGTCAGAAAGGAAGGAAGGGGATTATATGAAGACAGCGTCCAAATTAGATACCTGTTCTCCAAGCATTGTGGGAAAGTCATTGCGGATCGGGCCAGATAGCCTCAGAGGGTCTTGAGATGACGGCATATAATGAAATTAAATTTCGTAATTATGACGTAAAAAGTTACAGTAATTCAATAAAAAGTCATAATTATGAGATAGAAAGTCATAATCCCATCAAAAAATGTTATGGCTGATAACCAATAAATGGAAGATTGTAAATCGATGTGGATTTGTAAAAAAAAAACACAACTTAATAAAACATTATACAAATAATTATTTAGAAATTTCCACCACATATGAAAAAAAACTACTAAAAAATTAAATTATGTAATAAGTCATTATGACATACTTTGTGTATGAAATTATGAGATGAAAAGTCATAATTATGAGATAAAAAGTCAAAATTAGGGCAGTAAATGTTATGGCTGAAAACCAATCAATGGGAGATATTACAAGTCTTTAAACATTAAAACACAAGAACAAAATCATAATTTTCATAATTCATAATTAGGACATCAAAAGTTAAAATTATGAGATAAAATGTCCAAATTATGACATTATAAGATAACATTTTATAAGCTAAACAAAGTAATTTTTTGTCAAAAAGTCACAATTATGACAGCCATAATTATGAGAATTTTATGACATTCTTTGTCATAGTTCAGAGATAAAAGTCTAAATTGCCAAAAAGGCATAATTATGACATTTGATCATACTTACAAATGATGTCTTTTTAATCTCATAATTATGATTTACCAAAGCATGATCTTTTTCTTATGTGGCGGAGTAACTTACTAAAGCACTTTCCTCTTAAGAGCATGTCATGTAACACTAAAATCCTCTGAAGCTTTTGCTCTTAAAGGGTTAAATCTGTGTCGTTATCACTTTAAGTTAGTGCTAGATAATGAGTCTTAAATCTTAAACTAAGCAGAAACAAATAAACTCAATCAATGGCCATATTCACCGGACATGGTGCTGATATATTGTGCATCACTATTAAGAATTGATCAGATTGTGAGAAGTTGGCTTTATATACAGTACCAGAATTGAGTGAGAAGGGGAGGGGCTTAAAAATAAGAGGCATTTGTGATGTCATCCAAAAGGAAAGTCGTTTCTAAAATGTCTTGCATCACGTCCTGCTCTGTATTGTTCCCTCCATGTTTGATGCACTAAATAACATAAAGCAGTTCTGCCGGGGTTTAACCAAGTCTCAAGCGCTCAGCTCGGCTGTCTATGAGCGAGCAGTCAACATCACGCTGAGAGTTCATGTGTGTGTCTGCAGCCCCGTCAGAACCCTTGCTGTGCAAGTTTGCAGACGGAGGCCAGAAGAAGCGTCAGAGTCTAAATAAATATGTGCAGAACGGACGAGCCTGGGCCAGAGACGGAGAGACCAGACTTGTGAGTACTGCTCTTTTGCTCTCTCCACCATGTTGTGTGTCCGTATCGCTTTTTGCGGCCATATATCACCTGCCACAGCTTTGTTAGTGAACACATGGACAGCAGGGATGCGTGCGGGTGTGTGTGTGTGTGGGTGTGTGTGTTTATACAAGCTACACCAATACAGTCATATATTACGTGAACCACAAAAGTGATACTGAGATGTGTGTGTTTTGTGTGTGTGTTGTGTGTGTGTGTGTGTGTGTGTGTGTGTGTTGTGTGTGTGGATACAAGCTACACCAATACAGTCATATATTACATGAACCACAAAAGTGATACTGAGGTGTGTGTGTGTGTGTGGTGTGTGTGTGGTGTGTGTGTGGTGTGTGTGTGTGGTGTGTGTGGTGTGGTGTGTGTGTGTGTGTATAAACTGCTTAGTCACCTATCATTTCCCATCATGACACTCGTGCTGTTCCAAAACCTAGGGATCTGAAATGCACCCTTATAAGTGACTGATTTCAGAAGATTTTAGTAGCGGTGTGATACTAGTCTAAAAAGTCAAAAAAATCCATGTAAATGTTTTGATCACTACGCTTTGAGATCAGTGTTTCTTTGTCTGACATCTTCAAGTGTTGTTATCATTATTAATATAATAACATGTTTTTAATTTTATTATTTTATTCTTATTTTCTATTTCATATTTTATTTTATTTTATTTTGAACAATACTATTCAGAACAGAATTAAATCATATTTATAATCAACATTTCTTTTGCTTTGTTTGCCATCTTTACGTGATTTGATCACATTGCATTCTGTATATGAAGAAATGTTTCTTTCCTTTCTGGACACCAGTTTTTATGTTCTGTAATTTATTTATTTATTTTTTCATTTGTATTATTCTGTTATTTATGAAGTATTACATTCTTGTTTATTTTATTTTATTTTGATCTGTAAGTTTCAGGATTCAATTATTCGTATTTAGAATCAACAGCATTCTGAGATTTAAAAAAAAATGTATATTATATATAAATATATTTAATATATAAACATAACATATTTTTCAGAAATATATACATGCATGTGTTTGTATTTATATATACATAATAGATATACACAGTACACACACATATATCATGTGAACCAAAACTTTTACCTTGAATGCGATTTAATCGTTTGACGGCAATAAATTATATTTATTCATTGAATAATTGAATTATTCATATTTATAATCAACATTTATTTTGCTTTATCTGCTATTCAGTTGATTTAGTCACAATGCATTCTGGGATTGCAATAGATAAAAACAAAGCATTAACAGCCGTTAGATATGATGCCTTAAAATCTGTGGCGGCTGGTGCTAAAAAATATTGGGGGGGGCGCAAACAAACTGAAAGTACGGGCGATCTGGTCCAAGCTCCTTGATCTTTTTTTTTCTTCATCCGAACGCCTTGTGAAGGGTATTTTTGTAAAGATAAAACCGAATTGTCTTTCATCTGGAGATATTGCGCTTGCTTCCACATTAATTAGTACCTGTCTGTCAACTAACGAGCTGCTGCTGAGTGGAACGAGAGTCGTTGAGAACGGTCCAATCACATGAGGCCAAACATATAAAAACAATATTGATTCGCTCTAACAACAAAAGTGGGAGGAGCCTGCGCCCCAAGGACAATTTGAAACAAGCCAATTAGAGCTTAGCCTCAAATCACATGCTTTTGAAAAGTTTGTGTACCTACATACACACTCATTAGTCCGGCGCCACCGCACACAAATATGAAAGAAATATAGTTTAGATTTTTAGATTTTCAATAAATTATAATATAACTAACAGTAGAATACTATGACTAAATGATTTTATTTAGTTAATATTTGCGATATATTTGTTACTTATTGTTAACATGTTAAAGGGGGCTAAGTTTAAGGGGGGGTGGCGCCCCCTATTGACCAGCCGCCACTGGTTAAAACACAGCCTGTATGGCCTCGGTTTTGGAGCAGAGCGAGTCACGTTCCTGAGGTCAGTGTTCTCAGTGTCACATGACCATTCATAAAGAAAATCAGAAGTAAAATGTATCACTTCAAGGTTCTTTTATTCGTCACATACTCAATTATACAGGATATAATCAGTAGTGAAATGTAAATCAGGACAGCTCCGCTCAATGGACAGTGCAAAAAAAAGATACATAACACAAGAAAAAATATATATAAAGTAGATAAAAGCACAAGTTGAGCGGAGCCATCATAACGTCGACTGTACAGAGCAGCGCCGGAATCAGACATCACATCTCTTAATTGAGTCAGTGCTGTGTTTTTTCTAATGAAAATCACTTTGAACATTTTCATTATTTGTCCTTATCATGCACAAGCCACGCTGAGAGAAGGTCGTAGACGGCATGTAATTACAGCGCGGTTGGTTTTCTGCCACACCAGATAATTTAATCAACCCTTGTGCTTTTTCACAGGTTTTATTAGTGGCAGAATTCGACTGGACAGATGTGTCGGATTCTGTCCACGCTGAGAAGAAATATTAGAAGTTTTCCACGTGTTAAAATGTGACAGCATTACACATTTGGTGCCAAACTGGAAGGGAAAGCAGTAGTGTCATTTGTTTTCAGGTTTATGTTATTTGACAAGTACAGTAGCCACAGAAAGACACCTGCGCCACACTTAATGACATAATTTCATTGCATTAGGTAACAAAAGTCTATCTGTGCTGAAATGCTGCAGGAGCTTTTCTCTTCACTAACATCATTTCTGCTCAGTTTCTGTTAAAGATGGATGAAGTTATTTCTTCTCAGGTTCACATGATTCACAAGCTAAAAGTGGCACAACACTTTTGACTTCATTTTCAACACTTCAAAAGCAGCTATGAGTTGAATAGTGTATAATTCTGTTTTATTTCTCTCTCTTTCTCTCATAGGCTGGCATGACACTCACGTATGACCCAAACACAGCTGCTATGCAAAATGGGTACGAGACGAGTATTACTGTAGCATTATTTATACACTATTGTAGTATTTATTAGTGTTTTGAATTAGCTTTTATTCTTAGATTTCATCTTTTCATTTTCATTTTAGTTCATGTTTTAGCAATTATGTGCTTTATTTATTTTTGTTATTTCTATTAAGCTTTTATGTCATTTTAATGCTTCTGCATTTCAAATGTTTTAGGTTCCTATTTGTTTAATTCGGCTTTATTTTAAATGTAATTTTAGTAGTTTAGTTAATTTTTAAATGTAGTTTAAGTTTAGTAAATATTAGTAATTTGATACAATTTCTGTATTTTTATTTGGGATCATCCAGTCATTACATTTTATTTTTCCAGCTGTATTTTATTTTATTTGTTATATTTTATTTTATTTGTTTATTTGTTTTTAGTTGCCAAAGCAACATTTCTAATTTTAATTTAAGTTTTTAAATGTTTTAAATATTTAGTTTCATTATTTTCAAATCTATTTTTTATTTGATGGCATTTTATTTTATTTTTAGATGCCAAATCAACATTTCTAACTTTCAAAAAAAAATTTTTTAAATTAAGTTTTACATTTTTTGTTTCATTATTTTCAACTCTATTTTTGCTTAAAGGGTATATTTTATTTCATTTTTTATATATATATTTCAGTTAGTTGTCAAGGCAACACATTTTTTTAACTTCACATTTTTCATTTCATTATTTTCAGCTTTGTTTTTCAATTAATAAGAACAATTTTGAATAGTTGTAGTTAACAATAACAACCCTAGAAAGAGATGTATCTACAGATTCATACTGCAAATACTGGAATGAATGAATTCTATTGATATAATTACATAACAAGATATCTTAGAATGCAGCTTAATCATACTCAAGGTTATCATGCTATAATTACCACCTGATTGCGTAAATATACCGATTTGATCTCTCTACAGATTCTATCCGACCGCCTACAGTATTGCCAACAGAATGATCTCACAGACCCCCATGTCTCCGTACATCTCCCCTACATACCAGGTAACACAACATCAAACTCTACTGCTCACGGACCGAAGGAGTCTCCGAGATGATGCATCAGAACGGTCTTAAGGGACACTGATATCTGTATTCTGTTGTTCAGGTACAGAATCCATCCTGGGTCACCCATCAGCCCTACATCTTGCAGCATCCGGTGAGTCTCTGATTGTCCTGAGCAGTGTGTGTTTGTGAGGAATGACTGCTCATAGACTGAGAGTGTGGGCGACGGGAACAGAGAGAGTCCAAACAGACAAACTAAAGCAGAAACCACAGCAATTTATGGATTCATTCGGAGTAATCTTATGCCAAGTAAAATCAATAATAGGGATGTAGGTTGGCACAGTATTAAAGAATCAGCAAAGGTATGCATGCAATCAGAGAAAAGAGTCTGACGTTTACATTTATATAACAAAAATTAGTAATAAGATAAGTGGATGTACTAATAACTGTAACATTTTTTATTTAATTTTTTAAGTTTATTTAATTGATATTTTATTCTTTTCTTTTTTATTGTGTATTTTTTTAATTATTTAAATATAAATAAATACATAATAAATATCAAAACTATTTAAAAAATTAATAACAAAACTCATGAATGTGTCTTTATTAATTAAAGGCTGTCGTATGAACAACCGGTTGGAAATTAGGCAAATTTGCGTTTATGCGTTTATGTAACCTTATCAACATTGCTGTGAAAATATAATATTATTTTATTTTACTATTGGATATGTATTTTGTAGTTAATATCAAAATCCTAGGATACAAAACTGTTTCGTTACTTGAAATAAAATGAAATTATGAACTGAAATCAAATCATTTTTGTTTAGTTTATCTTCAAGTAATAAAATAACTAAAACTAAATAAATTAAAACAAATAAATACAAATGTATAAAAACGATATACATATATATGTGACAAAAATACACAACAAAATTACCAAAACTTTAACCAAAAAGTGAAGTGAAAACAGAAAATACACAAATAAAATCCAATTCAGAATATGAACAGATCAATGATACTAAAATAGCATTGCTCCAAAGAACAGACTCCTTGATTTAGTCGGATATTTCATTCAGTAGTTTCATTGTTCGAGAAGCTGCTTTTAGAAGCAACGTTGCCTAAAGCAAACTGAAACAGTTAACATTTTGTCCTTGATAACATGTGACGTGTGTTTCCTACTTCTGAAGAACAGCAGCGGCCGTCACTGTTGTGCAGGAAACACTGGTGTGAGTGTGTGTGTGTGTGTGTGTGTGTGTGTGTGTGTGTGTGTGTGTGTGTGTGTGTGTGTGTGTGTGTGCATTAACACTGAATCACACCCATATACTGGGTTAGTGTGTGTGTGAGAGAGAGAGAGAGCGAGAGAGAGTGTGTGTGTGTGTGTGTGTGTGTGCATACATGCATTAACATTGAATCACTCCCAGATACTGGATTACTGTATGTGTGTGAGATCAGTGATGGTAATAATTGAAGCTGCATGAATGACTGTCATACAGGGAAAGTCTAAATGAGACTCAGTGTGTGTGTGTGTGTGCGCATGTGTGTGTGTGCGCATGTGTGTGTGTGTGTGTGTGTGTGTGTGTGTGTGTGTGCGCATGTGTGTGTGTGTGTGTGTGTGTTTGAGAGAGAGAGTGAGAGAGAGAGAGAGAGTGTGTGTGTGTGTGTTTGTGAGAGAGAGAGCGAGAGAGAGTGTGTGTGTGTGTGTGTGTGTGTGTGAGAGTGTGTGTATGTGTATACATGCATTAACACTGAATCACTCCCAGATACTGGATTACTGCGTGTGTGCGTGTGTGTGATCAGTGATGGTAATAAGTGAAGCTGCATGAATGACTGTCATACAGGGAGAGTCTAAATGAGACTCAGTGTGTTTGTTTTCGAGAGGGTGTGTGTAACGTGTATCAGTGATGTGTGCTGTAATGACTGGTGTGAGTCAGGACGTATAGAGCTGAGTGTCGTTAATCAGAAATGAGGAAACTGTGGCATTTAAAGGCCAGTAATGGCACTGATGGCTCAGAGATTTACAGAGTCTGACTCACAGCGTAAGAAACCAGGACTCATCACACACGTCCCAGAGAGCCCTAGGGCGCTCCAATCGCCTGCCAAGTGGGCTTTATAGGGTGTTAGGCCATGTTAAAAGAGATCATACTCTCAAATAAATTACATTTACTTCATATTAAACATCACAAGCTTAATTTATCCCAAATGTAAAAGAATACCGTGGTATTACTAGTATTAGTTTGGTAAACAAGCAAAGAATATATACATCCAAGCATTAAGTTGCTTGTTTTTAAGCTTTATATTTATATAAGTTTTATTTTATTTCAGCTTTATTTTATTGACAACAAATTTAAATAATCATAGTTTTAGAGAATGATAACGACACTGAAAATATAATGTACATCAGCATACTGCAAATGCTTGAAAATACATAATTCACACATGTTTAGTAAAATAATATTATTTATTTATTCATGTTTATTTTAGCCAAAGCAACACATTAAGTCTGTTTTTATCTAATATTTATCATTTTTATTTTATTTCAGTTTGAGTTAATGATAACAACACTGAAAATGCATTCACATTACTGCAAATGCTTGAATACATAGTACACACACATATCGAGTAAAATAATCATACTTATTGTATAATGTATTGTATAATTTGTATTGTATATTTAGATTTTTTATTTATTTAGATGTATTTCAAACTGGCCAGTTCTAAAAGTTAATGTATGTATGTGCCTTGCTTTTTCTTGCTAAATGAATAAATGTGCTGTAACTCCCCCGTTGTGTCGTAGGGAGCAGTGCTATCGCCCTCTATAGATCACTCCATGTCCCTGCAGCAGGCGTCCATGATGGGTCCTCTTGCTCAGCAGATGAGTCACCTCTCGATGGGCAACGCGGGAACGGTGAGCACCATCAGCACTTGAGTGCTTACATATGTGTTGTGTTGTTTCTTCGAGATCGGCAAAATCATTTCCAGCTGTTAAAGTCTGTGTCTGTGAATGCAGACAGAATGCAAAGGCTGTGTACAGTGCATGCTGCCTACTATTTTTTAAACTGTGAAACAGTAGGTGCTTTATATATATTAATATATATATATGATTTTTTTTATGGTAAATAAATTGCTGTCACATGGCTTCATCACATTGCATATGAATGGCAGTTAAATAAAAAGTTATTTTGCATTTTAATTAAACTTGCATAATGTACTAACATTTGGCTACCCAAATAATGAATCAAAATAGAATTATTAAAATGCACATGCAATATTATTTTTGTCATAGTCACAGGGATAGTTTTCATTTTGCATTTTTTCCTAAACTTTCCTAATTTTGTAACATTTGGCAACCCCAAATGTTTGACAACCCCAAATAAGGAATAGAAATATTGAAATATTGAAATTCAATTGTGATATTATTTGTCAAGTGCATTGAGTCAAGTGAGTGCATTTGCATTATGGGGTCGTTTTTTATGCAGTGCACATTATTGTATACTGCACATTTTGGTAAATGCATTAGGTCCGAATATGCATGCATACAAATGTGCATGCTGTGCACAGTATAGTATGCTATTTCTAGCAAGCTGCATGACAAAACTTGAATGCCACCTACTGGTGAATAATCAAATTACAATTAAAATATTAAATGGAAAAACATTTTCTGTACGTAATGAAAAATGTAAAGTTTTATGTTGGAAATTTTAGTGTAATAATATTTTTTGTGTTACAAAATACACATATCATTGTGCATGAACTGGACAAAGGCTGCACAAATGTATACATCAAACACATGCAGGCAACACATGACTCATGCACAACTCAGCAGAAATGCACAAAAGCAAGCAAATATAAAACTGCTGACAGAATGAGAGCACAAAGCACAGCGTGTGCATATGTTGGTGTGTTCATGTGAATCTCTCTCGTCTCTCTCTGTGTAGTATATGCCAGCCAGTCCAGCTCTCCAGGGGCCGTATATCTCTCCATACACTCACATGCAGACCACCGCCGTCTCAGTAGAGGTGGGTTCATGACAAGAAAACTCTTTCCCAGACACAGGTTCAACCTCATCCTGTACTGAAGAACTTCTTGCATTGACGATCCTCATAAATGGAGAAAAGTTCAGGAACTTGTGCAGCTGTGCTGAAATGTTCTGGAGTGAATCGCACTAAACCTGTGAAGAACTAATCACTTAACTTCTCTCTAAAGCAAACAAAATAAATTAAATGGAATATTTGGGAAGAAAATAAAGATTTTTAGGAACATCGTTTTTTTTTTTTTTTACACTGAGATTATCTTCATGCACTTTCTCCCTAAATATTCATTACTGTGATGCATAATAATAATAATATAACAATAATAGTAATATTTAAATTGAAGTATTTATACATTATGGTAGTAGTTTATGCATTGCCTAATATATAAAATAATGCATTTAATTTCCAGTATAATAAATTAATAATAATAATAAATGTACAGTATTTTTACAGTAATACAGAAAATACTCAATTTGAATCTAGTATTATTTTATTTTTTAGGGCTGATGACATTTTACGCTGTAAGATTATTTTCATGACACTTAAGCTAATTCTCCCTAAATCCTCATTACTGTTATGCATATTAATAATGATAACTATAACAGTAAATTATTATTTAAATGTAACTATTAAAGTATTTATATTTTGTAGAATTGTGGGTTTTGCCTTTAATTTCTATTCATTTCTGCAATAAAATATTAAAAACAAATATTCTAATGATAAAAAATAAATTACTGTATTATAATCATTTATTCTTACAGTTAAACAGATTATTTGTATGCAAATTAAGCACATTCTCCCCAAATCCTTATTTCTCTGATGCATAATAATAATAACAATAACAACAATTAAATTGAAGTATTGCAATTAAATTATTATTTATTTTTACGTTATGTTTTATAGTAATACATAAAAAAACTGAAAGTGAAATCTAATGTTATCTTATTTTAGGGTGAAATATGAATATGTTTTGTGACACTCATCCCTAACAGTGCATGTAATCATTGAAAGATGTGAAGAAAACTACTTTCAGATTTATATTAGATTAGCTCTGCAGATCTCTGATGTGATTTGAACTTTCATGATTTGTGCTGGTTGTGATGTTTGGTGCATAAATGCAAGAAAATAATCCACATGTTTTGTTGTAGGAGAACAGTCCACAACCTCAGGTGGACTCGTCCAATGATCATTCACCTTATACCTATCAGCAGGCCAAGTGATGAGGAGGTAAAGAAAGCACACCTGTCCACACATATACATCACCACGTACCTGCACATGTGTGTCATTCTACCGCGAGCTCTTGGGACCCAGGGGAAGAAACGTTTTCCTGATTTAAAATCGATTTTATTAAGGTTAATATGTACAGGAAACCATTTTAACATTAATACAAATATACATTGATCAGGACTAGTGTTATTATAGTTAAGTAAAAAATAAAATCATTAAAAAAAATTGCTTTAAATAAAATAATGAACTAAAATAAAATATACAAAATGTTTTACATTTCAGCTGTTTTTACAAAAATCCTAAATATATATTATATATATATAATATAAAAATCAGGACTAAATAATAAACTTGCTGTTCCTCTTATCTTGAGTTTTTGGAACTTGTCATCCATGTTTAAAAGCCGAAGAGAAGTGAAACCCGAATGTATCTGGTATGTGTGAAAAGCTCAGGATGTCCTGTTGAAGATGCACCAGGACTCTATGTATATTCTCAGAGACCTTCACTAAACAAGCGTCCTCTACAGAAGATCAAAATGTCTTTCTGGGCTCCCGGAGGATGAAACCTTGTGCAGGATTCTTATCTAAACGTTGAGAGGTCATTTCAAGTGTTGCTGCATTATTGGTTTACGTGTTTGAAATGATTGTCTTGGAGTGTAAACCGATGCGATAGCAGTTTGAGTGATTCTGTGTCAGCTGCAGTCCAGCTTTTCTGATCCTGATCCGTGTGTCGTGTCTGAATTAACGGGATAGTTCACCCAAAAAATACAATTCTGTCATCATTGACTCATTCCAGACTAGTGTTATTCTCTCTCGTCAGAGATTTGTTTATCCGTGCAGTGATAATGATGCTGATTCATGTTGTTGAGATCCAAAAAGCATCATAAAATAGTCAATAGAGCTTATTCGTTTAGACTGAGCTGTTAAATGAGTCACATGACACATCGTTTTTCAGTTTAACATAAAACATCAAATCCAGTCATTTTGTATCAGTATACTATTATAGATTTTGAAAATATTTGTAATTTAAAAAAAAATTCTGTTAATTTTAGTTTTGTGTGTTTTGTAATTTTTATTAGATTCTGTTGTTTTTAAATATATCTATATTGTTTTAGTTGTTGTTATTTTAGAACATTAAATTGAGAAATGTTGCCTTGGAAACAAGCTGAAATACAATAAGTTTATGTTTTTTAGTTAGTTCTATAATAACCCTGCTCAGATCTAAAATGGCTGTTTGTGAGAAATTGGTCTTTGGTAAAAAAACATGATGGAAAATATATCAAATGTCTCTTTTATTTTATTCTCGTGATCAAATCTGTATTTTCAGCATCATTCCTCCAGTCTTCAGTGTCACGTGATCTTCAGAAATCATAATAATATACTGCGAAAGAAACATTTCTGATTATTATCAAGTCGTGCTGCTTCATAATTTTTGTGGAAAATAGTTTTTTCGGAATTCTTTGATGAATAGAACGTTCAAATGAACCGCATTTATTTAAAATACAAACATTTTTTAACATCATATATGTTTTTAACTGTCACTTTTGACTTTTAAATGTTCAAATTTGGACACGCAGTTGATTTGTTGTTGTTTCTATGGCAGGGTTGTCGGGGTTCGAGAGAGAAGGAGACGATGCTAAATCAATAACAGCTTCCTTTGAAGGACCGGCTCTACCGATGAATCCACATTTTGCACAGGTTCTACGATGAGTTCCTCGGTTTTATAATAAAACTACTTCAACTATTTTGGTATAAGTTCCATTAGGTGCAAATCAAGGATTCATTTCATCAGAGGATGCTATAACGCAGAAAAACAAATGAAATGGGAAGAAACAGTTTTATTTTACTAAGGAAACAACGCTTATTTTTTACCAAGGATCGTCACATAGATGCAGGAACTTCATCGTGCATGGAGATTCTTCTTATTTTTATGATTTCAGATTGTTTTCTCTCTTTCTCTTCTTTTGTACTGAAACAGATGTTTGTTTTTAGAGATATATCAGCCGGACATCCTGAGAAAGATTGCGTTTGTGCTTGCGGTGTGAGTGTCGTTGATGTGTTTTTGTTGTGTGCTTCATCTTCGGTCTGACCGATATCTGTCCGTCTTATACGATTTGCCTTAAACTCTTTCCCGTACAGTAGCCGAAGAAAAGACGTCCGGCTGCTGCCTTGTAAATCAGCTGAATAGGGCTTTTTTAGCATCTCGCAAAGGAACGTTTCCGCCGCGCTTGGATTTCGGTGTTTTGCTTTTTCCGATCTTTTAGAGTGATAACGTTGATGGAGTTTTAATAGGATTTAATGTTTTTATAATCAGAGGCGACGACAAGCCTTTGGTTGTTTGAATGTGGTAGAAATTCTGCTGAACGATCACATTTTTGATAATTGCCTTTTCGTTTATAAATCTCGGTGTTGTAGTTTAGCTTTAGATGAACTCCTGTGGGAGGGGGAGGGGCTTTGACCCGTATTCTAATGAGGGGGCGGGAGGGAGGCGTGGCCTGTCAGTCAGATCGAATATCATTCAGAGTGCAACCTCCCGTGACAACTTTCAGCAGCGGGCTTCTTCGAGAGGTGAATGTGTAGATTTTAGTGCTCGTTTTACTATAGCAGGCAAACAAATCTCAGCACTTTCAAGTTTACTTCACCAAAGACAGTCGGCAAGCGGATCGCACGCACGCACGTCTTTTCTCTCGAGGCGGGCCACGCTGAGACTTTATAACAGGCTGGGTTGCAGTTGTGGAGAATGTGCCTTCTTTGTACATATGCATTCAGCTGTCTTTAGTTGGCGAGGTGCGGACAACGATTTGAAGGACGATTTGGATCCAGCAAGTGCCACAAACTAAACAAAGACATCACTACAGAGCGGAGACAACTGAAACTAAAACGCGTAACGAGGACAGGTTGAAACGGCGGCTCCGTCCCGAAACCTTAGTGAGCTGCCTACATAGGCTCAACTCATTCATTCTACATGCATCATACAAATAGTCTTTTGCATTGGCACGTTTGAGGTCAAATTACAGTGCAAAGCACAGAAAAATATTAGCTTTTAATTGAATAAATTATACGAATTTTGGGATGGATTTTTCAAGTAATGCACTTACTGTCTATGCACCGTATTTCGTCACACTGTGTTAAAATTGCATTGTTAAGAGGGGAAAAACAGATAATTCACAGTTGTATTGTTACGTTCTGAAATAATGTAAAATACAGGTGCATTATAGAAGTTGTTTTGGTATATATAAGTCACACCGGGTCAAAATTACATTGTTGAGAGAAGAAAAGACATAGATAAGTCACTGTTTTATTCTTAAATTGAGAAATAATGTAAGAATTCAGACAACAGATTCAGAAGAGGAATGAAAAATCATGTATGAAACAAATATAAGTTATAGCTGCATTCATTCTAAACATCAAACATGAAACTCCAACCAACATGTTTTGCATGCTTGACGTTAATTGCATCATATTAATTATATATATACACACACGCTACATGATTCAGGTAATTAAAAAAAACAGATTTTCTGAAAAATACATTTGGCAGCTCACTAGGTTTTAGGACACGGCCTTTAAAATAATTCTCGCATCCATTAGAGGAAAACATTTTTAGTTTCTTTTAAACTCACGGTATAGTTTATTAAGGCTTTATTCATTAATTTGTCTTCCAAAAGACTGTTGTTGACTGGTTATCTACCTCAGAGTTTTGTTGTCCTCTGTTTTGATTGGTCGGGCAGCAGGTTCAGCCCGCCCCTCCAGACCAAACGGCCAGCTCTGGAGCGGCCCACGTACACTTGATTTCTTTCAGGTTTTTTGTTTTGAAATACTTTAATCCTCTTCTTCTTCAAACAGAAACGTTTTTTTTATTCTTATCGTTATAAGGAAAGTTGTGCGTTGAACGTGTCGTGTCGTTTAGCATTCAGATTCGTCGTTTCGAAAGCAAAAAAACTGCTGCTTTTCATCACAAGATATTCCAGAAGTCCATAGGAAGTAGACAAGAAAGTGCACGCGAGAGAGAGAGAGACGGAGCCAATGAGAACCAGCGATGCTGAAAGACACCACTGTTGTGTGGAAGCTCGTTTCTGCCACGGAATCAAAATAAAAATCACAATTCTGACTTTTTACAGAGTTTACATTCTGTTTTCGTTTCCGCCCCAGAATTGCACCTTTTTATCTCAGAAATTTGACTATCTTTGAATTGAGATTTTTGTTATAAATCTGATTAGTTTTTCTCAGAATTGCACGTTTATATCTTGCAATTTCAAATTATACTTTTTTTCTTTGCATTTTTAGTTTATAATCTCAGAATTCTGTTATTGTTTTTTCCGCTCCCAGGAAATAAAAGATAAAAAAGGCAATTGTGCCTTTTTATCTCACAATTCCGTGTATTCTTTTTTCATAATTGTACGTTTAATTCTCGTAATTCTAACTTTTTCCTCAGAACTCAGAGATGAGTTTGCATCTTGTAATTGTAACTATTCTTCTTAGAATTCTGAATTTGTCATGAAATTCTTTCTTTTTTTCCACCACAGAATAAATAATCACACATTTTTTTTATCTCACAGTTTTGACTTTATATCTTGCCTTTGTGTTTTACCCAGAATTGTGACTTATAATTTGTTTCCATCATGGAACAAAAAATGTATTATCTCACAAGTATCTCGCAATTCTGACTTTTTTCTTGCAAGTCAGAATTCTGAGATAATAAACACATCTTTTTAAACAAATAAATATCAGAATTGCGAAATTGTAAGATATAAATTTGTAACTTCAAGAAAAAATGATAAACCGTTAGGAATTAACAAATAAATAAATTGTGAGAAAATAAGTCGCAATTTCTTTTTTTTTTTGATCCCGTGCATGAAACCCGCTTCCATACTGTTGCTTTCGGACCGGGTCCAGACAGACTTTTAGCGGCGTAATCCGCGGTGCTCGGCCATTCTTGTCCATTCTTGACGTGCATGTGTGAGTGTGTGTGTGTTTATGTGGTTTATGAGGACACAAATGTGTATAATGACATGGGTATGACATAGGTATTACAAGGAGAAGGTGATTTATGAGGACATTTTCAGTGTCCCCATCATTTAAAACGCTTATAAATCATACAGAGTGAGTTTTTTTGAGGGAAAATAGAAATGCACCGTCTCCTGTGAGGGCTAAGTTTAGGTGTAGGGTAGGTGTAGGGCAATAGCACATACAGCTTGTACAGTATAAAAACCATTACGCCTATGGAAAGTCCCCGTAAACCATAAAAACCAACATGTGTGTGTGTGTGTGTGTGTGTGTGCGTGCGTGCGTGCGTGTGTGTGTGTGTGCGTGTTTGTGTGTGTGTGTGTGCGTGCGTGTGGTGTTTGTGCGTGCGTGCGTGCGTGTGGTGTTTGTGCGTGCGTGTGTGCGTACGTGTGGTGTTTGTGCGTGTGTCTGAGCATGCGTGCGTGCGTGCGGTGTTTGTGCGTGCATGTTTGTGTGTGTGTGTGTGTGTGTGTGGGAGCGTGCGTGCGTGCGTGTGTGTGTGTGCGTGTGTGTGTGTGTGTGGGGGAGCGTGCGTGCGTGCGTGCGTGTGTGCGTGTGTGTTTCTGTGGAGTTCTTGTGTGGCTCATGCTGCTAGTAACATCCGAATCCGAAGTGCCAATCTGTGTCTGGGTCAAAGAGTTGGAAAGACTTGTTGTGCTGAGAGAAATTGCTCATGAATATGAAAAATCATGTACTAGACAGCCATTAAATTATATGAAAAAAGTAATAATTTATGAAGAGAGACGTTTTGTACAGACTGTTTGAAAAAACAATTAAAAGATTTTGATAGAGATGTCTATATGAGAGTTGATTTAGTCATTTCTTTCTCTCTGTTGTACATGTGCCGCACTTGCCAGTGGTATCGTGTATGTTTTATGTTCCTGTATGGTTTATTTTCTGAGTGTTTGTTTAAGCCAAAAAAGCTTTTTTCCCCTTTGTTTCCAGTAGATTGTTAATTAAGCTTTATTTCTGTTCATTTCTTTGAGAACTTTTGAATAAAAATACATTTTTGTTTTACTCCTGTCGTGTCTTTCATTGCAGAGCAAACGTTTGAGAACATTCCTGCATTATTTAGCTTTAGAAATGATATCATAAGCTTATCTATTTGACAGTAATAGAAATGCGGTTTCTGCTTTAATGATAGCAGCACGTGTGTTACATGAACTAAACCTGATGAATATGTTCTCCAGAAACATCTGAGCTTCTCTACAGAGTCACATGACACTGGTTTAGTTACACAAGTGATCGAGAAATAGAGTAGATATTATGTCTTTATTTTAAATAACTTTCTTTTACCATTACATTTTTTTAAATAGTGTTACATATTTTAAATTTTGTTTTTCTATTTTATTTAAATAGAAAAATGAATCTATTTTCAACATATCGATCTTAAAATATCTATATAATATGGAGATTAATAAAATATTAAAAAGTCCTGGACTTGAATATGTTTCTAGTTGTCTGTAGCTTGAAATACAATTTATTGGTGTAGATGGATTTATGCATGCATAATTAAGTGTTCCTCTTTCAGTCTGTAATCAGTGCGGCTGGGATTTCCACAGGTTTATTCTGTTTCAGAGTTATTAAAAAATGAAACATTATGATTTCTGCTTTATACAGCGCTGCAGACGGGTTTCAGAGGCATAAATGCCATTCATTTCTTCCATCTAGATGAATTTTGACAATAACACACTGCACAAAACCTTTCTTTGAATATTGTTATATTGAGCTAAACTGGAATTATGCTCTATAGAATCAACAAAAGGTGATATAAGAGATCATTTAGGCAATACAGACTAAATCGATCATGCTACAGAACTAGTTCTTGGTAATTGATTGGATACAGAATAATAAGTTGAGGTGAGATGAAGCTGTTTGTCTGGTGACCAGCAGGTGTCAGTGTTTCAGTCTCAGCATCATTTGTGTTCAGTGTTCATTCCCAAGTGCACTACATTCCCACACTACAGGACATTTACTACAGGAGCAACCTGGGTTTCATTTCTTCATTTTATTAAGAGAATAAGGAATAGAAGCTGCTATTTGTTGCTTCAGATCAATTAAAGCACCTGCAACACTTTACAGAGTCTTTTTATATAATGCATTCTGAAAGTAGTTTTAATGCAGTAATTATGCACCTTAAAATGCATTGTATGATTTCATGAATAATTGTAACCACAGTTATAATATATTAGAATAGCATCATTTTTTTATTGTTACACCTTTAGAAAGTATAATGCGTTAAAGACACATGACAAACAGCCCTTCAAATATTATAATGCATTTTATCTCTGGTTATAATTATATATGAGAGGTATAATGCATTACAATGTACATTATCAATATCTTTATAATGCATTAAGTGTTCCAGCTGTGTGAGCGTCAGTCATGCAGGTGTTTCTGAGGAACAGTTGGATTTGTGCAGTTTGTAACAGAACAGCAACACTTTATGGACGACTGTTTCGTGAACCTAAGAGAGAGAGGAGGTCATTCTGACGTTGCTCTGACAATCTGTTCTGACGTGGTTTGTGAATATCTGGAGTGACAAACTGATGCACAGCATCTTCTCTAGCTGGATCCGATTCTTGTGTTTCATGCAAAAAAAATGTGTGTCGAGACTTTTTGTCTAAATCAGTTGAAGAGGAGGTGTGTGTGTTTGGGGGGGGGTGGGGGGGGGTATGGAAATACACACAGTTTGTGTATAAAGTTCATTAGAAATATTATAGACTCTTAAAAGGAAAGGAAAGGAAAAATGATTTTGGTAATACATCTGGTAAAATCCCATTTGCCTGTATATCTGATTTACCCACTCATAGAGAATTACACAAATCAGTGGCTGTTCCTGTTCCTCCTTCCAGGGCTGTTTGTCTGTTTAAAAATCAACCAGGACACCCAAGAAAACACTTTGCATGACCCTAACTATAAGCCAGAACACACTGCAACCAACTCGCAAGGCCTAAATCTCTTCAAAACTCTTCCAAATAATTATTTGTACTGCAAAGCTTGATGAACTGATACTGTGAGCACTTCCACAATGCAGTGCTGCATTCTGAACAACTGGAGAATAAAGAGAAAATACAGAGTGTAATTCAGCTTCTTCTGCTCTCAGATGCCAGCAGAACAAGCGCTGCAAATATCTTCAAGAATGATGAATCAAACACTGATTCAGCAGATCATCAGCAGAGACTGCAAGATGAACCGGGAGTTTTTCTTATCAACCCTCGAAGAGTCAGTCCAGCAAATGTTCTGTTGCTTCAAGGGATGATATAAAAAAACACCCGTTTCATCGTGCAGTCTCTGATCTGCTGAATCAGTGTTGAATCAGGAGTCTTTGAGGAGAAGCACTGAAACTGTGCAGCGATGAGAAGTTTGATCCGCATCAATCCGTGCCGCAACAGCGACATCTACAGAGTACAGACCTTACATGACATCCACTATGGCAAGCCGTTTTGACTTTTATTCATTCTCAGAATATGAATTCTTGATATCAACAATTCAATTTTCACTAGTTAAAATGCTTATTCTTGATATCAGGAATTTGACTTCTACTAGTAACAATGGCTATTCTTGGTATCAAGAATTAGCATTTTAACTAGTGAAAATTGAATTGTTGATATCAAGAATTCATATTCTGAGAATTAATAAAAGTCAAAACGGCTTGCCATACATCCACCGTTTTTAGTGTCTCACATGATATCTGAAAGAAACTAATTAAATTAAAATATAAAAAAATACTGCTACGTTAAGCTACACTTATCAATTTCTTTTAGTTTAACTTTAAAACTTAAAAATTTTATACAAATATATAGACACATTTTTGTTATAAAAATAATACAAACTCAAATGTATAATAGTATCATACTAATATTATGAGTTATTTTAGTTTTGATGTTGGAATTTGGTCTGTTCTGAAGACACTTTTTAAGTTTGTGGTCAATAATATTTTTCATTTAATGGTAGCACTTTATTTTATGGTGTTCTTGTTACACGTTACATGTACTTACTATTATAATAACAATTAACTATGCATAATTTCATGATAATCATATAGTAAGTACAACACGAACTCCGGAAATGTTGGGACGTTTTTTACATTTTAATAAAATGAAAATGAGTTTCATGAAAAAGACTTTCAAATTTCATGAGCCAATATTTTATTCACAATAGAACATAGATAACATAATAAATGTTTAAACTGAGAAATGTTATTCACAAAATGAGCTCATTTCAAATTTGATGCCTTCTAAAGGTCTCAAAATAGTTGGGACGGGGACATGTTTACCATGGTGTAGCATCTCCTCTTCTTTTCAAAACAGTTTAAAGACTGGGCATCGAGATTATGAGTTATTTTAGTTTTGATGTTGGAATTTGGTCCTATTATTGCTTGACATTGGTTTCCAGCTGCTGAAGAGTTTGTGGTCATCTTTGACATATTTTTCGTTTAATGAAGCACCAAATGTTCTCTGTAGGGGAAAGATCTGGACTGCAGGCAGGCCAATTCAGCACCTGGACTCTTCTACTACAAAGCCATGCTGTTGTAATAGCTGCAGTATGTGGTTTTGCAGTGTCCTGCTGAAATACACGTCATCTGGAGGGGAGCATATGTTGCTCTAAAACCTTTATATACCTTTCAGCATTCATAATGCCTTCCAAAACATGGAATCTGCCCTTAACGTATGCACTTATACACCCCATACCATCAGAGATGCTGGCCTTTGAACTGAACGCTGGAGGGTCTCCCTCCACTTTAGCCCGGAGGACGCGGCATCCGTGATTTACAACAAGAATGTCAAATTGGGACTCGTCTGACCATAGAAAACTTTTCCACTTTAAAACAGTCCATTTTAAATTAGCCTTGGCCCACGGGACATGACAGCGCTTCTGGACCATGTTCACATATGGCTTCCTTTTTACATGATAGAGCTCTAGTTGGTATCTGCAGATGGCACGGCGGATTGTGTTTACTGACAGTGGTTTCTGGAAGTATTCCTGGGCCCATTTAGTAATGTCAATGACAGAATCATGCCGATGAGAGATGCTGTGTCGTCTGAGGGCCCAATTTAAAAAAACTTCCCAACAGAGCACGGGCATCCATCATTTGGTTTGTAAGGTCTTCGGCCTTCTTACATGTATAATTACCCTTACACACAGAGATAACAAGGACACCTTCTCCAGTTAACCAACAACAGTCTCTGAATCTTTTGATGATTTACAAATGTTATGTACTGTAGATGACGAGATTTGCAAAGCCTTTTCAATTTGATGTTGAGGAATGTTGTTTTCAAAAGTATTCCACCGTTTTTCTACGGACAGATTGGAGAGCCTCTGTCCATCTTTACTTCTGAGAGACTCTGCCTCTCTATGACATCCATTTTATAGCTAATCATGTTACAGACCTGATGTCAATTAACTTAATAAGTTGCTAGATGTTCTCCCAACTGAAACTTTTCAAAATGTCTTGCTTTTTCAGCCCTTTGTTGCCCCGTGCCAACTTTTTTGAGACCTATAGCAGGCATTAAATTTGAAACGAGCTCATTTAGTGGATAAAAGTGTAATATTATTTCTGTTTAAACATGTGTTATGTTCTGTATGTTCTATTGTTAATAAAATATTGGCTCATGTGATTTGAAAGTCTTTTGGTTTTTATTTTATTCAAATTAAAAAAAAACTTCCCAACAGTTCCGGAATTTGGTTTGTACATGGTTAATTAATATTACTCAGTTCTTACATCTATAATTACACTGTAACAAGGACACCTTCAAATAAAGTGTAACCAACAACAGTATTTCCATTTGCTTTTACAAATGCTCTGATATCCGCAGACACTCACCACCCAGTTTTACACAAGATCTACTCTATCCTTCAAAACCTTTCTTCAAAAATATAAAGATGAAGAAGAAGCTCTCAGCACAATGTTGTATTAGTAATGCTGAGCTGGCAAT
>CM049874.1:2987563-3045063 GCA_027474115.1 Schizopygopsis malacanthus | reverse complement strand
CATCAAGCTTATGGGTTTACCTTCATTATAACGTGTGCAGGTGAACTTGTGAAATATGTTTTACAGTGAAATGATAGCAAGGCAAGTACAAATCTGAACTATCCGGATCGGATCCTTATGGTTGAGTGCAGAGTTTATTTTCATGGAGCACGTCTCTCTCTGTGTCTCGCAGAAGATGTCTTTAGGTGGCATGATGATAACGGCGTGTTGCGCTACAGTAACTGGGAGGACGGCGGCTCTGATGAGACCGATCTGCCTCTCTTGGACACGTGTGTCGTTCTTCACTCCATCACGGGTTTGTGGGAAAACGTCAGCTGCACGGAAGAACCTGAGAACGGAGTGGTGTGTAAGACGAGTAAGTTCACAATCTCTGGATTAGCACAACTATACCTATTTAGTGTTTTATTATGCGCTGTGTTTGTTTTACATTTTCATTCAAATTATTAGTAATTTGTCCCTCCGTAGTTTTGCAGTTGCTAGTGTAGATGTTCATCATAAATACCGAAATACAATTACTTGTGCACTGCTAAAATAAGGTATACTAATAAGACACTCAAAATGTACTATACATAACATTGTAGGTGTTCTGTATCTTTATAAATATAATCGTTTATGCAAAGCCAGACTCTAACACGAAATAATTTGACCTTCGATCTTTGTGATTTGTTTTTCAGAGGCAGTCTGGATAAGCCCACCTAGTAAGGATTCATTTTGCAATGTTTTCTTGCTATTATATATGTACAGAAAATCTTCTAAGAGACATTGTTACGATCTTTATTATTCCAGAAGTATGGATTAAGTGATTAAGTGATTAAGATTGCGATGAGGGTCAAGATATAGTAGGCTAATGACCATGTACACAGAGTAGGTGTTCTGATCCAATTGGTTTTAATGCTTCAATTTAAGCCGAGGTGAGCTATATACAATGCTAGGTTGTAAGACACGCAAAATCCCCGCGATTAATTAACCCAACCGCTGGGTTACGACCCAGGATCTGAGTAACACAAAAAAAAGATAAAAAACTACATAGATCCAAACATTGAAATTACTATAGGACCCTCTAACCTAACTTAACCCAGCATAAAAATGTAGAAACAAACCCGAGGATCTTCAGCGTAGGCTGCGCCTTGCACACTAAACTTTTCACATTTCTAACTTTTAATAACAGGAAAAAATACAAATGTCGGCATGTCACCTCAACATTGCATAGTGAATGATTCTTCAACACTTGTTAGCTACGGGTAGTATGGTATTCTGAGTTGCGCAATACATAATCTGTTCCCCATTTCCCCAGTATAATAACGTAGACACAGCAAAGTTTTACCAGGCTCTCCGTAGCTCAGTTGTAATCATAAATCACACCAAAACCCCCATACTTGTGCACGCTTATGGTTTCTAACGTCATGGAACATAACATTTAGGTATGTTTTGCCCAAATTTTAAACACAGTGTAATTCAGAACACCTGACCTTCAATCTTTAACCAGCACGGTGATTTGCAGAGGCAGTCCCTTAACGGATAGCAGCCACCTCCTCCAGTAAGGATTCATTTTGACAACCTGGAGAGCACATTGGTAGTGACAAGAGAGGGAGGGAAGGAAGAGCAACAACAAAACACACGTAGAACGTAACAGACATATTGTTCATACTTGTGTTAACATGAGTTTGAAGCCGTCATGTTAACGGTAAACCGTCTTGTTTTTGTGTTGGTGATTGTATTTGGTTCTGTTCCTCATCTCTAGAGGGCAGTCCTCTTCTGTCGGCTCTGGTCATCGTCAGTGTGGTGCTGATACTGGTGGTTTCTGCAGTGGTTTGGGTCTTTCATCAAAGACACAACCCAGACTCATCCATCCTGAACCTGATCGAGTACCATCCGCCCTTCAGATCCCCTTCCTCCGATCAGGCCTGCTTGGTAGACGCTGAAGAACTCGAGGTGGTATCTTAGTGCTCTTCATCCGTGCCCAGGTGAGAATCAGCAGCAGCAGGCGTTCATGGAGATTGAGAACTCCACACAGAACAAAACGAGGCATTCGTGACTCAAACGAACTCTTTCTCTGGGTGGACTGTGTGAGGAAATATGATCTGTCAAATAAACCGCAGGGCTTTTATTACACAGGACGGTTTAGCACATCGATATTTCCTTCTCCTTGAAGACTCAGCTGTTTAGTGACTATTTGCTTTACTAATATTTTCTCTGAGCTGCAACGTGTCGCTTCTGTGAAAATAGTTTCATTGATTCATTAAAGCTAATCATGTCCACAGGCTGTTCCAAGCCTGAAAATCCGATCTAAAAACCTACATTTTATTATAGATTATTTTAATTATTGTTATTAATATCATTACAGTTATTGTTGTTGTTGTTATTATTATAAGATAACAACATTTATATATATATATATATATATATTGCCCTCATTTATATTTTATTTTTATCATAATTCTTATCCTGAGAAATTATTAATTGCAGCTCTTTTCCATAAAATAATTTTTCATAGAGACCACCGTCTAGCACCGAAAAGGCCATATATTTTTGTGCACTATAAGTTGATTTGCGTGAGAAACAGACTGAAGTTTCAGTCATAATTCAGTTGAATGTTGTCCTCATCACAAAGCTTTGAATTGTTTATTAATGTTGTGTGCCAAATGTGTCTGTATCTGTTGTGAGATTCACAGAATGGTAAGTTTAGTCAGATTTGGACCAGTATTTATTTTCTCTTTCTCAGCTGGAAAGGTTACAGATATGTGTTGGTCACTCCTAGCACTGTATAAGCACCTCGAGTTCGTAGATACAAATACTTCATGATTGCCAATCACATGTTGAAATTGTTTTTATGATTGGATTTGCCACTTAACAGTCATCTGTATCTATATTGTTATGAATGAATCCGATTGTGTAAACATTAAGGCTTTATTTATCCATATGTGAACAAGCCATAGAGAAACGAATCAAGTGTTGGTCTTTCAAAATGAATAAAGTCTTGTCAAACTTTCAGTTTTCTGTTTTTAGTGAAACCAAAAACACAACCACACACAAAAATAATTGATGCATGCATGATCCTTTTAATAGCTCAGATTTGAATGCTGCTGTGAGCAAGTTCAGGCTCATCTCTCCTGAGACCGTGTCAGTTTAAACAGACACACAGAGTGATGTTTCTCCACGTGCAAATCAACAGAAGATGCTGTTCTGCTGCAGCCGTTTGTGTCCAGATGAGCTGCAGATACATGTGTGTAATGAGAGAGCGATCAGGATGAAGTGGGACAGCTAATTGAGGGCAGATGAATTACCCTCTGGGGTTTTTATAGATCACTGTCTACCCTGAAAGTGTCAGTTTCTCTCTGTATCTCCATCTTCACATACATGTTTGGCCATGTTATGACTGCCTGTACATACAAATCAGTATTTTAAACCACCGTAGCACGCAATGTGGGGTTGATAATCGACTTTTATAGCTTTCTCCTGTGTCCTCAATGTCTCTTTCCATCCTGCTAGTTATCACTATCATCAATTTGGTGGAAAAACACAGTATAAGCTTCAGCAATCAGTATTACATTATACAAATTAAAAAACTAAAATTATTTTAGAATAACACTAACTCTTCTCAAAATAAAGCTTTCTTAAATGTATTTTACTCTTCTTTTTTTATATTATTATAGTATAGTAACATATATACACTCACGGGCCACTTTATTAGGTACCCCATATTCAATTGCTTGGTAACACAAATTGCTAATCAGCCAATCACATGACAGCAACTCAATGCATTTAGGCATCTAGATGTGGTGAAGACGACTTGCTGGAGTTCAATCCGAGCATCAGAACGGGGAAGAAAGCGGGTTTAAGTGACTCTGAACGTGGAATGGTTGTTGGTGCCAGACGGACTGGTCTGAGTATTTCACAAACTGCTGATCTACTGGGATTTTCACACACAACCATCTCTAGGGTTTACAGAGAATGGTCCGAACAAGAGAAAATATCCAGTGAGTTGTGTGGATGAAAATGCCTTGTTGATGTCAGAGGTCAGAGGAGAATGGACAGACTGGTTAGAGATGATAGAAAGACAACAGTAACTCAAATAACCACTCGTTACAACCAAGCTATGCAGAACACCATCTCTGAACACACAACACGTCAAACCCTGAAGCAGATGGACTCCAGCAGCAGAAGACCACACCGGGTGCCGCTCCGGTCAGATAAGAACAGGACACGGAGGATACAATTCACACAGACTCACCAAAACTGAACAATAGAAGATTGTTAGTGCCTGGTCTGATGAGTCGATTTCTGCTGCTATTCAGATGTAGGGTCAGAATTTGGTGTAAAAAATGAAAGCATGGATCATCCTGCCTTGTCTCAACGGTTCAGGTGGTGGTGGTGGTGTAATGGTGTGGGGGGGTATTTTCTTGGCACACTTTGAGCATCGTTTAAACACCACAGTCTACCTGAGTATTGTTGCTGACCATGTCCATCCCTTTATGACTACAGTGTACCATCTTCTGATGTACTTCCAGCAGGATAATGCACCATGTCACAAAGCTCAAATCATCTCAGACTGGTTTCTTGAACATGACGATGAGTTCACTTTACTCAAATGACCTCCACAGTCACCAGATCTCAATCCAATAGAGCACCTTTGGGATGTGGTGGAACGGGAGATTCACATCATGGATGTGCAGACGACAAATCTGCAGCGACTGTGTGATTCAATCATGACAATATGAACCAAAATCTCTGAGGAATGTTTCCAACACCTTGTTGAATCTCTGCCACGATGAATTAAGACAGTTCTGAAGACAAAAGGTGGTCCAACCCAGTACTAGCAAGTGTACCTAATAAAGTGGCCAGTGAGTGTGTATTGTTAGTCTCATTAGAATTTTTATATTTTATTATACATTTTTAAATTTTAATGCTTTTCATCAACATCTCCAAAGTAGTTGCACTGGTGAAAATAATAAAAATCCTCAAAATATGATTCTTTAGGCTTGTTAAATTAATACATTTATCTATTCATTCATCCATTTAAATGTATTTGTTTAGTAATTTATTAATTTTATTTAAATGCATTTGTTTAATAACTTGTATAAATTATTTATGTATTTGATAAATGCATTTATTTATTAAATAGTAAGTATACCCTACACACTATTGTTAGCAGTAATCAATTTAATTTACCAATTGCCATCAACAACAGCAGTAATTCAGAGGATCTGCAGCCATGAAGGTGCTTTCATTGAGGTGCTTTTCCTTTCCTCTTCAGATCAGCATGTCACAGGTTATCACTGATGATCACTAGAGGGCGCTGTGACTCGTGATATCATCCCTGTAGATAGACTGCAGGTCAGTGCACCAATCAGAGGAGATTTCAGGCCACTTCTCAAACCTCCTGGAGTTTACATAATTCAACTTATCTGGTATCGCCAGGATTTTTCAGGTTGTGGGCTTCACACTTAACTGTCCGTGTCTATATGTATGAAGGTAGATCAGTAGCTAAACTCGAGAACTTGTCACATTAATATTTGTAAATGGAAATTTACACGCAGAGTCCTGATGCGAAAAGCTGAATCTTTCGATTTGCACACATAGACATAATCAAAACAAAGTTGAAGTTGCAGATTAATAGTTGCAAATGTGTAAAATGGCATTGACATAAACAAAATGACAGACACATATTACGTTTTGCACTTTACTTCAGTTTCGCTGTACAACCGCTTATAACCTCTCAGATCTGGCAGTACAAGTTCAACTCCTAGCGCTTTGACTTTTGCTACTATTTTTGCGATATTTCTGTTGCAAAACTGACTTGTGCACTTGTAAACAGTGTTGCCAGATCGGATTGGCGATTTTCAGCCCAAAAGCTCACCAAAACCCGCCCACTTCAACAAAAACCAGCCCAAAATTTTAACTGCGAAAATAATGTGATATGATTTTATTGCCATGTCAATCAAGATTGATAAGGAACCATTTTTATCTCTGATGAAAAAATAAATACATTTCACAGGAACATGGATCAAAACAGGGCAGAAAATATGCTTAAAATGTCCAGGAACCTTTTCAAAATGGCAATCAAGAAATTAACTGATAACCCTCGGAAAAACACATGCATCATTTTCAATGTCCACAGTAAGAAAAAGCTACTTTTTGTGCAAAAAAAGTGCAGAATAAAGTGATCAGAAAGCTATGTAAATGCACACCCACAGAAGGGTGAAGTCTTCTATTCATTTAATCCACGTTGTGAGATTTGAGTTAGTAACTCTTAGATTATTTATCGTGTAACTTATATTTAAGCCACTTTGCCATCACTTAACTTAAATAAAACGAGTGAATATATAGCTGCACATTTAAATCTTGCCCTTTACAGCGCCAAAACCCAATCACTCACGAGTCATCACCAACATAAAAGATGGTACATGATTGTCACGTCTCTGTTAAAATGAACCAAAAGGGTTGCGTTAAGGAAAAATGAGTTGATGACTGCACTACACATTATTTTGCTGTGATACTTTGAGCTCGAGCATATTAAGATAATATGGGGGGGGGGGGGGAATGAATCGTGTTATTGGTCGAGGCCTGACCAATGAACAACGCCAGCCTGGTATGCTGGAAATAATCATTTTTATTCATATAAGTTATATGAGTTATTGCTAACTGCAGCTGAACAGATTCCTTACAGCACTTTCTAGTTCTCAGTGCAGGGTAAAAGAGATCAGAAGAACCCAATGATACGCCTCTTTGACACAGATTCCCACAGATAAAACACTGCTGTTGTCAGGAACCGAAAGCGCTCACCTTGCACTTATTTCTAGGGTTTATGTTTATGCTGAGTGAGTTAGTAATGACTTATAGTCACGTCAACAATGCCAAACTCAGCTGCGAGATGTAACGAGGAACTATGACGATTAGAAAGACACAAAGTCTGATTTTTATTGCACTTGTGGTAAATAAGCAAAACATTAATGACTGTAATTAGGCTTGACACTGCACACAAATCTGTTTTTCAAATCTAGGCTTTAGGACTGATTCAGTTTGTAAGGAATGCAACCCAATCCGATTCATTTCATGTGATATTTTGTTGTTCAGACTACAAACAATTAAACTAAATGAAGTCAGCTACACCAAACACGGTATTGTTCCTCATAGAGAAGGCATGTCCTGCTGTTCTATTGTGAACTGATGAGAAACCCTGAATATCTCACTGTGCCTTTGTGCTGATGGGAAACACTGTTCTTATCTCTTGTGTGGTTTAGTGGATCATTTTGCAAGTAACTGTCAGAGCAAAGTCCACCTGAAGACACACACACACACACACACACACACACTTTCACACACACACACACACACACACACACACACACACACACACACACACACACACACACACCACACACACACTTTAGTTTGTGCTTCCTGCATTTGTATCCAGTCTTATGAAACCTTAGAAAACACTAGACTTGGTGTTTGCATGCATGTGCAAAACTCACGGTTAAGGCCCGTTCACACCTATAAAGATATAGTTTCAAAAATTTTTCTCAATATTAAAGAAAAGCAGAGTCCACACCACAACTTATGTCTATAACGATAAAGAACAGAGATATCGTTAGCTTTATAATTATCGTGCTTGGTGTGAACGGGGCTTTACAATGCTGAAGAATTTGCCATGTTTGAGTTGGTGTAACTATGTTGCTATGTGCTTATGAGGGAGTCCTTGGTGGTTGCCAGGGTGTTACTAAGTTGTTTCTATGGTGTTCTTGTTGGTGTGTTGCTAAAGTGTTCTGATTGGTTGTTAGTGTGTTGTTATGTGCTTACTAGTGTGTTACATGTGGTTGCTAGGGTGTTGCTGTGGGGTTTCTAAAGTGTTCTTTGTGGCTGCTTGTGTTGCTATGTGGTTTCTAATGTGTTCTTAATGTTGTTGGTGTGTTGCTAGGGTGCTCTGAGTGGTTGTAAATGTGGTGCTATGTGCTTACACAATGGAGTCCTTGGTGGTTGCCAGGGTGTTGCTATGTGGTTTCTAATGTGTTCTTTATGGTTGTTGTTGGTGTGTTGCTAGGGTGCTCTGAGTGGTTGTAAATGTGGTGCTATGTGCTTACACAATGGAGTCCTTGGTGGTTGCCAGGGTGTTGCTATGTGGTTTCTAATGTGTTCTTTATGGTTGTTGTTGGTGTGTTGCTAGGGTGCTCTGAGTGGTTATAAATGTGGTGCTATGTGCTTACACAAGGGAGTCCTTGGTGGTTGCCAGGGTGTTGCTATGTGATTTTTAAGGTGTTTTTTGTAGTTGCTGGTGTTGTTATGCAATTGTTAGGTTGTTGATACAGTGTGTGGCTTTTAAGTTGTTGTGTGTTACAGGTGGTTGCTAGGGTGTTGCTGTGAGGTTTCTAAAGTGTTCTTTGTGGCTGCTTGTGTTGCTATGTGGTTGCCAGAGTGCTACTATGTGGTTTCTAATGTGTTCTTTATGGTTGTTCTTGGTATGTTACTAGGGTTTTCTGAGCGTTTTTTTTATGTAGTGCTATGTGCTTACACAAGGGAGTCCTTGGTGGTTGCCAAGGTGTTGCTATGTGGCTTCAAAGGTTTTCTTTATCAAGGTTTTTTTAGAAACATTTTTTTTTGCTGATGATGCTTTTTATAAATAATGTTTTTATTGTTGTAATTTGAAGATTAAATTTTACATGACATTTTTTAAATTTTCAACAGTTTTTTGTTGTTGTTAAGATGACTGAAAGGAGGAAAAACCAAAGCGGAGAATGGACTTACTTCACTTTATAACAGTAAATAAATATCGGTTCTGAATATCGGTTATCGGGTACATAAACATACAATTAATCTGTATCGGTTATTAAAAATCAATATCGGTCGATCACTAGTTGCTAGGCTGTTGTCATGTGGTTGCTAAGTGTTCTGTATGGTTTCCAGGGAATTGTCATGTGGTTGCCAGGGTGTTCCGAGTAGTCGTCGGTATGTTACTATGCTGTTAATAAGTGTTCTGTATGTTTGTTAGTGTTTTTCTATGTGGTTGCTAGAGTGTTCTGTTTGGTTTCCAGGGAATTGCATGTGGTTGCAGGGTGTTCCGAGTAGTCGTCGGTATGTTACTATGCTGTTACTAAGTGTTCTGTATGTTTGTTAGTGTTTTTCTATGTGGTTGCTAGAGTGTTCTGTTTGGTTTCCAGGGAATTGTCATGTGGTTGCCAGGGTGTTCCGAGTAGTCGTCGGTATGTTACTATGCTGTTACTAAGTGTTCTGTATGTTTGTTAGTGTGTTTCTATGTGGTTGCTAGAGTGTTCTGTTTGGTTTCCAGGGAATTGTCATGTGGTTGCCAGGGTGTTCCGAGTAGTCGTCGGTATGTTACTATGTGTTACTAAGTGTTCTGTATGTTTGTTAGTGTTTTTCAGTGGTTGCTAGAGTGTTCTGTTTGGTATCCATGGATTGTCATTGGTGTAAGTGTTCTGATGGTTGTAGTGTGTTTCTATGGTTGCTAGAGTGTTCTGTTTGGTTCCAGGGAATTGCCAGGGTTCAGGGTGTTCCGAGTATTCGCGGTATGTCTATGCTGTTACTAAGGTTCTGTATGTTTGTTAGTGTTTTTCTATGTGGTTGCTAGAGTGTTCTGTTTGGTATCCATGGTATTGTCATGTGGTTGCTAAGTGTTCTGAGTGGTTGTTAGTGTGTTTCTATGTGGTTGCTAGAGTGTTCTGTTTGGTATCCAGGGAATTGTCATGTGGTTGCCAGGGTGTTCCGAGTATTCGTCGGTATGTTACTATGCTGTTACTAGGGTTTTTTGTGGGTGTGAAGAGCAGAAATGCTGTCAGATGCAGGCAGCTGAGGATTGTTTTGTGATTTGTACTGGTTTCTGTTTTTCCCAGGGTTCAGCCTGCTGTCTGGGGCTCTAAGGACATGACAAAAGCCAGGTCAACAAAGCCTAATTTATTAGAGAGGGACACAATAGCTGTTCTCAGAGAAACGGGCGAGCCTCCTGCAGAAAGAGACCGTCTAATAATAATAATGAAACAATAGACAAACTGACGCGTTTCCCTTGAGTGATTTCAACTGGGCAGCAATACAAGAGTGAATCTCACAAACGTGAATCATATTTTACCCCGTGATCAAAGGAAAGAATTACGAAATTACATTTTTTAAATTCTAAAATATATTTGTACTTTAAAAATATAAATCCTTTTTTTAAACTTTTGTCTTTATTATTTAAATATTCATGTAAATATGCAATATTCGGTGCTTATTATATGTAAAACTTAAGTGCATTTTTCAAAATAAATTTGTATGTCCATTTGTCATCATTATGTTGTTTTACATCAGCAATCCTGCGCTCTCTGTATTTGCATTAAGATATTAAAAAAACATACCAGTCAGTCATTAATTAATTGCGTAATAATAAAGCATATTTTAACCCCACACATGTCCATTACCATAATGTAAAACGAATCTAATTCTCATTACTTGTAATGTGAAAAATACAATATAATATTCATAATTACTAACAATGTGTACATAATGACAGTGTTTGATGTACTACATTTGATTTATAATGATTAACATATTTTTTAAAACATACAATTACTGTATTACTAATTATCTCATGAAAAAAAAATAACATTTTAATTGTCAGAAATAATGCAAAAAAAATTTATTGGCCTAAAATAGACTTCATTAATTCATTCATTCATTTATTAAACTGACTGTTTCCATCCTAAATATATTTCTGTTTATTTGAGATGATTTACTCCTCATCTGGTGACCCTTCCACTGTTTGTTTGATTCATTTCATACTATCAAAAAATGAATCCCTCCTACTGCTTAAACACATTAGAAATGAATGTATGATGTGTCTCTTTCATTGCATTTCTCAAAGTGTATGATTTACATGATTAATTGAACTCTTGGTACAAATGCAGAATAAGTCAGAGTCCTTTATAATGATGCCACCAGCTTCCACTTTAATTACACCGTGTCACACGACAGACCTTTGCTTTTGTCTTCTGTCTCTCTCTTTACTTTGCTGTTGTCCAGGAGATGGATGTTACAGAGGAGCATATATTATGGCGAGGCTGCCACTATTATGATTATGGCTATAATGACCTGTTTTTGATCAAATAACAGCGAGGGAATCTCGTTTGCACATCTCTTGCTTTCTCAAGCTGATGCATGAAGGAGGAAAAGGTTAGCACTGACCTGACACTGCTAATTAAAAGGGACAGCGTTCAGTGTTAATATGACCAGACACAAACCGACAGCTGGCATGGAAATGTGCATGCCAGACGCTGTGTGCACCATCAGACATGTGCCGCTTTCTCACGTCCTTTGTTAAGACAATATGGTGTTTGCACACAGAACGCCATGACAGATTTCACTTGTCTTGAAAAAGGCAGTTGCTAGTAAGTGTCTAAATGGGACTACAGAGGTTGTCGGGGACATTAAACCTCTGGTGCTCTTTGGTCATTTTTGGCTTTCGTTTTTTGGAGAGAAAAAATCTTCATCGGAATGGTACAAAACATGGTAAAGGTTGCTAAATGTACAGGAAACTATCCAAAAATGTTGTATATTTTCCATTGCCAAAGTTTCCAAAAATTCTGGAATGTTTCAGATGTCATATGTGTTTCATGTAAAATTTGGAAATATCATTTTTTTATTAACTTTTTCATAGCAATAAACTTTAAAAAGAGACCAAAATTTAGTCTTTGCTCCAAAGCATTCAAGATTTTTTACAACAATTTTAAGTTGTAAATTTCATTTTCAGGTATAAGCTCAAAAAGTAGTTAGTAGTAAAAAAGAAAAAAGAGGAAAATGGATTATAACTACTGCATAAATATAACTTAGTACCATAAAATATGAAATAAAAAAATATCAAACTAGTTTATTTGTTTCTTTGAATTAAAAAAAAATCTGTAATTTTTGACCCTCATACAAGGAGCACCAGAGACATCAAGTCAAAGAGGTAAACTTATTTTCAGCTATACTCCTAAAGCCAATGAAGAAGTACTTCTGGGTTTTTGTTGAGGGAACTTCTGCATCACTGCAAAACCATCAAGGGCATAGAATTTAATAGAGATGCTAGGGACATGTCCATGTCAATATCCAGGGACTACTAAATTGTCCCTAACAATACATTTGATCACACAATAGTAACAGTAGGGTCTATCAGAATAGTCATTGGTCCAATTCATTTTAAATATTAAAATAAAATGATATGCAGACTACATTGTATATACAGTCTAATTAAAACACCCAACACTCTGATGCTGATGTAATATTGGTTTAACATAAAATGTTGTAATTATTGTCTGGTGAATAAGAAAACATAAAAAAGGCTCTCTTTATTAATTATGAGTATGTTGCCTACCATAGCTATAAATGTATGTTATCAACTAATCCTAAAGCACAATGTTTCCATCTAACATATGTTTTGAGGTGCAGCTCGTCATATTAATTGAGTTTTTCACTCGTCATCAACTGGTCTCCTCTCCTGAATATGTTCGTAGATTTATGTTTGATATTTGGACATAGGAAAGCCGAATCTTCGGAATGGAAATATGGATATTGTATTCGTAAACATCATACTTTTTTTAAGTTAATGCCATAAAACTAGCAAGCTAAGAGTAGTACTGACAGTGTCGTATAAACATGGCTGAAGGTGCAAAAAGCGGAGGAACAAACAAATCGATTCAGTTGAGAGTGAGTCATATTCGCTCAGATTGATTCAAACTCGATTCACTAGCAAAAACCAGAGCTATTCATTTCCGAAATTCAAAATTATATTCCTTGTAACGATTTTAATAAGCATGTAGTGTTGCGAGAAAACTCTGAGCGTATTCTTTTTTTTGTTGTTGTTTTTTTAAAGCAGCCAATGTTTTTACATCTTTTTATTTCTAGATTTGAAAACTTCGGAGCGTATTCGCTAACCTTTTGAATCATATCGTAACTTCGGGATCGAGTGGGTTCACAAATCATTTGACAAATTGAAAGATTCGTGATACACGCTCCGAAGTCACGATCTAAAATGATGGTTCGCGAATCATTACTCAGGTGGGGACTTGATCGTGAATCATTTGATTTACATTGAGACTTTGGAGCGCGTATTTGCAAATTAATTGATTTAGATCGGAGCAGGTTCAAGAATCATTTGATTTAGACCAATATAGATCTAATCCAAAACCATATGCTTTACAAGTTTTGTAGGCACATTTGAGGCTTTAGAGGGACAAAAGCACAGCTGCTTTAAGGACAAACAGCTAATCAGAACAAGTCTAAAACATCATTCAAAGTGAGTTTTCCCTTCACATCTGCTCTTTTTGTTTTGTTTGGTCGAGCTACACTGATGATCATTTCTTAACAATAGTGCTTTTCTTTCCTTTTGTTCTGGTCTTGTGCTCTACCATCTCCGGCATGGCCTTCATCTGTGAACATGCTCCAATTAACAGAGCCAAAACAAGCAGCACCATTAAGACGGCCACCCACTGGAGGAGCCACGGAAGGAACCAAAATACAAGTCCTGTGATCCCGCACTCATTCATCTCGTCAAATCAACACTGTTCTGCTGTTTGCTGGAGGATATGTGTTTCCTTAAAGGGATCGTTCACCCACAAATGACAATTCTGTCATTATTTACTCACACTCAAGTATTTCCAAACCTGTATGAATGTGTTTGTTCTGAACACAAAGGAAGATATTCTGAAGAATGAGGAAACAGAGCAGTTCTGGGGCACCATTGACTTCCATAGTATTTTTTTTCTTACTGTGGAAGTCAATGGTGCCCCAAAACAACCTGCTTACAAACTTTCTTCAGAATATCTTCCTTTGTGTTCAGCAGAACAAACACATTCATACAGGGTTGGAACTACTTGAGGGTGAGTAAATAATGACAGATTTTTCATTTTTGGGTGAACTATCCCTTTAATGGACCATTCCTTCTCAGGTCTTAATGTTGCCTGACAGAAGCTGGGGATTTTCCAGGGTCATGTGATAACACTTGGTTCTCGCAGTGGCTTGACTGTTCTCTTGATTCGGAAGATTAAATAAGTCATTTGGTCTCAATGATGTTCAGTTTTGTGTGTGTGTGTGTGTTGTGTGTGTGTGTGTGTGTGTGGTGTGTGCGTGTGTGTGTGTGTGTGTGTGCGCGTGTGTGTGTGTGTGTGTGTGTGTGTGTGTGTGTGTGTGTGTGCGTGTGTGTGTGTGTGTGTGTGTGTGTGTGCGTGTGTGTGTGTGTGTGTGCGTGTGGTGCGTGTGTGTGCGTGTGTGCGTGTGTGCGTGTGTGTTCCCAGGTAACAGTGAATGTTCTCTGAACTTTGGCTAATGTTCTGGGAACGTTCTCTTAAAGTTATGAACAAAGATATCTGGTCTTAATGTTCTATAAACGTTACTCTAAACACATTATTCGTTTATAGGATGTTTTTTTCTGAATTCTTTTTAGTTGGACGTTCATCTAACGGTTTTTTTTTCTTCTTACTGCTCATTTCAGGATGTTCAGAGAACATTCAAAAGTAACATTCCCAGAATGATTGCAAAATGGAATGTTCCATTAAAAAAGAACCAAGAAAAAAGGGGGACGTTGTGAACATTCAGATCAAATTCAGAAATAATGTTTTCATAACTTAATGGGAACGTTAAAACATGTTCTTAGAATATTTGTTTTGTTAGCTGGTTTGGTTAATCAAGGAAAAATTAAACCAAACAGGTTTCCACAATGGCTTCTGTCCTGGATGATGTATCTATAAACATCACTACATTCATCACCCCCAGTGGTCACTCTGTGCCGATGTCAAAGGTTATTAGTCATTATTTGAAAACTTTTTTTTTTTTTTTTTAAAGCAGACAATGTTTTTACATATTTTTATTTCTAGATTCACATCTCATGCTTTTTCTTCTCACGTAATACAACCCACAATTATTACCTATTTATACCTGATATAACCTATACAGCTTAAGTTAACATTATTAGGTTGATTCAGTGATGTTGAATAATATTTTCAACATTAATATATATTTTTTTCAGTGTAAGGTCATTTCAACTTGATTTATTTCCGTATTTGTTTAGTGCATTGTGGTTCTGATCAACCTTTTAGTTTCTAATACGAGCGGCTGACTGTTCATTCTCTTATAAATCAGTACAATTAGACCTCGTTATGCTGTTCTGAGAGGTCACTGAACCTGACATCTCTTTTCTGTCAGATTTGTCATGTCAGAATATAGTTTCTCTGTTTCACAATGTTTTAGGTAACATAAATGAGTAATGATTTTATCCATAAAAAAAATTAAATGCTCTTTTTTCACACTCATCCCTCTTTGATTCCCAATAAACATATACTGTTTTTGTTTGTTTTCACATGCATGAATTATTAATATGCATATGTAAATTGTGCAGTGAAATAAAAGGGTATTTTTTATTTATAAATACAAATGCAAAACCACCACTGAGAGATGAATCGTTTGAATATTTGAATACATTTTCCATGTCAGCAAGCAGCTGAATAGTCACCCATCTAAATGATACTCTACAATCTGACAGTAATTAATTCCTGCCACTGTCAGATTCGTCTGCAATAAAAGAGCAATTACTCTATGTAAGAGAACATTTACCACAGAGACAAACCACAATTACTCTGTCTTTAATTTAATGCAGGTTAATAGCACAATAGCAAACAAACGGTGATTGTGTTCCGTTAATTTAGCCTTTTTTAGGTCAACATTTTAACAAAGGAAATCTCCAATCCAAATTATTTAAAGGAAACTTAGTTTTCTTGAGAATTTTTTTGTGACATCTTAAAGGAGCTGTTCACAAAAAATTTCTTCATCAGATTTGAACAAATCTAGGCTATTCCATCACTTGCTCACCAATGAGTCCTCTTCAGTGAATGGGTGCCGTCAGAATGAGAGTCCAAACAGCTGATAAAAACATCACAATAATCCACACCACTCCAGTCCATCACTTAATGTTTTGTGAAGCCAAAAACTCTGCATGTTTTTAGCTTTAAGTCATCGCTTCTGGCTAAAATACGAGTCCATAAACCATCAATATTTTTTTTCCAGTGAAAAAGTAATCTTTTCTAAATCAGGTGAGAATTATGCACAGATCAAACAACGTTTCCAAGCAAATACAGTCCAAAACAGATTTTGATGTCAGAGACAATAGAAGGTGACTTTTTCACTGGATGAAGTGTTGTTATGGATTATGTCCAGAAGCGATGTTTTAAAGTAAAAAAAACGATTTAATGATGGATTTGTTTTTACAAACACGCAGCTTTTCACATGCTTCACAAGATGTTAACTGATGGAGTGGTGTGGATTACTTGTGGATTATTGTGATGTTTTTATCAGCTGTTTGGACTCTCATTCTGACGGCACCCATTCACTGCAGAGGATCATTGGTGAACACGTGATGTCATTTCTCCAAATCTGTTCCCATAAAGAAACAAACTTATCTCCATATCTGGTCTGAAGGTGATTTTTTTCAGCAAATGTTTGGGTGAACTATTCATTTAAGTAACATCTTGTGTTAACCAATATCATCATCCTCCAGGAAATGACAACATTAAAGGATAATATTTTTTATAAATGTTGTGATATTTGTGGTGTTAGTTGGTTTATGCCAGTTTGATTAAATTACACTACGTTCAAAAGGTTTGGAACAAGAATGATACATCTGTGGAATAAAAGGTTTTTTTGTCTTCTTTTTTTATACTGGATGGCTCTTGTTTTTTCAGGAAAAATGAGATTACTCTCTGCATTCCCTTGATATGTCTACAGAAAATCAATAACTCTGGCTGCATGGGCTCTGGTGGACAATGATGACAACTCATCAGGACGCGCCGCAGACTAATGTGGAAAAAGGAAATAAAACAAAATAGCTATATTAATTTGTTTTCCATCAGCCTCTGGAGAGATAGTGTGCAGCGTTGCTCTCAGTCTCATTATACTTTCTAATCAAGACTCTTTTAAAAATCCTTTTTAAGGCAGATTTGCCCTTCCCCCCGTCGCCGTCATTGTGCTTCTGCTTATTACTTTACAAATGACCGAGGTGAGGCTGACATTTCCACTACATGCAGAAACGCTCGGTATGCACGGCATCTGCGGTAATGAATTTGCTTTGAGCTTTCGCTTCCCCCTCTGCTCTTCCCAATCAAGATTCCCCAATACAATTAAAATCACAGCATCTCGCCGCTGTGACAAATGCATCTGAAGAAACAGGCGAGCTGGTCCCCGACGCCACTCCAAAAGCAATGCACAAACCTCAGTGAAAAGAGTACGAGTGTCAAATCAATGAACAGCCACACAAACCTGCTTTAAATTCTGTGAGCTGAGCTTCACATCTTTAATTCAGGAGTGACTTTGTCAGTAAATTGTTCTCTTACTGATAACAGGAGTGAGGTGTGAAATCACAGGCCCTGTGGATAAAAACACCATATCAATATTTGAACAGTTAACATTCTCATAAAAATATATCGACCACATCATTTTGTGCTGGTAAAGCAGTCTAAACATATAAAGGTGTACTAGTCTCAGCCATGATTTCTCTCTCTCCAAGCAATGGTGCTTTTTAATAATATCTTCATTTATTTATTCATGAATCTAACTGTTTTTAGAAAGTCAGCTTTAAATCCATCTAAAATGCTTAGCTTGGCTAAACTGGTTTTAGATGTGTTTGGGCACATATCAACTGGTCAGGATGGTTTAAGTCAGGTGTTCTTCACTGTATTTCATAACTTCATGATATGTCACATCCAGTGCTGTTGTATTTGACTGATTTCTTTTCTCCATGCCCTCTCAAAAATGTGAACTTAAGCATGTGGCCATTTTTTTGTTGTTGCTATAACTGAAATCTCACGTTTACCAAGCTGTAACAATTTGAATAAATAAATAAATTAATTAAAAAAAGAAATAAAATGAAAAACACGTTTGACGATAGACATGCAAAAAGTATTTCTGATTGGCTTAAAACGTGATAAACGAATCAAGATTCAAAATGATATTTTTTTTGTCATTGTTGTTTTCGTCTGTTTCTGAAACGTATAGGCTCTAATAGTAAATAAAAAAAAATCAAATAGTAAATCCTACAATAGAGAGAAGCAATTAAATTCTGCTAACTCAGATAAAACAGTGAACGCGGTTTCGGTTTGGCTCTGCATTGAGTGGAGATGCACAGATGAAGCGCTCTGGTGACGTCACGCCGCTTCCTTCAAGTGCAGTCGAACGTGACGCTCAGTGTGTCGTTAAAGATTCTCGCGCACTGCCCTGCTACCGACACTCCTCGGAAACCGGTCGGAAATTATCCGTTTCCTTTAACAAGGTCGCTGGAGGATTTATCTCAAAGTCAAAGCAGAAGGTGAGTGAATGATTTCATGAATCTGACGGAGACCGCGCGTCCTGGTTTGTTTGTTGTTTGTGGACTGAAGAATCAGGTTGATAACGGTCACAAACTCACCAAAAGATCATTTATTGATCTCAATCTGTTGTTAAAGTCATCGGGTATAGAGTGTATATGAAACTTGTCAAAGTATTTCAAATTAAACACGGCTTTAAATCGTTCGTAAAGTAGTTTTTCTGGCATGACAGGGACGTCAAGTGCTCGAGTCTCTTTGTGTAACGTTAACTAGCATCACCTGGTTAATGGGTAGTTGACGAGTCGATGGTGTTGTTCATATTCAAAACCAAAAATAATTGATATATATATTTTATAAGGGAAATTAGTAAGTGTGTATCTTTACTGTTCGTTCGCTAATTAAAGTGAGCTTATGATAAAAAAATAATTAGACAAGAAATAACTGCAAAGATCATCAAGATGCTTTTCTTTTCCTTTTAAGTCTCATGTTTGATGTGGACTGCAGTTAGTGATAGAGGAGAGAAACAGACAGAAAGTTGTCTTTATCTGTTGGTCTGCTGCTGTATGTGTTTTCTATGAAGACATTAGCCAAATCATTCAAGTCAAAGGAAACAGCTGGCTGGGAGAGGTTTGGTGTTTCAGCTTATGTGGATCTACAATATATGACTGTCTTCATCAGATGTTGTGTTTTTGTTTTTGTTTATTATTAGATTAATTCAACATAGCTGAGGAAGGTGGTGGTGCCTAAAGTCTTGATATTGATAAGCCTAATATTTTATAATGCGCACTGAACAGAGTCTTAAAATGCATAATTTTTTGGGGGAAATACAGCAAGATTGGGAATAAGTAAAACAAATGTTAGTCTTTTGTGATTTGATTCTTGCATCAGAGAAAGTCCCATGTTAATGTAACCTCAACAGTTTTATTTTGATGCATTTTTTCCTGCTTGCTTGCTTTTAAGCAATGGGTTGTTGAAACGAGTTTGCACCTTGATCTGTTTGACTTTTGAAGTATTACATGCCTCCGTAATCACCATTTAAATGGGATGAGTTATTGTGTTCATTTGACCCCTTGAACTTTTTGTGTTTGTTTGTGTAGAGATTTGTCGACAGTGAGAAATGGCACATGTGATCAGACCTTGAGATCTCGCAAGCCAAAGACATGATTCAGATTCAGTCCAGTGACAGAGACTGTTGGTCATTGGCCATAAAGATAAAAGTGGATGTTTTATTATTATAATGAGACTGAGTTAGAGTAACGAGAGTTGATTTTGAGAATAATAGGAATGACAAAATCTTACAGTAATAAATATTTGGAGCTGAATTGTCATGAAAATGTCCAAATGCAGCTTTTTTGATTTTGGGACTCAGGACCAGTTTGTGAGATTCGCTCTGTGTTTCCCTCCCTCTTCGTTTGTCTTTGCCTTTGTTTTTTTTTTGCAGTTGCTGCGTTCTTTGCTGACATCGGCTGAACGGACGACGCCAGAGATCCGAGCGTCTTCCTAACAGCATGACATTGTGCTGTAAGCCACAAGAGATCCGTGAAATGAGCTTAAATCTCGCCGCATATGAGCTCTCAATACACGCTGCGTTAATGTCTCGGCACTGCTGCATAAGACCTGTTTCAACACTGAAGATCTAAAATAATCTGAATCTTTCTTTTATTGATTCTGTCTGAGCAAACGAATTGACTAGAATGCATGTTGGAAAAACTGAAAAAGAAACCAGCTGAGCTTCTGTCACACACTGAAATGTGTTTATGCGACTTTAGTTAGTCTGAGCAGCGTTCAGGATAGTTGTTATTGATGGTAAGTGCTTTAAAGCACAGTTCTGCGTTTGTGTTTTTGAGCTAATACACGGGAGCAGCTGTATTGCTGAGTGTCTGCTGTTCTTTGCATCTCTACTGGGAATGCGCATCTCTTCTCGTCCGCGCTGATGCATCGACCACGCAGCAGCTGCCTGATTGTCTGAAGATGCTTGGAAGCCATTAGTGGAAATGAATTGAAAGGAACCGAAAGACCCTCCTCTTTTCTTTTTTTCTTCCCTTGCTTAGACACACACACACACACACACACACTCGGAGACATGGATTATACTAATGCATTCTCTCAAACTCACGTTTCGTAGTGCAAACACATGTCTATTGTTGTTTTTTGTAGAGCTGCAGTTGAACACAAAAGCAGCCTGTGATGTACTCGTTGTATCTCGGCTGCTGGAAGAATCTACAAGCTGTCAGGACTTGTTTTGTGGTTGTACCTTTATTTTAACAACTTGAAAGGAAAACACGGGTTCACAAACAAAGCCTTCAGTGATAAAGATTCGTATTCTCACTGCTGAAACCGGTTTCTGAGGCATTTCTCAGAAAAACCCTTGTATTGTATAGTCATTTTGTAAATAATAAAATCAACATGACCTAATTACAGAACAAGCAAGGTTCATACTGTTGATTTCAGCAACTCTCTTTTCATGTTTCATGGGAATTTTGTTTTGGTCTTTGAATACATGCACACGTTAGGTGTTTAGAAACGGTTTATTCACAGTGAGGTAAAGAGGAAGTACAGATGCTGTTATGCAAGAACTAGCAATAGCAGAAGAAGTTATAAAGAGTAAAGATTGTCAAAGTCTTTGCTGTATGTGTCTGTGTGCTGATCCTTATGAAACATTAGAAATGGACTTTGTAAAATAAGATCCTTCGACATTTTAGGTCAATTGTTTTGCCCAAAATCAGAAAAAAAAGTTTTCACCAACATAAAATTACAACTGTGTGAGAGAGACAGAGAAACCGAGAGAGATAGAGAGATATAATTATTTTGCTCCAAATGCTTATTACTGCAATGTACCTGAACTTTGTTTATTTATTTGGTAATTCTTGATTAAATCACTTTTTTATTTATTTAAATCACTGTGAAGGCAGTACAACAAATACGTTTAAACAATTTTTACATTATATTAATATTAAATAATATTTGCTTAATATACTGATACATTATTTGCATTACAGTACTGAGAATTTGCACATAAATATGACATCAAAATGTGGCTCAAGTTTTTTTGAATAAGAAAAAAATGCATTTTACACACAAAAATATTTAATTTATTTATTGCATTGTAACATTTAAAGACCTATGTATTTCCAAGTTTTAAATGTTAATATCAAATTATATTTATTTAAATAATAGATTATTTGCATTACATTAATTAAATGAACAGTCATAAAAATGGCATCGAAATGTGGCTTGTTTTTTTTAAATAAGATGATTAATTGTCATTCAAGATCATTTCATCATTGTGAAACAATTATTTGATGACAATCACATTTTGATATTATATTAATATATCAATTAATATTTGTTTAATAAATTATTTACATTACATTATCATTTATAGGCCAATGTGCCTAATTGTCATAAAAATGACATCAAAAAGACACATATTTTTTTTTATTTTCTGCATTTGGGACCTGGACATGTTTTTATGGGTTTTGAGATTCACCCACATAACCTAATTGACTTGTGTGAATCTAATTAAATATGTAAAGCATGTAGACCCACACACAGACGGATCCTGCTTTTGAAATGCATCACTTAAACAGCTGGAAGACCTACAGCGATGGGGGGGGGATTAGATTATACTGACAGTTTTGTGAATTCATCTGGTCAGAGATTCAAATAATAAAGCAGAGTTACAGTCAGAAGGTCAACACAGATTTATTCAAAACTGTCATCCTTGAAAGTGCAACAACCACCCATGAATACAAACCGCTCTGCATCATAGTCTGGTATTTAAGGGATGAAAAATAACACGGTGCCATTTGAATGTGCTGCATGTTATCAGGCTCCGCTCTCCTGGCAGGCAACAACATTAGCTCAAGGTTACAGTAATACTGCTTGAAACAGCACTTTTAAATGCTAGCTGAATCACTGCTCCGATTCTGATTATTCAAAATATTACACTCATACTGCACACATGCATGCATTCAGTGCAGAACGAACCCTGTGCAGCGTGTGGCTGCAGTGGACAGAGACTATTAGTAGCCTCTCTATCATTTGTTTGTATCCGCTTTAGTTTAATATAGTGATGATAATAAAGCCACGAGAGACTTATGTAATAGCTATTATATTTATTTTGAGCAAGAGTTTGAGACCAGCACATGGTTTATAGCTTTCCTTGTATAATAAGACACCGATTTTCAATTAATACATTACATAAGAGTAATAATTGGATTCGATTTTGGACTGACAGAAATTCTTATAAAATCTATTCACATTTTACAAAAAAATGTTTCAGTGTTGTTGAGTTTTGTGCTATTTGAATTAATTTTTCATCCCAGTATATTGTGGTACAGTCTAGAGCTGAATAAAATAAAACTGAAATCGCAACATGGCTTAGTGTGATTATTAAATCACAAAGGCTGTGATTTTAAATAAATAAAAAATCGGTCAAAATAAAAGCTTTAAAATGAAGAAATGATGCCAGCTGTAAATATTAGTATTTTATTTTCACAGTTGTAATGTAAAAGTTTTGTGAAATATTACAATAAGTAGCCCAGCCCTAATATTTTAGTTTTGGTTATTTGTTATTGTAGTGGTAATAATAATTAATTGATGTGTAAAAAATATTATTGCTGCTGCTGTTGTTTTTTATGGCCATATTGATATATATATATATATAAAATAATTTTGTCCAAATTATGCAGCCTTAAAAACAAGTGCTGAAAAACTTTTTATAGCATTTTAATTTATTTTTATTTTAGGTTATACAATTTTTATCAGAAAATTACAATTACAATTTTCCCCAAATCATGCAGCCCTTACAGTCTGTTTCAAATAAACCTGGTCATAAACGGCACATAACATACAGACTGTGATTGGCTGAGTTCATGTTGGTCATGGTCTTCTCCAGCCTTGGTAGCCTTTTTTTTGTGGTCAGAGTAAGTTTCAAACTAGACAAGACTTTTTACAGGTCTTCAAAATCTTTATGTGAGACTAGGTCTTTTGGTTGATCTTGAAACAGACCCTTTATTTAACTTACACATATGCATTGGTTTTGTCACGTGTACAGGTCTTCTTGGAGGGGATGTTTTACTGGGAATGACTAATCGTTGTGCTGTTGAGAATGAGGTCATTGGATGAGGCTGTAGGGGAGAATCTTCTTCCTGGCTAGAAAAAAGGGGGGATATTGTGTGCATTTAAAGCAAATGAACCACAGGGCCGTCAGTAATTAGTGGCAGTTTTCCTGATGCGAGTTTGCATCTGCACTGCACCATCCATCTTTCACTTCTCGCTCGCTCTTCCACAATCTTACGCTCATTAATCAGGACGCTGGGCTCCTGCAGGGGGAATCGGGAGGTCTGTCTTCTGCCGAGTCGTTTGGGGGTCTGAAGACAGCAGTTAGGCCCCCAGTGGAGCAGAATCTATGTGACACGGCTTTGAATACATAATTCAATATCTCCTCTTTGTCTCTGGTTGATGTTTTGGAAGGCTGCAGACATGACATGAGTCTTTTTGTGAGTTAAGTATAGTCTCCGTCTCAGACGGCACACCCATGATCCGTTCACTGATGCGTGATGCACACAACTGAAAAGCTCTTGTTAAGATTGTCTGACATTGAGCAGCTTCTAGGAGGTGAGTGCACTGTAGTCACGAGCAGGATTACTGGGTTTTGTCCGGTTAGTGGCTTTTAATCTTCAGAAGATGCTTAGTTTAGTTTGAGGTGCTTGGTAGGCATGTGAACACAAGAGAAACTGTGTTTGGTCACTTTACCGGTCAGTCAGACCATCTTTTCATGTACAAGTGGACTGTTCTTGGCCAGAATAAATGGACAAGATGTTAGGGCTGCACAATTTAGGCAAAACATTATTATTTTTTTTTATGTTATTGCCATTTAGCGCATAGAAAACTCATACACAGTTATTTATTCAAACACCTCCACCATTATGCCTTCCTTTGTCAAACTACAATAACTGTTTAAAAAATGATCTGTACTGTTTTTAACATAAATAGACAATGAATGATCCAGAGAGATGTTTAACTGATTTATTTAAGAAGGTATCTCCTGAATGTATATATTTTGTCTAGTATTAATCTTAAATGTATTGTATAGCTTCTTGTTAATTGTATGACTAATGTTATTTATTCAGTTTTTTCCACGATGATAGCCCTAGCTGACATGGTATTAAAAAAAAATAATAAATAATATAATTAATTTTATTGATCTAAATTGTCATTAATGTATGTTTGTTTTTAAATCCAGGTTTGCTGTGTTTCTTTATAGGACTACACGATTTGGAAAAATTGTGATTATATGAAGATGGCTATATAGTTAGCCTACTAATAATAATATCTGCAAAGGTTAAAATAATAATGTTAGTAATATTAATGATGATTATTATTAAAATGCAACTAAACATAAATAGAAAAATGACAAATAAACAATTTTATTTAGCATTACAACTGTAAAATTAGTTACGATACTAGTATTTATAGCAGTCTTAATTTCTTCATTTTCAAATGTCATACCATCAAACTTTTATTTTGATGATAAATCGCATAGTGGTCCTTAAAGCGCTTCTCATTAGAAGTATAGGAAGATGGCTGGTGCGTGTTACATAACCAAATGCATGTTAAAGCGTCTCAAACTCATGTGCAGATGCAGAGCTGGAGTTTGTGCGAAGCAGCATTTACTGAGAAACGAGTCGCTCTGAGACGCTGAAAACACTGCTGGACCACGAGTCCATGTGATTTGATAATCTCAGAAAGCCATAACATTATTTTGATTAATTGTGCAGCTCCTCCCAGATGTTATGCTGTTAGTAACAGGTCTATGTGATACTAGGTTAAGTGTAACCCTTCTCTGCACGAGACATTAAAAACATGGTCAATGACCGTCTCTCTCTCTCTCACTCATTTTTCCCGTCTCTTTTTCTCTGTCTGTCTGTCACTTGAGTATCTGCTGTAAATGGATGTCACATGTCCTTTGCTCAGGGAGGGACTGAGGCTTCCTGTGGTGTTAAGAGCTCATGTTGAAATGTATCACTGCTTTGCACTGTTTGTCATAGGATATCAGTTGCAGTTGTATAAGATTGTAACTGGTTTAAAAGGGCAATAACAGTAATAAACACACTATTAGTTCAAATAAGCTATTTTTAGTTTTGATGATTAAACTTGAGTTGCTATTGAAACATCTCAGCATTTGGAGTCTATTGACAGTGTTTAGGAAGCTTAATGAAATATTGTGTTCAATAACTGAAAAATCATTGCAAATCTGTTATGAATTCTTGAAGTTCCTCTGCACTACAGGAGCACACGTTAAATCATGTCTGATATTCTAATCAAGTGTTAAATATGAGAGATTTCTGCATTTACGCTTTGTCTCTGTGCACATGCACAATGTCAAAAATGCATGGAAAAAGATCCGAAATTGATTCTACGCATCATAAGTGAGTTTGATTCAGTATTTTGAATGGCTGTAAAATGCACACTCTTCCAGAATATAAATGAATAGATTATTAGATCAGATTGTCATCTTATGACCATTAATGTTAGGAAGGAACGGCCAACAGAAGAGACCTGCAGAGATAAGATCGCTGCATGTGTGAACATCCCATTATGGAGATTTATGTGAAGGTGACCTGTATGTGAAATGTGCTGCTCTTGTTTTTTCCTCTCTGAAAGCATGCGGCCCTGTTAATAACCCCTTGCTCACTGCGGATCTATTCTACTCAGTAATTACTGACTTTACACCGCAGATCTCCGTGAGCGGTTTACCTCGTCCACACACAAACACAGGTGTTTATCTGTAGATTACAGCAGCATGTCATCTGATTTATAACTCACTGAATCTTGAGATGAGGAAACACATGTCCAGTCATTTTACCTGCTATTAGTTAATCAGTGGAAATATATCCAGTTCGAAATTAATCCGAAATGATCACCAAAATGTTGTTTTTAGTAGCAATTCATATCCATTTATTTTTTTTTGACTTTAAAAACCATAGAGTATAAAGTGATGTGCAGTTTACAAAAATTAAAATAAAATAATTAACATAATAAAATACAGTGAAATGCAAAACGAAATAAATATTACGCTGCTTTAAAAAACACTGATGTATTTAAGAAGGTATCTCCTGAATGTATTTGTGTTTGTCTAGTATTAATGACTGGACATAAAATTCATATTAATGCAGTACGTTGTGAGAGAAAAAGATAGAAATCATAAAATAAACACCACTAATGCATCTGAACCCTAATGTTATAAAGAGCAGTGGAGGCCTCATCGAACGAATGTTTGCAGTTTTATACGTGTAATATGCAAAATATCATGTTTGTCAACACAATCATATTTTCTGTCTAACACTGGTGTCAAGTTATATAGAACGGAGCTGAAGATAAGTGTATTAGTTTTCTTATTAATAATAATAATTGTATATTTCAAATGACAGGATGTATTTTCCTATCCTGATGTGTTGACAGGCAAGAAAAAAGTCGTAATAAAATGGAAGAAGCAAATCAGAATAATCCAAAATAGCAAAATAACGTATTTTTGCCCATCTGTAGCCTGTTTTCTCTCAAAAATCAATGAAGTGATTATTAGTGTTAATCCAGATGGAAGTACAGGATGACGCACCGCTCTTCAGTTCATCTGCCAGAAGTGTCAGATCGGTTGCCAGATTTCTGCGTTTGGGAAATGTGTAAGTCGGATATCCGCTGAAAATGATCTGCCAGTGACGTGTGGTGGACAATGAGGGGCCAAAGCCCCCTTTCTGGGCTCGTTTCGATGTAGATGGTAACTGAAAGTGGAGAAAAATTAGCGTGATAGTTGTTTACTTTATAGTCATTTATGTGTTAAAGATGAGAAGGGGTTTACAAGCATCAAAACGTTTAATACAGCTTTAAATTTAGGACTTGACATTTCTTATACATTAGAATGTGTCCTGTTTAATTTTTAATGAGCAAAAATTTATTTTTACCATGATTTATAGAAAATAAATATAATTTGGTGTAACAATAGTTTATATAGCAATAAATCTTGTCAGGCATATTTCGAACAAGAATCATAAGATGGCATTAAAAGACTCTGTTTGAGGATCAATGCAGCAACACAATACATATTAATTATGATTTTAAGTCTTTACCAGTCTTTGCCACTGCCTTTTCAAACCACTTGTTTTTACCCACTTTTCAGCAAGTTTAATAATGCAATTTAGTTTACATGTAAAAATGTTTCATTTTTACATAAATATGTCACTTACATATTAGGAACATATGTAATATGAACATTACAGTATTTCACCTATATCTTGACATTTCATTGTTACATAAGTTATTTGACATTTTAATTAGACACTTTAATTTAATATGCTGTTACGTTCCTTGTCTGTATTTGTTTGCCACTTGTATTTTCTGTTCTTGACTTTCTCTTTGTAGTTTTGTTTCTTGGTTACCTCTATTGGCTGACTCAGTCCACCAGTCGACCAATTAGGCTGGACCTACCCGTTATAAAAGGGGCCGGACCTCCTTGGCGGTTGTCAGTCGTCCTGCGTTTCAGCCAGCGGGCAGCTGTCCATTTTTGTCAACCTCATTCATTGTGCTGTTCGATTTAGTTGATTTACTCTTTTCGTTACTAGTTAATTTGTGACATTTGAGTTTCGTTTGGATGCATTAAACAACAGATTAAGAACACCTGTCAATGTAGGATACTTTAATTATTGACTAATATGCTGTGTAACCCAGATTGTCTAAATCAGACCAGTATGGCTCTTGTCGCTTGAGACCTGTTAGCATAACTTTGGGAAAAGGAGATAGTTTAGCTTTTTATATTTAAGTTTAGTTTCCTTTTCTTGTTAGTTACAGGTAAGGAGTGACAGCCACCTGTGTATTTTTATTATTAATGAGAGTAGTTTAGGTTGGGCATCGGATACGCCGCAGCTTTATTTCTACATTTTTGATTAGATTAGTTGGGTTGGGGTTTAATAATTAGGGTTGTTTTGCTTTTGATAATTTCTGTTTTGGTGTCACTCATTCTTCTCCTTTCTCTCATAAATTATCTAGAGAACGTATATCTCCTCTATGATTGTAACTAGTACCTCTCTAAATAAATGTAACTTGTGATAACAATTCTTGCTTTTCTCCTGGATATATTCTTCCATGGCTTGCTTCAGCGTCAGTTGTGTCTCACTTAAATGTTACGAAACATCCCCAAAAATATCTAACTCGTAACAATGCTTTTGTAAATGTAATTTGATGCAGACAACAAAGCAAGCTGATTTGCTGAAGGTTGCAGACCAGTTATGAACATGATAGAAAATGGTTATTATAGTGAAGTAAACCTAAAATCATTAAAAAAATATTAATCATTAAAAAATGTCAATCGAAATAAAATAAATGTTGACTGAAATAAAATGTAATTTAAAAATGAAACTTTCATTTAGTTTAACTTTAATAATAAAGATTGGAAAAAATGTAATAAAATTAGTACTAATTAATAAAATAGAGAAAAGACTATATAGATGTAATAAAAAAAATAGCTAAAGTGACAAACTCGCCCATAAATGAATGTTATTTTAAATATTTCAGAATATTAGCAAAGTTTAATAGTGTACACTAAAATAACACTCTGATAGAGGCTTTGAAAGGTTAAAGTTACTGGCACCCGTCACATTTACATCAAGCTTTAGAAGCTCCGTGTGATCAGAAGAACAAATGAGACACTTAATCTGATACTGTACTGTCACTGTATAACAATGAGTGCATAACATAATATATTTGATCTTCTCCGTCAGCTTTTGTTTTTCTCTGTGAAAGTGCCACTGAAGTTTCAGGTCAGTTCAGATGTGAAGGAGAACTCAAACAGAAAGTCTTGAAATGAAAGGTCCGAGTGTGATCTTGTTCTTGTCACCAGGAAATCATATAACCTCATAATCCATCACATCTGTTGGAGTTAAAGGTGGGAGTGGGTGTGGATGAACAGGAACGTCTTTCTTTTCTCAACAGCCGTGCCTTACTATCATTATGAGTCCTGTCTCATGAGAAGACAATGTGTCTTTCTCTTTCTGTTTTAACAATGGCAGCGATGCGATCTGTAACTCAAGCCATGTCTTTAACTTTGCACTTCAAAGAGTTTGTGGAAAGAGCTTTTCATTGCAGATAAAACATGGCCTTCATAAAAGAAGCCGAGTCCTTCCGTCATATAGTAAAGACCCGTCGTAATGCGGAGCTTCTTAACGGGAGACAAGCTCTTTATGAACAGCAGCTGTTTTTCAATTTGAAACTTGCATGCTTTATGTTGTGGGCAAATATATTTATAGCTCGTCATGCACACAGCGGCATGAGTTATCCAATGAAATGCTCTGTAGGATGGATTTAATTTTTAAATATTTTATCCCAAACTTAATCTAAGCTTTATAGACATGATTTCTATACTAAATGAACATAAAGAAGAATATATTTATATAAATATTTTGTATTTATTATATAAGTTTAGTCATTTTCATTTGTACTTTTATGAACTTTTTTTTAGCAATGTTTGAATAGTTTTTATTTTTATTTTTAGAGCATTTAACCATCAGCATCTCAGATCTTTCTCACTCAATATACATGAGCAATAATACATGAGCATGTGCTAATCGGATGCCTGTTCTAGAGATCTGAGGAATTTTAGCCTTCACATTGATTAATATTGCTCGACGTGAGTTTCCCAGGCAGCAGCAAATGTTTTTTTCCCTTCAGCTGTTTCGTTCATCTGGTGGTAATTTCCATAAATGTCAGTGTTGATCGAGACCATACGGAATGATGTGATTTCCGTGTAAAGCTCAACTCAGTCAGTCTCTCCAATTTCATTATCTGTCTGTCTCTGTCTGTCTGTCTGTCTGTCTGTCTGTCTGTCTGTCTGTCGCTCTGTCTGTCTGTCGCTCTGTCTGTCTGTCTGTCGCTCTGTCTGTCTGTCGCTCTGTCTGTTGTCTGTCTGTAATTTGAGAGGGTTTCCCATGCCTGCAGCTAAATTAAATTTATAAAATATATATTTAAAAAATCTAAAGTACCATGCAACTGTGAGCAAATAACTTTAATATATTATATATTTTTATAGCATTCATTTATTTGTTTTATTTATTATTTTATTTAAATGTACTTTTATAGCCCTTTTCCCCTTTTCTGGGAGAGTTTCAAGTGGGTGTTTCTTTGATGCCTTTTCTGACTTTTAAACAGGCGATTTCTTATGCTACATAAAGCTCATGATCATCTTGAGTTCTGTTGACGTGTACAACTGTTTGAAGGACGTGTCTTCCAGAAACTGGCAGATTTAAGTTTATTTGCAACCTGAGAAGGTTCAGCTTGCTCAGTTAGGGTGAATCTCATTTCTCAGTCTTACCCCTTCCCCTTCGTCTTACCCCTTGTCCCTTGAAACCGAGTGGTGAGCGCTGGGGGTGAAAACATACCCCTATGAAACGAGACACCACTTGGTTACTGTTACGTCATCATACATCGTCGCTAGCTGCTGCTACATCACCAGAGGTGACAAGTGTTGATCACAAACTCTCCGTCTGTAAGTGTGTGTTGTGCGATCGTGGGTGTATAGTGTGTCTTTCTGTCAGAGCGTGGGCTGCGGGACTATCTGTTGTGCAAATCAGTCTCTGTAACGCTGTCTGGACGTTGAATTGTCATGTTTTTAAACAATGTAATTCAATTAATGTTTGAATTGCAAATATAATGTTGTCAAGTTTCAAATGCCTTTTTGACTAAATATATTCATGTAAGTCATTATATTTAGTGTAGAGAATCTAACTCTGAGATGTTGTATCTGTTTATCAGTTTCAATTTGACAGGACCACAATACTCTCTGGATGATCTGGATCAGTGTGTTCTGGTACCCCTTGGTTTCAAGTAAGCTGCGAAATTTCTTGGTTTTAAGGGGTATCTACCCCGTCCCCTTACCCCTACCCCTCGATCAAAACCAGAATTAGCCCTTACTCTCACGTGAACGCGCACAACTAAGGGGAAGGGGGAAGACAGAGAAATGGGATTCACCCTTAATCTTTAAAAAAATCTTCAGGTATTTCTTGGCCCATCTTCACTTTTCATCTTGTGACATTGTGACAAAGAACCTTTAATTCTTAAGAAAGTTCTCTATAAGATCCTGACACTTTGAACTTCTGGAGAATCTCAGTAGGTTTCAGTTCATGAAGATGTTGACACTAACTCAAGTGTCTTTGTGGTTAATTCATCAAGTCTTTTGCAGTTCATTTGCACCTCCTCTCAGCACATTTTGAAACCCCATTGACTGTTATTAACATGATTTTTGTCGCCTGATGGTTATGTTTTTTTGTAGTTGTCTGGAGTGGGATTTCAGGTTTCAACTATTCCTTTTTAAGAAGCATTGTTTATCTGAAGTCGCTTGATTTCAGTACTTTGTGATTTACTCTCTGAAGTTTTGAGACGTAAATAAATGGTGTGTTAAAGATTAATTGCAGATGTTAAAATACACGTGGCTTCATTTCCTTTAACACTTCCACAAAACGCACCCATAGGGTAATATTTAATAAGACGAGAAACTGGCAGCTGACCAGAGGGCGAATAGGAAGTTGATAAATGGTCTGATTTGTAGTGTATGAGAGAGACGAATGCACAGCAAAAAAATATTATGTGTCTTGTCAGGCAATAAAAATGACAAAATATCGTAAATAAAAAAGATACATTTAGATCAATGTTGATGCTCAAAAAGGCAGAGCAATAATATGGCTGTATTTACGCTTTAACCTACCAACAGATCCCTTATGTATTTTCCCTGTTGAAAAATCCAGCTTATGCTAGTTAGGTATGTTTTGAAGCGTGGCTGCTGGTTTGAGCTGGTTTAAGCTGGTCATGAGCTGGTCTTAAGCAACTAGCTCCTGCTCAGGACCAGCTTAAACCAGCTCAAACCAGCAGCCACGCTTCAAAACATACCTAACTAGCATAAGCTGGATTTTTCAGCAGGGTTATCATAAAGTTTATTTTTTTTCTTCAGTTATAGTAATTGTTTCTCATGTGTTTTATTCCAGGCTCCAGAGCGATGATGTCACAGAGCTGAAACAGAGGCCGTTATTGACGGTAAGCGAAATCTCACACATTACTGAAGTCCACACACAGTTGTGTATATGTGGTCCTGCACAACCCATTTTGAACCCCATAATCCAATCAGCTGATCATTATGGAAAAATAAATCGTGTTGTGAAGCTGAAGGGATGTCTTGTTGATGCGTACGTGTGGATTTCTCCTGCGTCTGTCCTTCAGCGGCGTCTTTGCGAGTGATTGCTGTGATGCGATCAGAGGAGACGGCTCATTAGGTCAAGAATGTGTTAAGCTGTAATGACACGCTCATCAGAGAGACCAGATCACATCTCTAAGGTCAAAGCCAGCAGGAGGCTGCACACAAACTCACAGTCGAGCGCAAGGCTTTAGCTTAGTCGGTCAATGCCGCACATGGCTGTGTCCAGTGACTTTACAGAAAGCTGAGGAAACTGCTTTCAGATCGTCTTCCAAGGCATCGTAATGTCACGTCTAATCATGTAGATAGGGACTCCCAAACATATGTGACCCTGGACTAGAGGTCTTCTCGGGTCCTCAAATCCATAACCGACCCGAATCACTTCTTACCCGAACCCGATGTGCATAAATATTTTTTTTAAGTGATAAACCCGACCCGAGACAAACCCGATGAAATTATACCCGAGTCCCACCTGACCGCATTTATTTTCAGGACCCGAACATAAATTGACGTGTTCACTGCCTGCAGCTCCGTATAGGTCCGGAAAAATCCCGGCGTCTTGCTGACTGATTTGGCCGCTGCTCCATTAATTTCATTCGGTTTATTTACTTATTAGCCTATTACTTTATATTTTTGCCTGCCTGATGGATATATGTCCTTTCTGAGTTTGGCTTTCAATTGTAACCAGTGGATTTGAAATCTAGACGTGATAGTTTTTTAAAAATTAAATCGATAGGTTAATAAATCATTGATTTGCTAGTTTTGTCTGCAACATTAGATACCTCATCTGCGGCGAAGTGCTTCTGCACACAAAAAAAGAAAAGCCTTGCATTGACACGCAGCGTAACGATGTGAGTGGATTTCCTGATGGATCTCATATCTATACGATGGATTTCTGATTTTCATACAAACGTATGTTCTGTTTTTTACATGCGTTTCTCAAAAATGAACTTAACATGAACGCACAAGTTGGCTACGCATCTGGGAAAGTTGAAAAGAATTCGGGTCTAATCGGGTCGATTTGGGAAAAACACATTTATTTGAATTACCCGAGGCTGCTAATACCAAACCCGACCCGTGTCCGAGGCACTCGTAGAAGTTTTGGACCCAAACCCGCTCGGGTCTCGGGTTGGATCTCGGGTCTTCGGATCCAAGTGAACCCGTGAAGACCTCTACCCTGGACCACAAAACCAGTCTTAAAGGGAACCTATTATGCAAAAATTACTTTTATACGGTGTTTGAGCACAGTTGTGTGGCCGCAGTGTGTGAAAACAACCAGCCTATAATGTTAAAAATTCACCCACTCATTTTTTTACAATCTAAAAAAAATCATAAACACTCTCCGAACGAGCTTTTTCAGATTCTCCCGGTGTTCACGTCACTGAAGGGAAAAAGTCCCGCCCGTTTGTGATGCTGCCCTGTAAGCATCCCGCAGCCCTGAGTGAGAAGCTGCGGTCCGCCTCCAGTACTGATTACTTGCTGTAGCTGCTAGAGATATACAATGTCAGCGCTAAAGAGGCTTTTCAAGTGTTGTGTTTTGGGATGCACTACTGAACATAGGAGTCTCCATAGACTCCCTCCATCTGAGCCGAGGACATTGTGGTTAAGTTTCATTGTCTAAGGAAATGTCCCAGAAAAACATCAATAATGATGCTAAAGCTACCATTGTCCATATATATATGTATGTGTGTAAATGTATGTATGTATGTATGTATGTGTGTGTGTGTGTGTGTGTGTATATATATATATATTTTTTTTTTTTTAAATGTTTACATTATTTCAAGCAACAATTGATCTTGTAATACCATTACAGTATTTATTCATCTTTTTAATGTAGTTTGCTTTAACAATTTTAAATGCTATTTATCTTTTTTTATATCTATTTAGATTAGAGTTAAATTTGATTATAATTTTAGTATTTAATCTTTTCTAATTTAATGTTTCTAATTTGTAGTTTCTATTTCAATTATTGAAAACCATTTTTAATAGTTTTATTGACCAACAACAATGAAATGCAAACGCAGAGGGGCTGCTGGGTTTCCGGGTATGATTGTGTCACTGGATGTGTTCAGGGTGGAGGATGAAAACAGACAGAGGGTTTTGTAATATTCTTCTCAAGCACTGCTGAGATGATTGTGGCCTGAGGTCACGGCAGACCGTTATGAGATCCATCTCTGGAAAAATCAATCCCTCCTCTAATCAGTGTGTTTGGTGGAGCTGAAATCACGGCGCTGAAGTGGCGATTCATTAGAGGAGAGCGTGTGGTAACTGTAGGGCTCAGCTGGGATAAACCTACAGCGGGTCAGGTGAGGTCGGCCTCCTTCAGGACCATCACAAACACACAGATAGGGTTGATCTGTTGATCAAACCTGTTCATCTGAGGCTCCATGGAGGGAAGGGTTGACACGCAGGGTTACAGTCTCCTCTGGTTCATTCACCTTCCTTCGTCTTGCTTTTGTTTTTCAATGGAAAACAAGTTTTGAGTTTTTAAAGATGCAGTGAATTCTTATCTGAATAGATCATGGGACATTTCAAAGTGTTCAGATAGAGCTTTATTAGTGTCTCAAAACGGCGTTAGAGGTGAAATGTTTGATTCATTTGCACAAATGTGACCCTGGAGCACAGGACCAGTGTTAAGTCTCTGAGGTATATTTGTAGTAATAGCCAAAAATACAATGTATGGGTCAAAACTAGAGATTTTTCTTTTATGCCAGAAATCATTAGGACATTAAGTAAAGATCATGTTCCATGAAGATATTTTGTACATTGCCTGCCATAAATATATTAACTTATTTTTTGATTGGTAATATGCATTGCTAAGAACTTCATTTGGACAACTTTAAAGGCAATTTTCTCAGTATTTGTTTTTATTAATTTTTTGCATCCTCAGATTCCAGATGTTTCACAATAATTGTATCTCGGCCAAATCTTGGCATATCCTAACCATACATCAATGGAAAGATTATTTATTCAGCTTTCAGATGATGTCTAAATCTCAATTTCTGGTTAGTGTCTCAAATCTGTTCAGACAGTCAGTGAATTAATTCCAGCTCGGATTCAATGATTCGTTTGTTACCACTCTGTGTTCACAGAAGTCTCCGATTTTCTTTTTATATTAAAATGCAGTAGTATAGTTACATAATGTTGCATTATTACATTACATATTATTGAGCATTTAATTGAAAATGATTATTGAACTTGATATTGAATTAAAGCTGTTTTTTATTTTTTTCCAAAAGAGTTTTAATTTGAATTAAATGTTAAATATGTGAATTAAAATATATTAATAAATGATTAATTTACATAAAATAATTAAGTAGTTATAGATTAATTAATAAAAAATAAGTAGTTAGTCATCCTATTATATTATATTACATATTATGGTTTATATAACTGAAAATTGTTACTTGATATTTAATTATTTATCCAATGAAAGGAGCCCTAGTTTCGATGAGATGTTGAAATGTAGGAAGTAAAATATATTAACACAATTTAATTAATTCATAAATATATGTACAATAAATAAATTATTAAAATGTAGTAACTTTAGTTGCATACTATTGTATTACATATGGTGCATATATTGAAAATAAAATTGAATTTGAAATTGCATTGAAGGTGTTTTTTCCTATGAAATGTTTAATGTAAGAAGTGAAATATACTTAATAACATTGCCACACTGTTTACATTTAATGAACAGAAAAAAGTGATGATTCGTAATTTTAATTTATAAAAATGAGTTCTTCTAATTTGAGAAAGAATTAGAGCAAATTAATAAGACCACAAATACTTTTTAGTTGAAAAAAAAAAACTGTTTCACAGTGAAAACTATATCATGGAAAATTATATTCAAGCTGCTGCAGGAACGGATTCAAGTAGCATTGAGTTGATGTAAGAAGCTTTTTCTTTCCTCTGTAAAATTGACTCAAGTAGCCGCTGGAAAATTCTGCCGCTTTAGGGATGTGTGTCTGAAATAACTCCAGTAATATGGCTCTCCTCTTCGAGCTGCATAAACGGCACTTAGCAGGATGAGAGCGACGCCGCGGTGCTGAGAGAGAATATCTGTGCCGTCAGCTCTTCTCGCCGCTCGCAGAGGTGAAGCCAAGGTGACGGCAGACTTGAAGAATGCTTGGAAATCATTGATATTCTGCCTCGCAGGCTGCAAATGGCTCGGTGGCAGATGGAGTCTTTGTCAGTGAAGAGAAATGGCAGCGAGGGAGAAGCGGCGCTCTTTCTCCCCCCCGTTGACGAGCGAGTATGGATGACCTTCCTCGCTCGGGGGAATCCAGCGCCACTACTTGATCAATTAGCAGTCTCTTTGTTTACCAGGGATGTGGAAGAGGATCAGATTATGCCGTTTTAGGACAGGCTGGGATGGTGAACACTGGTCGTGTCTCGGTGTTTGAGTACAGAAAGGTTTATTTGAATTTATTACATTTTGTCAGTATTGAAATATAGAGTTATTTAGAAAATGCAGTAGCAAAAGACAGTTTTAGATTTGGAAAGTTTGATTCATTTACACAAATCTGTCAGTTTCAGTGAATATTAGATTCAAACTCGGATTCAATGATTTGTTTGTCATCACTCAGTGTTGACAGAAGTCTCACTTTTTCTGTATATTCAAATGTTTCAGTAAAAAAATATATAGTTGCATATTGTTGTGGTTACATTTTTGGTGCTCTGCTTGAAATTGATATTGCATTTTTTCCCTTTTTTCACCTTCAGAGGAAACTAAAGAAGTAAAACACCTTAAACCTCTATAATCAAGACATGATTTCCATTTTTTTATTTCTTAATGAACTCAAGAAATGGTAATATTTAATCATTTTGATTTATATAAATGATATTTCTTCTAATTTGGGGGGGGGGGGGAAATATTGAGCCATTTTGGTGCAGATTCAAAAATAAAACAAAAAATCTATATTTAATATATAGAATAGATAAAATAATAATAATGCTATATTGCCCATTTCCTTAAAGCTATACATTAAAGCTATTTTTCTCCTTTTCCCATAATTATAATAAAACAACGTTTATTGCTCTTTATGCATTACATGCGACCGAATTACATTATGCACAAGGTTACTGTCATTAAAGCAGTGTTAATCTTTAACTCACAATTACCCGCACAATTATGCCTTTTGTATTTGCATGAAAGACAGCACGGTAAACAATGTGCTGTTGAAGTTAAAAAGGAAAAAGGGAATTGTTTGCAGCTCTTGTTTACCCTGTCTTGTTTAACAATTAGCATAATTAATGGACTAAACTATCCCAATCATTAAACAAGATTTTGAATGGATTACAATTAACGATTTAAAGGCTCTTTTATGGAGTGAAGTAATTACGCAGCATTCACTGTTCAAACACCGAGCACGTTTGTGTGCTGCGTGCGGGTGAAGGAGAGATTAAGCATGCTGTGCATTTGAATTCATTGGTTTTGCTGGGAAATTAATGGTGATTTCCATCTAAACCGATGTTCAGGAACATGATGTTTACGTGACGGTTTCAGGTTTGTAATCACACAAATATTAGTTGTAATTCCTCTGACATCCATATTCCATGTAGAGAATGAGGAATCGATGAACAGAAACAGTGCAGAGTGCTGAATAACATCTAGGCTCTGGTGTGATGTGTTGTATCGCAGGTTGATGGTTGATTTTCATTAGCGGCCTCATTGTCATGCACGCTGTGTCTTCCTGCACCAGAATGCACATTGTGTCAGACTGCGGCTTGTCATTGTTTGAAAATTGAGTGCATTTTATTTATTTATTTATTTTTTGTTCAGGAAAAAAAAATACAAGATTCTGTTAAGCATGCACAGGTTGTGGTATATTTATGATAGGGATAAATGTTATACTTTTTTCCCTTTTGTGTGAAATTCACAAATATTAAGATAAAGACTGTCATCAAAAGTAAAACTAAATGTTTAAGATATAGATTAAATGGAATACATTGATAGTTCTTCTAATTTGGACAACTTATATATATTTGAATATTATATGCACTATATTATCAAAAGTATTGGCACCCCCTTCTAATGAAAGGTTTGACTACTTTAGTAATTTCCATGAGTGCAAATCTTAATGTTTAAGCATTAAGAGTTTTATAGACAAAAAATCATCACCAAACACCAATGACTTGTACACATGGGTTCAGTCCTTTCAAACACTTCAAAACTGGTGCAACAGAGGTGGAAATACAATGTTTAAGTACATTAATTATGTTCCATCTTTGTTGGCACAGTTTGGAAGTGCTTTTTCTCTTCTAAAGAAGGGGTGCCAGTACTTTTGTCCATATAATGAATGTACAAGTCATTAGTGTTTGGTGATGAGTTTGTGTCTCATTTAAAGTCACACCAGAGGTGTTCAGCTGCTTTCTGCAGACCAGTCAAGTTCTTCCACACTGACTGAATCATCATTTCTCTTTGATTCTTGTCTTATACACAGGGACACTGTCATGTTAGAATAGAAAAGAGTCCTGTCCAAACTGTTGCTATAAAATTAGAAACACACAATTCCCTAGAATATCATTATATGCTTAAACATTAAGATTTGTACTCATGGAAATGACTAAAGTAGTCAAACCTTTCATTAGAAGGGCAATATAGTGTATATTGGTATTTATGCATTAAATGTGAAGTTCTGCTTTTTTTATTTTTTTTTTTTAAATGATTTAGGTATATTTATGGTTTAATAAATTGTATGCATTTTTTTTTTACTTTAGCTTAATAAAATGATCTCGTGCAACTGTTGGATTCATAGATTTAATCGTCATATAAGCAGTTTATTGTCACTAAGAATAAACCTGTTTTCTCAATTCCCTGAGCGTGAGGCCGCTGGTGACATCAGAGCTGCAAACTAGCCGTCCAATCAGATCGCATCCTTCTGAATAAATCACTTCAGACTAGAATTGGTGATAGATTGACCTGGGAATTTTCTCTCATGCGGTGCTATACTGGAAAATGTTTTGCATATTTCTGGGAATCCGCTGTGAATCTAGGGCATGTAATATCTTACAGTGACCTGTGCAATGACAGCGTTTCCTGTTGATTTCACATCAAGCAATAGACGAGCTGATTCTATGCATAATTTGTTTTTAAAGGGCTGTATTTTTTAACTATGCATCTTAACGTTTGCAGTCATTTGCGTTAAAGTGGCACTATAATGTGATGAATCCTTCACGGTGTAACAAGCACGCGGCGCTCTTGGCAGCGCTCTCTGCTCTTTAGAGATGAATGAGCGTTGGCCAAGGGCACTGCCAGTGTATTTGATGGTGTTGATGATTTATGATTACTTTAACAAGGCAATTTGTTCCTTAGCCTTTAAACAGCAGCAGCGCATGCTTTACTGGAATACATCATTGAGCTGTTGACAGAAGATGGGCTTTGTAAAATCTATACAAGCAATGTAATAGATGGATTACGGTTTCTGCTATTTAATATTATGTTAGAGATAAAGTTGTACAATATAAAATAGCTTGAGGTATTATGAGCACTGCAGGTTATATTAGTCAAAGGAATAGTTCAACCAAAAATAACAGTTTGTTAATGTACTCACCCTCAAGTCATTCAAGATGTGGATGAGTTTGTTTCTCCATCACTTGCAAGTGATGCAATGCTACATTTCTCCAAATCTGTTCTCATTGGTACAACCCCCCCCCACTCTCTAAGCTCAGTACTTATCCAGAGTGAGCAAAAGGGCTGTCAAAATCACTCTGTACCCCTCACATCCAGCACAACACCCCCTCTTTGAACGGTTACCGTCTGGTCGACGCTACAGAGCTCTGAGCACCAGAACGACCAGACACAGGAACGGTTTCTTCCCTCAGGCAATCCATCTCATGAACACTTGACAATAATTATGGTACACACACTTATTTATCTAACACACATACTTAGTCTACACTTCAATAGCACATAATATACCTGTATATACAAAACTGTCCGTTGTTATATACCTGTATTGTCAATTTGTATATTGTTATTCCTTGTTCTTTTTATAATGTGTTTTTTTGTTCTGTCACTGTCACTCTGTTGCTCTGCGGTAGCTTCTGTCACGAAAACAAATTCCTCTTATGTGTCAACATTAGCAATTCTGATGAAGGAACAAACTCCTCTACATCTTGGATGGCCTCGGGGGGGTGTCAGTTTCAGCAAGTCTTTGTTTTTGGGTGAACGACTTCTATACGTATGAATAGCAGCAGATGTGCATCGGTTCAGCTGTCAGTGTCCTAAAGAGAGTGACGTCTTTGCATTAACAACTGGATGTTCAGTTCATGTAAACGCAGTTGTCTCTGTCTGAATCTTTAGTGTGTGAATGTGAGTAACTGAAATCTGTGAACAGACTGAGATGAAACTCTGAAGAGGAGCGGTGACCGGATTGAACCGCAGCTGCTGTGGTTTCTTGTCTTCCACTGGAGACGCCAAGATGTTTCAGAGGTTAAACTTGATTAACTTTGAACATCTGTCTGAAGCAGGTGCGAACTTCACAGTATTTCTGATTGTGTATCAGGGGAGTTTCAACTTGATCAAAAAATAAATATAGGGGTTTCACAGGGTTCGCTGCTTGGCACTTATGAAACATAATATTTAGGGCCTTTAGCTCAGTAACAGATCCTTGGCATTTTACAGATTTATTGCTTGTTTAAAATTGACCATTAAGACTTAACACTCACCATACAGGTCTCTTGAATTTTGATGGATTATTTTGGTAGTAAGTAACAGGGTTATTATAGTTAACTAAAACTAAAATCCATAAAGAAATAAGTACTGAAAATACAATAAACATTAACTGAAAAAAATCCCCATCTTCATTTAGGTTCTTGAACTACTAAAATAACTAAAAACCAATACAAATAACAAACACACAACCACATTATTAAAACATTAACTAAAATTAAAGTGAGAAGATAAAATCTTATTCAGAATATTAACAAATTATACTAGAATAACACTCATCAGTGAAACCTTATTTTCAGCTCAAATCATGTTTATTCTCATATTTATTGTCATCTGAGTTGTATTTTTGATGTCTTTTAAAGATGAGGGCGTCACATATCCGGTCCATGTTTAATTTGACTATCTATAAAGTGAAGATATCCATGATTTTATATTATTATCCCACTACAGAACTACTAGACTAAATGATAAAGTAGTATTATATTAGTGATTGTTTTTGTTCATGTCTTTGTGAGCTATTTTCTTTAGTCAAAGCCCAAATTAGAGGTCTGTGCGGGACAGTTTTTTAAATCCCGCTCCCGCAAGGTTATATCCCGCTCCCGCTATATATTCACTCTTTGTTCACGCGCTGTCCGCTTTGAATAATTTTCTTCCCGACCGTTCCCACTAAATTTAGATCTCGTTTCCAGAATCTTACATTTAAATGTCCTCTACTGAAAGAAAGAGAGAGGCTAACAAATAAAAGGGTAGTCTACAAAAAAATCGTTTGTGTACTTAAGACACAAAATTCGTTTAGCATTTTATAGGAAAAAAAGTGTCTCAGATTAAAAAATAAATAAATTATTCATCATGTCAGGATATAATTCGTTTAACGTTTACATAGGAAAAAGTGTCACAGAGAAAAATTAGGTTTTATAAAAATAGCATATTAGCTATTTTATTATTGTCAAAATACTGAATTCGCCATTTTTCTATGAAAGTTTTGCAGAGAAATAAATTCGTAACGTTTACATAAAAAAAAAAAATTATTATAAAATTAGATAAAATTTTATAAAAATAGCCTATTAGCTATATTTATTATTCCAAAATATGAATTCGCCTTTTTGTTATTTGAAAGTGTTGTCAGTCATAAATATATATAAAGAATCCCCCAAACATGCTTGAAAATCTTTCCTTTTCCCTGTTCCATAGAAAAATAGCCTTGTGTCATTTCAAACCTTTTATTTTTAACATTCTCTTTTTGAAGTATTATTTCTTTTTTTTATTAAATTGTATTTGTCTGTTTTCTGCTTTCATGTTATCATTGAATTTTTAGATTTTGTTTTGTTTTTTTCTTTTTTTTTACTGTTTATTTTCAGAGAGGCTCTTTTATAATGCAACAAAATGTCAACTAAACACAGTTATTTGCTTCTTGTTGGAAATGGGATTACGTTGACTCCATGACGGCGTCGAAGTAACATAGTTACACTAGGTATCAACCCGACTCCTCTTTGTCAATCAAGTAGATTTAGAAACCACTAAAGGCAGATATGAGACAAACCTGGATGCTTATATTATGAACAAACCATACCAGACCCTCCTTTCATTTCATGGCACCTGAATATAAATGACTCCTCTCTCTTTTATCTGTGAACACTGTATGTTTTCTCACCCTGTGTGTCATTTAAATTGAATTCCTCTACGGATATGGAAAGAAAAGCTGCTTTTTTATCTCTAGTCTAATAAGACCTGTCTGCATTTCAACCACACACTGTCTGTTGAGTTCCATAACCAATTAGAGACATGTTGAATCTTAACACCAATCACAGTTTGGAATATTTATTGAACTGAAGATGTGTCTGCTTGAGTTTATATTTGCAGTGATTGCAGGCACATGTATGGTACCCTAGAGCAGCAGTGCGTTTGTAATCATGTTGATGGGAGAAAAGGGGCTGTTTTTAGGTGCTCATGGGAGATTGTACCATTGTGGTTGTTTTTGCATGTGACTGTTTCATCAGAACTAATTTCTGCAGATCAAGCTCCTATTCTTCTGGGATTTGAATCTGTTGCAGAGTGTAAATTAAAACCGTCTTCATGAGGTTCTGAGCTTCGCTCTTTATTGCCAACACGAAATCATTATAATAAAGACATTTAAATCAAGAGTCACACAGGATGCTATAACATATATTACCTTCAAAATTATCCTAAGCCTTGACTCCCAAAAAAATATATATTTGGATTTTAGTCAATTAGATATGAGCATATCCATATATAAATGTGTTTATTTAAAAAATAAATATTTTAATTCTATATGGGTTTTATGTTTGAAAATGTTACTACTACTAATACTACTAATAATAATTTAATGTTGTTTATTGTATGTTTATTATTATATATTTATTATATTTAGATATGTATTATATGAAAATTGCACAAAATAATAGTAAAAATAAGGTAAATAATAAAATATTCTATAATTAAGATTTGTCTGTCAACATAAGCCTTGACTCCAAAAAAGATAATTTGACTTGTTGATTTTAGTCTGTTACATTTGAGCCAAATATGTATTTAAATATTTTAATATGTAATATTTTAATGATTTCATATGATACAAAATGTTTATTATTATTATTATTATTAAAAATATTAATTTATTATTTGTTTATTTAAATTAAATGTATGCATATTTTACTATGTGATAAATTTGATTATATCAGAATGGCGTGCAATTTAATTTATTATAATTCTACAAAATAAAAAAAAAAATTACAAATATTATCTCTGTTCTATAACTTATTTATTTGTCTACATAATTCTTTAAGTCCACAAAAATAAAATAGTTTTAGTCTGCATCTGATTTTAGTTGAGCCTGTCCGTACGCAAGTAAAGGTCTCTGCACACGGAGTCCGAAATATTTGCACGTATTAAAAAATAAATATGACCTCATGTTGCCAATCACGTTTACACACGGCCTCAGAAACTTTCGCTCGGTGTGCAATGACCTTTAGTCTTATAATTGAACTTTTAATTGTAATAATCTAATAGTAAATGTTGAAATGAACAAAGCATTTATTAATCTTAGTTCATGTTAACTAATGAAACCGTAATGTAAATGTTGCAGTTATTGGTTGAAGTTCATGACAGTATTTTACCAGAGTATTTGTCTCTTAGACCACCCTCAGGTTAATTCAGAAGTCATTTTTTATTTAGCATTTGATCCTATTTTCTAAAGCCTTACTCAACATGCTCCACATTTCAATAGAAGTATTAATGTAAACGTGACCATTCAGAGCTTTTCAGTATCGCTCTGTTCTCCATGAGATTCGCTCCAGTGCTCACAATAACTCAATAACTCATTTCAACAGTCGTCCACATAAAACACGAGTCCTTGGATGAGAGCCGAGGCAGAAGATTCCTTCAGATTCGCTCTAGCGTACCTCGTTCTCAAACTACTGAATGAAGTAAATGCGTTTTAATTGAATTGAGATGATAAGTTTAGAGTTTTGTCAGTGAAAGAAGCGGGTGTGAAAGGAGAAGGGTGAATGAATATGTATTTATGCTATTTTTATTAATATTTAGTTTATTACATAGCCTATTAATTATATATTCGTGTAAATATTACATAAATGTTTGAATTCTATATTATTTGATATGATTGAAAATGTTATTAATGTTAATTAATGTGAAAATGTTGTTAATAATAATATTTCTTTACATTTTTTATGTATTTATTTTGTTATATATTTTATTTTATATGAAAATATTTAACAATTATGAGTGTGCAAAACTGGATTAAATAAAATAATGAAAAAATTGAAATGCAAAATTATTAAATAGAAAAATAAAATTGCAAATAATTAAATGCATGATAATTATTTTATTATTATTATGCAATTTTGCACATCCCTATTTCTTTATTTTTACATTTTGAATCATACTTGACTGATTTGTTGAAATGATGCTGCATGATATAAATGGTGAGAAATATATATAATGTCTTTTTAGCTCAGACACACTCATGTAAACGTGTCACACGTATAAACTCCTTCACCAGTGTTGAGACACCTTCATGTCATACTGCTGTTCACCTTGATCTTGACTGTTTGATTCCTATCTCTGACAGTCTCAACCGTTATATTGACCCTTTTACCCTCTCCTCTATAAATAGCAGCTCTGCGTTGTTTATTCGGTCAAGGCTGACATCTGAAGTGTCATCCATCCAAACAGCCTGCTGACGTCCTTGTGCTTGAGGTGCTATTGAGGGTCAGGACTTTCACTCCAATTATTACTAAATAAATAGACTGAATAAATCCAGTGCAGCCAGTGCTGATCACAGTGTGTTCTGTGAACAACTGAAACCAAAACGCTGGAAATGTAGTTTTTTTTAAAAGAAATCTTTGTTTATGACCCAATCACAATTGAATAAAAGTTCATTTTTTCTCGTGCTAAGTATCACTGCAAAGTTTAGTCAAAAATATGGCATTGAATCCAAAAATGCAACGACTGACAGGATAAGACAAAAACAACAAAATGACACCCTATGTCAACACTCCTGGAGTGTAAATCCAATCTAATACACCTACCACTTGTTCTATGAAATGTTGTTCAAATAACTTGCTTTATTGTTGCAACATTTATTAGGAAGATTGTGCTTTTGTATATTAAAAAAATATATATATAATATTATATATTATTTAATATATATATTTAATTTGAATCAATTTTTTTAACTTTATTTAATTTATTTTATTATTTTATTTAATTGTATTTATTTATTATTATTTTGTATTATTATTAATTAAATTGTATTTTGTGTAATTTGTATTTTTTCACAGACATTATCTTCACTCTTCTCTTTCTGGGTGAATAATATATGAAAACGACTCTTTCACCACAACCTCACACATGTCACAGAAGTGAGTTGTAGTGTTATTGAATGGCATAACCATAATGCATTTAAATGTAAAAAAAAAAACAATATTGGTAATTTTCACAATTCTCAAAGGTGACTTCTCAGATTCTGTTGAACTAATTTAAGAAATTGGGGTAAATTAAAGATATTAAGATGAAAAAAAGTAATACAACAAATATTAAGCAAAAATACATAATAATATTTAGGGTATAATTATATATATATATTTTTATATTTTTTTTACATGCAAAAAAAAAATCTTCATGGACCTAAAAAATATGTCCAAACCAATAAACCTGCCACTTTTTCTATTATGTGTTTCTTTGTCCTCCAAATAATTTTCTTTGTTGTTGCACCAAATGTTATTTTATATTTCTATGTGCCTTTTTAATTTTTCTAATTATTATTATTTTTTTTAAGTTCTGCTCTTCTGCACCTTTCCTCCGTTTCATTTCGAACTCTGTTTTCCTGTCTGTGATAGCCGGTCATTTATATTCCACCTGTTTGCACAGGAAGTCACTTTTGTTGTTTTCATGAAATGCGCCTGTTGACTATTTGCTATTGTGATTGAAGTTTAAATTATGCGTTCGTAAGACTTTGCTTTGTTAACATTGTCAGAGGGGGAAAACACATCTTTACAATATTGAGGAACAAAGTTAGACAAACATTTCCAATAATGTTTTCTGTACATCCAAACATGAGCCGTAGCTTGACATTAGTTTTCAATGGTTTATTATGTTTTTATTCAGAATTTAATAACTTGTTAAAGCAGCTTTCCTTGATCAGTTGCCCATTTAAGACTTTGTGGGCTTCAGTTCTCAATTTGACAAATGTCTGTAATTTAGGCTAATTACTCTAATGATCTTTAGGAAAAGGCTGTAATCTCACAAAAGACATGCTAATATTCAGCGTGTTTTAATTTCACATCCATTGAATTCAGCAGAGGACGAGTTGAGCTGAATTCTCCTCCGTTTTCTTGCTTTTGATGAAATATAAATTGGATGTTTGCGCTGGTGTTTCATGACCCTAATTTGATCTTCATTCTGGCTTCTCAGACACGCATGATGTGTGATGTCACCAGAGGCAGGAATGATTTGAGCCGGCTGTAAACAAGCGTTTGTGTAATCAGGTGTAATAACCCTGGAGTAATTGTCTCTCACAAGTGTTATGTGCAATTTTCTTATGAAAACGCTTTAGGTTTCATCTCAACATCAGCAGAGGAATATGAAGAAAACGAGTTCCATGACAATTAGGCATGTTTTTAAAGTCTTATATCCATATCTAAATGCATAGAAAATTTTATTTTCTGTACATTTCTAAAAATTGATCTATATATTCATTATCCATACATGTATTATATATTTTGTATAATGTTTTTTATATATTTTATATATATATATATATATATATATATATATATATATATATATATATATATATAATTAAAATGGTTAGACTTAATAATTTAACAAAAATAATTTACATCTAAAAAATTATACAGAATTACAATAAAATATTATAAATTTCATATAATTATTAAATGAAAATAATATTAATAAACACAAAATTAAATACAATTATAAATATTTTAATGCATAATTTTTTATTTTTTTTTATAATGCAATTTTGCATATAATTGTTTTTCATTTTGAATCATACTTTACTGAAATGACTGATTGGTTGAAATGATGCTTCATGTGAGAAATATATCAGTATATATAATAATGTCAAATGGCTGTATAAATGTCTTTTTAGCAAAAAAAAATTGTAATAAAATATTTCTTATTCATTTGACATGTTTTTATTTTAATGTATTATTTCATTTTATCTTCTATTTTCTCTTTTTTTATTTGAATTCCATAATTTCTGTGTGATGTCAGACATTCGGAGCTCACTGTATTCATTCTTTAGATTTTGGGGTGACGTATGAGCCAGGTATGTTATCTGCAGATGTCTTTCTCTGATGGCTTTGAACTGGTCTTATTCCATCATTAGGAGTGTGTTCTCAAAGTTCCCCTTAATGTCCTGCTCTCTGTGAAATGCGAGTGATAATAAATGTAATGAAAGGCGTTGTGCGGCGTCAGTGTTTTAGACCGAGGAGTAATATCACTTTAGAGCAGAGAGCTGATGTAATGAAACCTCAGCGTCACATCCCTTGAACCTGCTCTTTTCTTCATAAATGAAACCGGTTTTTAATAAGAATCATATTTGTTATTGTTCAGAATAGTTTTCATGTCTCAAGTGAAGTGGTTTATAGTCTGTGTCGAGCGGTGAGAAGACTTCACTCTTAATTCTGCTTTTACAAAATCATCTCTAATAAAAACAGTTCAAACGAGGAATTGTGATTGGTCATGCCATGTTCATAGTTTTTATGTTTATTAATTCAGCAGATCTATCCAAAGTGACTTACGACAAAGCGATTCATCCTAAAGACAATAACATGAGAAGTGCTAATCATGCTACAAATGTATTGATTTTAGTCAACATCAGAAGGATGTTTAAATCAGTGTTCTATTCATAATCATCTTAATCAGATTATTATATTGTTTTTAATATTAATAAATCATTCAATAATAATAAAACCTTTCATAATTACTAATTTGTTAATAATTATTGTAATAATACTAATAATTATTATTATTGTTGTTGTTTATGCTTATAAATATTATACATAGCCATAATAATTCTAATAATTAATTAAAATGTGTATTGTTATGCTTAAAAACATTACACATATTTATAACTATTATAATTATTAATCATATTAATAGAATTATCATCATTGTATTATTATTATAGTCATTAATTATAAAAAAAATTATAATAATTTTTATAATGACTACTCATTGTCATAATGATAATAATGTAATAATTATTATTATTATTTTATGGTTTATGCTTATAATTCATATTTAGAAATATGTATAATATTTATAAATATATTAATTAGTCCTATTCATATCATCATCATCATCATCATCATCATCATTTTAATACTATTACTCTACTACTATTATTGTTGTTGTACATATTTTTTCTTTTTATCATAAATGTATAATAACTGTTAATAAATATATAATATATATATATATATATATATATATATATATATATATATATATATATATATAAACATGTTTTTACATACAATATGTAAATACAATAATGTTGAGAATTGATTTAATAAAATAGAAAATGTATTTAAAAATCTAAGAAGAATCACCAATAATATATTTATTGATTAAAATTAATTTCCATGGAAATAAATAAAACTGTGACAATGCAAAAAAAAAAAAAGTTTCTAAAATTGTATCTAAACGTATCTAAAATTGTCTTCATGTGCATGAAACGAAATAGATGTTCTTTGTTTTGATTTTGGGGTGACATGGACATGTTTTTGTAAGTTCACCCGGTGGCATTTCAGTGATCAGTGACATTGAGCCGTGCAACATTTTCACATCGACTCTTGTTAACAAACACAAGCAGCTGCCGGTCACTCAAGACACGCTTGCTCCTCCATCACTGTGACTCTATTATGTGTGCTTCATCAACTGTGTGTCAATATCTGCTGCGCTCCATGTCAGATGAATTCAGCAGCTCCTGCTCATTAAAGCTGTCGTCAGTTTAAACCAACTGGACCTCTCTCCGTTGTTCATTTGCAGCAAGCCACCCTTTAGTAGTCTAATATCTCATTATTATTATTATTACTAGAAATCCACTGTTATCGTTTTAATGACAGAAACTGATTTTTGCATATATTCAAGAAATGTATGCATATTTGTTGTCATTTTAGTTTTATTTTAAATGCGTCTTTAGAATACAAAGATGTAATATGTATTACAAGTAAAAATTGAGTAATTATGCCAAAAAAATAAATGTACCTGTGTAATGTGAACCTGTTGAAATGTAAAAAAATATAATTTGTGCATATTTATGCGTTTTTGTAATTTTATTTTTTACTAATACATTAGTATCTATATTATGTCTGCAAAGACATTATGCATAAGCATTTAAAAACTAAGTAATTATGCAAAAATTTACCAAAACACACCAAATAAGTAGCTAATTAAAAATGGAAACATCATTATGTCTGTTTGTGCTTATTGAAAAATGATGTCTTGTATCTGATCAGTTTAGTGAAATGTGAACACAGCTTTTGCTCTTATGTGCCGTGTTCAGTTTTCTTTCTAATAAAGGTGGAGATGTAAATTGTAAGATTTCACCAAGGAAGAAGCAGCATTATGGAAAATAAGACTGGTTTTAAATATGCATGTAAATGTGATTAGATCGTTTAGAAGGAGTCTCTTTTATTTGTGTGTGTGTGTGTGTGTGTGTGTGTGTGTGTGTGTGTGTGTGTGTGTGTGTGTGTGTGTGTGTGTGTGTGTGTGTGTGTGTGTGTGTGTGTCACTTTTCTATCGCGGTCCGTGGAAAATCACAAATGATCTTGCAGTCAGTCGCAGTGATTTGCTGTAACGAAGCGATAATGATGCTGACATTTCCATTCTGTGTGCTGCTGCAAGAACTAAACACTTACTGTGAGTTTCTCTTAATCTCTCCTGTTCTCAGTAGTGAAGACGCTTTGATAAATCACAGCATCATAGCATTAAAGACAAATCTGGATGTTTTAAACACATTTATTTTACATTTGAATCATATCCTTTTTATGTTTTGGATTACAGCGTCTTATAACCGATTTATAGAATAAATTAAATGTATAAATATTTGAAAACTTGAATCATATCTTTGTTTTGTTTAAAGTAAAACATGTTCTAATTTCAGAAGCAATAAATTGTGTATTTTAACTTAAAATAATAAATGTAAAAGTGTAAATCAAAAACCATCATGATGTATGAACTTTGAAATGTATATCATGTTTTTTGGCTTTGTCACAATGCAAAAAGCGGGAAAGGTTTAATATTCTTTTAAGAAAAATGTTTTGTTATAAATACATAAAGTTTTCTAGTAAAATATGATTGCCACATTGCTTTATTTAGAGTGTGCATGGACTTTTATTTGCTCGCTGATGGCCATTTGAATGATTAGAGATGGATTAGATTAGGCTACAAATATTATCCTAATACTTCTTTGTAAACTATTATTTGAAGTAACAAAACCATGGTTAATTTGTGGTTACCATGGCTACAAGAACCATGATTTTTGGTTTTATTCGTATGGCTAATTTTCATTAGGGAACATGGAAACTCAGAGAGAATGTTAGATGTGTTGTTGGTGGTTAAATTATTACAGATATTAAAACGTGTTAACATCAACAGCCATAAAAGCAGCCGTTATGTTCTCGCTGTGAAAATAACCATCCGACGCAGTCGTAGAGAGGGGTTTATTTCCGCTGATGACGACTGCATGGACGGCACAAAGGTTGTGCGGACCTCATCAAGTGCTCGAGCACCACTGATGGAAATGGTAGTGCGCTCACGGAAAAACATATATTCTCCTATCATTTAAAAAATCGATTGCAGCTTTCAGACACGACTTCTCATTTGAATAGTTCGTTCGTTTGAGGTAGTTTCTATGGCGTTATTTGAGTGTCCAGAACGCATTATTGTAATGCGAGAGCAACAAATGTCTCCGTTCACAGGATTATCTTCACTCTCACACAAAACACATGCACTCTCGATCTCGAATCAGACGTTAGGCCTACGTGTGCGTGCTCAACTTATACTCTCTCCTGGATTTAATGTTGCCAGAAGCTCAACCTGGAGTGCGGGGAAATGGGCATCCACCGGCAGAAACATGAATTGGTGCATAAGATGATGGATGTAATGTAAATCAGTATTTAAATAGCATAACCGTAGTAAATGTATCTGTCTCACACGTGTCCCACAAAATCACATCTTCTGTCCCGCAACAGATCTGTTGCCAGGTGGTCATCCTAGGTGTGATCGGTCGTGGGAATGGCGCGTCACATTCACCGTAAAATGCATTTTTTAATAATGGTGTGTGTGTATATGTATGTGTATGTGTTCATGTTTATATTTTTGTATATGTATATGTTAATGAAAGTGTTTTTTTATTTGTTTGTTTGTTTTTAGAGCAGCTGGGATGGTACCCCCCACCCTCCAGAAGTTGTTGCCCTTTGAGAAATGCATACTCTGTGTATAGGGAGCGACGGTTCTGATTGTTGTTCATGTTGTTTTTCAGATATGGAGTCAGAGGTTTCCCCGACCTCCAGTCAGACCTCCATAAGAGCGGCAGCAAACCCAGAAACCTCACCGTCAACAACACACAGCAAGAGCGGTAAGAACAGCCATATCAAACACACATCAGATTAAAGGTGACGGAAATACTTCGCTGTTCTACGGTGAAATGAACTCATAGTAGTAATAATAATTATAATTATTAATTGTACTTTTTTATTATAATAATTAGTATCATAATTGTTTGTTGTTGTTGTGCAGCACTTTGTTTGCCAAAAAAGGTTAAATATTCACTTAATTACATTTTAAAATAGTGTTAGTTTTAATAACATTTGATTATCACTGCTAATAAATTTGTATTAAATCATAAATACAGAATAAAATCTATATAAGTTTTATTTTTAAGTTTTATTGAGTTCAATTGATACTTTGATTATTAAAATGTAATTAAACCATTTAAAAATGGAATCAATGAAAATGTAAAATGGCAAACATGGAATTTAAAACCACTTAAAAAGATTTCACGTGAAAGTATATACATTTAATTAAATTAAACATGCTTTTTGATTACCAAAATGTAATTGAACTATTAAAGCACTACTTGTGATAAGGAGATATTTTATTATAACCGTACCAATGCGTTTCGGCCTAAGAGCCTTCCTCGGGGTCTGACCCTGACCCTGCCACGAGAGAATCCGTTCCATGCAATTACTCTCTCTCACTGATGAATAATGTATTTGAATTGATCTCTTTACACACAAACAATCATACACAAAGATATTTTGCCGCGGATAACCAGTTTTGACCAGAGTAATGAATTCAAAGCGCAAGGTGTGTGTGTGTGTGTGTGTGTGTGTGTGTGTGTGTGTGTGTGTGTGTGTGTGTGTGTGTGTGTGTGTGTGTGTGTGTGTGTGTGTGTGTGTGTGTGTGTGTGTGTGTGTGTGTGTGTGTGTGTGTGTGTGTGTGTGTGTGTGTGTGTGTGTGTGTGTGTGTGTGTGTGTGTGTGTGTGTGTGTGTGTGTGTGTGTGTGTATTTTTTTTACACAAATAAAATATTGTGATTTGGTTTATTTATATGTAATTTATATTTGCAACATAGTATTTATTTTCTAATGTTCACATTTAATGTGCTTTATATTGGTGTACAAAACCCCTTATTAAATGTTATTACAAACAGCCCAGCTCATCTTTAAAAAAAAATTAATTGTTTTTTTTGATGGGTAAAATCATTCGTTTAGATAATAATTTATAAATCGACTGAGGAAAATCTCATGAGCCTGACAAAATAGTAAAAGTTACACTTGTGCAGATCATATTTATAAACGTCAACATTTTTGTTTAACAATAAAATAATACAGGGCTGGAATTACATTTGGTGAAATAAATGATGGCAATTTCTGGCTGATTTATTGAAAGAGTGAAAATAGTGAGTGGTAAAGCAAATAAATGTCACAGTTTTTCTTCTTTCCTCTTGGCTGGCAGTTTTGATTATTCCACCATTAATATTTAAAGGCTGTTTGCAGATGAGGGGGATGGAGACCAGGCTTCGGCCGTTTCTTCCAGACATTTATTTCCGCCGTCTCGTCCTGTATCGACGGCCGGGCCTCAAAGGAGCTGGCGCTAAATATGCAGCTCATTAGAATGAGATTCAAAGCAAAGATGTGTCTTTTTTTGCCTGTAAACGGCCATCACAGCAGCTCGGGGAACGAGGGGGTTTGTCTCTCTCGAAGGGGATTTTTCCTGTGTCCAGCTTTTGTGCTCTTACTCTATTCTCTACCAATCCCTCTGAGTTTTAGCAGTAAATGACTTCAGGAAAAAGAAAAGCCTTCAGCCCACTTTCCAACCAAGAAAAAGGGAATTCAGTTGTTTAGTAAACGTATGAATGTAATGGAATTTTATTTTTAGTAAATATATGGCTTTTAATGCATGCATGTGGTTTATAGAAACTGTCAGTCAATGTATTTCAGTAATGCACAGTGTTATGGGTTATATCTTAAAACAAACCCTCAAACCAGCATTACAGTGCATTTCAGACAAACCGTGCATGTAGAAGGGTTTCACGATCAATGAGAGTAAAGCCAAAACTGATATGGGTTAGTGCGATTATCAAACTCTGAAAATTAATAATAATAATTTTTAAAATGTTGTGTGTTTCAAAGTAATGTGCAGCTCTGTGTTCATTTACGTGTGAACAGCAGAATGTTACTAAACAAAGGAATGTTCCTTTTTTATATTTTAATTATAAGAATATTATATATTAAATATAATAGCACTACAAATATTTGAATAATAATAATTGTTTTTTTCTATTTTATAATAATGGGATTTGTTATTATTATTAAAATACTTAACATAATACATTATAAATCATTATTATTAAACCATAATAATAGTTATTGTTGTTGTTATTAATATTATTATTGCCCAAATTATGGAGCAATCACAGCAAATCTAGAATGTTTAAATCACATGTACTTGCATTGCTTTATGTATATATGTATCAGACTGATATGTGATGGTTTCTCTCTCAGGTCATTTGTTTCATATGGTTGGTAATCCGGGTTTGGGTATTTCCGGTGCGTGTCCCATGATCACTCACCCGGTCTTCAGTCCGGTCCGCTCTGAATTCGGAGGTCTGGGAACTCTGGGGTGGTCGTCCGCTCTGGCTGCCCGCTCTCAGATCGGAGCTTTTCCAGGTACGTTGAGCAGAAGAAGTCATTGCTTTTTCACAGGTACAGTCTATACAACATATGTACGGTGTTTAAATCTTATGAAACATGCCTGTGTAACAAAATAGCTTGAAATGGGGAAGAATTGCAAGAAAATGTTTTCAGAATTTTCTGCATAATTTTTCCTGAATATTAAGCAAAATTTACCCCCAAACTCTTCTTGTCATAATGCTAAATAAATACAAATAATTTGCATTGCAATAAAGTGACATTAAAGTAACATTTACATTTTGAAATATTCATTGTTCATGGTAGTTTGTTTAAATTAATTTGAATTAAAAAAAAAATATTGTATAAGTTTAATTTATATGCATATAAAAATAGAATCATACATTTATTCATAAATATACAAATATTTAAAAAAATATATGTATATAATGTCATGTTTATAATTATTTAAAAAATCTAATATTTATTATTTCAATTATAATTGTACATTTTGAATTTGAATTATATTATTAAACACATCCTGTTGGACTGTAATTTTTAGAATACTGCCAGAAAACGTATTTATAAAAAAATTAAGTGGAATATTTAGTATTTTAAATGTATTTATTTGGTCTTATGTCAGGTTAAAATGTTTTTAAACTAACTGTTTAAACTTAAATGTTTTGTTACAGTGTAATTATACATTTAAGAACTGAATAATAATAATAATCAACTAACGTGTACTTATATGGTTAGGATTAGGGTTGTATTGTTCATAATTTATTGTTAACATTGAGAATATTGGCAGAATGATCTCAGCAGTGAAACATCTGGATCCGTTAAAGTAAAGAAAACATCACAATGTGTTCTTCGTTTCTTTAGTTATTATTTTAGGAGGGGGGCTGAAATGTGACCTGGACATGTTTTGTGGGCACACAGGCAGCATGTTTCACCTTTATAGTGCTTTCCATCAGTGCGGCGGTCCACGCTGAGGCCGTGACATTTATAAAGACCTGAATGCTTCGGGTCAGAGCTCTGCTTTAACCTCGTGCAGCGTCTCCAGCCCCTCACATCCTTCACTTCATGACACACAATGATTCTTTTCTGAACAAGATTGTTGCTGTAAAAGCAACTCCCAGCCCTCGTCCTGAAGGACAATCAGACACTGAAACCTAAAGGAATGCTTTTGAGGTTGTTTCTTGTATTCATATGATGTATTTGTCATAAAGTGGTTGTTTACAGGACCGAGTGTTTTCTGTGAGCCATGTGTGAGCAGGCTAATGGAGAATCGGAGTGCGTGATGTGGTGTCTGTATTAGATTTACCATCTTTAGCGTGTTTATAATGAGGGACTGAAACGAGAGTGGATGGAGTAAAGCGCCGCTCTGAGGAGCTGGTGTGAAAGCAGACGCCTGTAATCACAAGATGGATTTTCTCTAGCTCTGGATCATTTAGCGTCACTCACTGACTGTTTGTATAGATTTGTTGCTCGCTGAGGATTTATGAGCTAGTTTGCTTGTGGTTATGGCACAGTCGAGGATAAATTAAAGAGGTTTTTGTGCCGTTTATGGACACTTTGATGTCCTGTGTTTTTGATAAGGAGAGAACAATATGCAGAAACAGCACTTTTTGGTTTTAACATTATGCAATATGTTGCATATCTCTTTATTTTTCATGTAAATATCCTTTAAAATACCTTTTTAGCATAGCTCTAAAGTTTTATATGGGGTATATCTACACGCATGTAAAGAAATATATACTATGTAGCCAGGGTTGGGGGGTAATGCATTACAAGTAACTCAATATTTTCTTGTAAATTAAAAAGTAATCTGCGTGACTTGTCCCCATGTTGAGGGAGTAAATGCAGAGGCGTTATGTGCGCTATGTGAACATGTTACTGTAGTTCTAGACATGCATTTAATCCTCTCACTTGCACAAAAACAGATTCAGTATTCCTCAAAATGAATAAAAACACTGAAATGCAAACTCAGAATATGACTCAAACACACATGTAATTTATGCATTTAATCCCATTTTATTAAACATGGTATTTACTGCTGAGATTTGCTGATCCAGTTCAACCATACTAATAAACTAAATGACTTTAGATAAAACATTTGTTTTGTTTTTACTGCTGAAGAGTGTTGAACTTTCTTCTCCTGCGTCGTATTCTTCATGCAATCAGAATAGCAGCTCCGCTGAACGGTGTGTTTGAGCTGCGTCCTCTACTGTACAGATGTGAATGAACATTTCCTTCAGCCTGGTGCTTATTCATTTCACTTTTGTGTGCAAGGGCTTCTTTTATGTTTGCCAGAAGTAGAGCCCAGCCCAGATGAGAACGTTACGCTAAAGTAATTGAACCCATTACTTTCCATAAAAAGTAACACAATTGGTTACTTTTTAGGGAGTAACATAATATAGTAATGCATTATTTTTAAATGTAACTTTGCCAACCCTGTACATAGCAAATCTCAACTGCTTAATTATTCGGAGTCATTTGGCATCTAATAAAAGTCTTTAATGCAGACTTTTGAAGAATGAGACTCTCATCCAAGGAAATATTAAAGGGACAGTT